>QANU01081343.1:10737-132036 GCA_003254905.1 Nissolia schottii | reverse complement strand
TTGTGCTCCGTCGTTGCTTGTCGTATGTATTTCATCCTTTGCTCAGGGATCTTTCCCACCAGGGTGCGTGACCTCTGCATTGCTATTTGTGCTTTAGTGTTCTATATTGAAGACATCATCGTCACAAATTCGCTTCTTGTGATGTTCCGTAGTCAATACTATGTATTATGTTATATGTATTATGTATGAATTGAACTTAGAACTCATATATTTCATCTTTATTTGTGCTTTGTTATGGATATAAATGTATTTATGAATTTCAAGTTTTATTAAATATATTTTTGTAGCATAATAATTTTTTAAAATATTTTTTTAATATTTTTTTAATAATAGGTAAACTCGTACGAGTTTATGATCCTAATTTACGATCCTAGTTTACGGAGGCTCCACGAGTTTACTTAAACTCGCGAGTTTGATAACCATATTATGTACATAAAAGTCATGATCTCAAAGCATATTTCTGTTCTTTCTTTCCTCTTTTCCTGTCCAACTCACTAAACTGTTATCACCTAAGCATGGTTAGATCACATGTGAATGGTGCATCAGAAAATGGATGACCAACCGACGATGGTGATCTAATTACAAAATTTTATGAGAATAAGGATCCAATTAAAACTTTTAAAGTATAGGAACCTATCTAAAAATGCATTGCAACTAGAGGAAGCTAAAAATCACTTTAATCTTCTTTTTTTTTTTTTTTTTGAGAAAAAATTTCAAACATAAAAATCTCTATCTAAATCTAATATACTATAATATTTACACTACAAAAATAATAATATGAAGTCTGATATTTAGACATAACACAAGTAATCTTTGTTAAACTTGACATTAAAGAATATATCATACTTTAATTAGTTTAACAATGTATACAAATAATATACGTATTATATTAAAAAAATTTGCAGCTCCGGTGAAAACAAGTCTTTTGTTTCAATTAAAATGAACTAAATATAAGAACTCAAGTCCTTTGATGGGCCCACAACTCATACTGGAACTAATAATAATGAAATGTTAAATTGAGAATTCATAATAACCATAAAAGTTTATAAGCTACCAAAACTTCAAGTTAACTACATACCTGGCTGCTTTGGATCTGTATAGGGAAGTGAGTGACCCTTTTTGGATGGACCCAAAGGACCTGATGGAGCTTGCACAGATTGTGCATCAGATGTAGCACATGGTATTTCACCAGACACCTGACCATAGAAAGAGACATTAGTTAATATTAGTATATCAATGCAAAAGTACTAAATATGAGCAAAGAATTACCTACAAAATTCTCTGCTCAAAATATGAGCAGATAATTAGTATATCCCTGCTCAAAATTCAAGATGGCCGAACAGATTTGACAAGTAACAAGCAACCTTGTCAAACTCAAAAGGTTGCTTAGTTAAACTCATGGAGAGAGTGTAAACTTGCCATGTTTACCAACTTCATAAAGTTTAATATCCATAACAAAATGCATATGTTAAAATCCACTATTCGGGAAAACACACGCACACACAATACAAAGTTTAAACAAAACTAATAAATTCATATGTGATAACTAATAAAGTTACAAGAGTGATAACTTCATAGTCATGCTAGAAGTGATTTACACCGTTTTACATAAGTAAGCAAATCACAACCTTAAAAGTGAAAAAGTCGAGCAAGATCTTGCAAGTATTCATAATTTTCAAAGTTTATTAAAGTTTATCCAATTTTAGCCAAGTCAGGCAAATTTTAACCAATTGTGACTTCATAAATGCGTTAAACACATTTCTGTGTGTAGAATTACAAGCTAATCCAAGTTGAGAATCTTAAAATCAGCTTAATACATTACCAGCTGCCCATTTGTGATATGGGGATTTGGTATTTGAGAATCATGTCCAGACGATGAAGAGAGGTCAGCATCTTCGTCCCAATGCGGCCCAGCTGTAGTATTATTTCCTTGTCCATAATTCATCTCATTCTCTAGATCATCAACATCATCCTCATCATCATCTCCCTCAGTGTGAGGACTTTCTGAAAACAAGATTCATCTTGTTTATTCATATTCTGATCAGGATCAGACCAAAAACTAGATAACATAAATGCACAAGCTGGCACCTTTGTGACTTTTGTATCTAGTCTTGCACTGGGGGCAAGTTTGGTTCCCATTTTTCCACTTATATTCATAACAACGATGACATAGTGGGAAGGCACACTCATGGCATGCAACAAAGACATCACCAGCTGCTGTTAATCCAACAACATCACCGCATATCTGACAGATTTGACCATTCAAATTCTTTAAGGGTTTAGACTGCAAGGTATAGAAATTATAGAAGTTAGAGTTAGAATAATATCAGAAATACTTAAGCTATCCAGATCAATTTGTTACAAGGTTACAAATATAAAGGACGTGTAATTACTAGTAATCCAACTGTATCACCACATATCTCTCAGATTTGAACATTCAAATTCTTTGAGGGTATATAGTGCAGTGCATAGCAATTATACATGTTGAAATTAGAATCATATCAGCAAAACTGAAGCCTGTCCAGATCAATTTTTTACAGGTTTGAGGACATGGGTTTCACCCAAAAATAGAACAACAAAACAAAACATGTCTCAGCCAATCAGCAAGAATGTAATGGAATACATGTTCTCCTTCATCATAATCTTGATGTCTGACAAAATTAGTGATGAAATGCATCAGGACCAGAAAATCAACCATAGTCATTAAGAAAAATTCATTCACAACAGTACCAGACTGCCAACTACAATCATAGTTCAGCCTAGTGCCAATGGACATACCAAAAGGCATTATACAACACCTATTTCGGTGACAAACATCAACCGCAAAACATCAGTCAAATTGTGCAAACAGACTAGCAATCAACATATTAAAGGTCATCCCAACAAAGCCTTACTGCACTGCAGCCATTTTTCCCCAACAAAAGAAAAAAGAGCTTAATGGAACTTAAATATTTGGTTAAATGGAAAATCCAATAGCCAAAATAACCCAACCCACAAGATAGCATACTAAAAGTATAAAATAATGAATTAAATAAAAAAAAAGTCACTCCTGAGAAACCTCTATAAAGAGTAAGGTATGTTCAGTTTCTATTTTTAATATGTTAAAAGTTTAATTGCTATACACTGTAAATTTTTTTCAAAGAGTCATCTAATCATATCTTATCATATGCCCCACTTTTGAAGTAGTGGGAAAAGAGTTAGACATCTTCCCGCATTAGTACAAATCTTTGATTCTCTTCCAACTACTTCAAAATTCATGCATACGGAAAGATTTAATTGGATGACAATGTAAAACAGATCTTATACTGTCAAAGCATAACCCATTTCCATTGCAAGAACAAAAACCAAACTTTTGTTTTTGGATAATTCAAAACGCTCACACCACTCCAAGGTGTAGGAGGGGAGCAACAAGAATAAGCTTAGCAGCACATCTCACAAATGCCTCATTTATAGGCTACACCACATGACAGACACAATTAACCTCTTAAGAGAAAAATCACAGATGCAGCAACAACACATTCAAGACAAAAAGAAGCACAACAGAAATATGAAATAATAATAATAATAATAATAACAATAATAATAGTAATAATAATAGTAATAATAGTAGTAGTAGTAGTAGTAGTAGTAGTAGTAATAATAATAACAACAACAACAATCATAATAATAATAATAATAACAAGACTTCGGGGACAACCACACACGCACATCTGAAAGAACACAATTCACAGAAAACCCCAAATCAGAAAGAAGAAAAGAAATTGTGATCGTCGAAAGTCCTATGAACTAAATTGTTACAACAAAAGCAAATGTTATATATAAAAATTATAAAAAGGAACAATAGGTGCATAAAATTTTTTTATATCTATTTCGTGTAATTTTCAGATCAACTAAGAACTTGCGGACATTTTCTTTTAGAAAAAAATGAAAATGAGATATAAGTAGCATTTTAAAAAAAATCTACAAGTCTTTAATTTAATTTAATTTGAGAATCAAACGAAGCAGATATAGAAAATTTTATCACAATGGAGCGGATGTAGAAAAATTGAGCTAAACGGAATAGGAACTTATTTAAGTTGAATTCCAAAACAAAAACACCAACCGCACTGTCCGAACCGTGCCTAACTCGTAGAACTTCACGCGACCCAGTCGCCATTCCAGTTCCACCGCTTTCTTCCATCTTCTTCTCCAAAATCTTCGCCAACTTAACTCTCTCTCTCTCTTCAGTGGTTGTTCTTGTTCCCGCTGCCACGTTCTGCGGCTCTATGCAAAACTGTGGCCGGTGGATCTTTTATGATCTGACGGTGAACAAATGATGATCGTGGAAGAACTTGAGCCATGTAGAACCTGATTAATCAAAGGCTGATATATGAGACCGTGGAGGAACCTAAACCGTTCGATTTGTCTTGTATCGAACGGATGAGAATTGCGATGGGATGACACCGAGTGGGGACCACGTGTCATGCGCTAGCTGATATGTGTTTACTCTTTACGGAAGAAAGAACATTGTAGAGAGCCGCAAATTAATTCCCTATTGCCGCATCCTTATTTACAACCAGCGCTGTTTTTTATTTTTAAATATTAAATTTTAAAAAAATAAAAAACTGAACCATTAATTTAAAAGTAGGAATTTTGTAGTGAAACATAGAGTTGATGAATGTGGTGGTTTGGACATGTGGGTGGGTGGACAGTTTGTTTTTTCGGTAACATGGAATTAAAAATCATTGGTAATTGCTGGTAACCATGTGAAGTAAAAGTCACTGCTAAGGGAGAGGCCTTGTGTGAAGGGTATTTTTGGAATGAAGAAAATGTGATCAAAATGATTGAAGCGCTCCAAAACCTTTATGTAACAAAGGTAAAGATTATCACATATTCCTCAGTTCTTCTATTTTGACTTTTTTTAACATACCCCTAATTAGTACTTGTGTAACTCCACTCTGCTTCAGATTTTCTCTAGTTACCAGCTTAATAGAAGTTTGTTGAACTAAATGAAATTCTGAAAAGGTCTAATTCAGGAAAAAATCGTGCACCAACATGGTACTTAAATTGCTCCATAACCTTTTATCACTGGTAGAGGTAACAAAGGCAACCAAGGTTAGCTTAATTATTAAAGTCGAGACTTTTACTAAACACATATGAAGCATCAATCTCAATTTTTAAACTGAAATCATTAACTTCACTAAAAACTTGTATCAATTTAAATAAGTAAAAAATGTATGTTATAAACAATATAATTAGACACTAGCAAAATAATAATCAATTTATGTTATATTTACGAGTAACTTAACAAGAATTTACGTGTCTATTAAGTCACATTTTTTATTGTATAAATTTAATATGATCTAAAATTAATTTAATAATAAATAAGTAAAAAATATCATACTAAAATAAAAATTACTCACATAATATACTCTTTAAATTAAATAAGTGGTATGCACACAAAAATAAAAAACAAATGGGTAATTTTGAAAATAAAAATGTGATAAGGGTGATTATTTTTGCTCAAGGCCTTTATAATAGTTAAAGATAATTAACATTAAATAGTTTAACGTTTACAATAAATAAAATAAAAGAAAAATCGTAGAAATTATTACTGCACAAGAAAAAAAAATGAAATTATTACTATTGTAAAATAATACATAACTTAATGCGAAATAGTTTTCCTTAACCAAATTCGTTTCTGTATCAGATAGTTGCATGTCTCCATCGTAAACAAAAAAAAATATTACTACTATCCTCAATGGTAAATACACCAGCTTTCCCATTTTTTATTTTTTCAATAAAAAATAAGTATTTATCAGATGACTTCCACTTGTTCCATCATAATGCATCTACTTCTTTTATAGCCGTTAGATAAAAAAGACACCAAATTTAATGATCAAAATTATAACTTATAAGAAGGACAATAGGTACACACTCAAAGTTTGTTTACTACGAGAGAACACCGAAAACATAACGTGTCCGTAAGGCAACAAATTTAACAACTAGGCATGATAGCTTCAATAATAATGAACCCTTAATTTTATTTCTCTTAAAATATTTTATTTTATTATTGAACCCAGCTCAAAACCTGTGTCTTCCTCTTATTATTAATGTGTTCCTTTTTGTTGTTATTCTCTTTTCTTTTCCTTTTAGGAGAATTTTTTAATTTATTTTTTATTCTCACTCTAGAAAAAATTCATTTACTATTCTACCATCTCTACCATCGCCTTATTTTTATTCTATCCCCCTCTTTCCCGTTTCTAATTTTAAAGTTTTAACTTTTAACAACTACCTATGAGAAACATTAGATGTCAAAAATAAAACAAACAAATATATATATATATATATATATATATATATATATATATAAATAGAAAACAAAAGAACGTGCTCCTGATTTCCAACCACTCTCTCAATTCTTTCATTTTTCCTTCTTCTTCTTGTTCTCTCTCTCTCTCTCTGTCGGAGGCAAATCGAAATTTCTCACCCGTTTTCTGTCTCTTTTTTCTTTTGTTTTATTCTCTTCTTTGTTATGAAGTTACTCGCTCCTTGCTTCATCGCGCTCTCACTCCTCGCCTTCCATTCTCCGTTTTCATGGAATCCCCATTTATCAGGTCAGGTCTATGCGATTCTTGCCCCAATTTTTTGTTTTTTTGGTAAGAATTGTGTGATTGCATGGGGAGAATGGTTTCATTCTTCTTAATTGTTTTCTTTTGTTTTCTTGGGGGGGGGGGGAATTCGAAGCAGGTGCTAGTGGGAGATTTGGAGAAGATTTTGGTGATAAGAAGGGCGTTAGAGGGAATTGTGTTTCTTGATGGGGAATGGTGACGATGGACGTTGCATTTTTCCGCTTACAGGTTTGCAAATCGGGTATATTTTTCTTTCTTTTTTTTCTTGTATGATGTGCGGTAAATTTTACGACTTCGTTTGAGATTATTGTAGCAGAGTGCATCAGCTAATGAGACAAAACTTGATTTTGGTAGAAGTGTGTTCGATTTTTTTTACCATCTGGTAATGGATGCCGTTATGGAATTCTTTGGTGGATCGAAGTTCTTTATTTATTTGGTTACTTTTTTGGTGAATGGGTTGCAGTGAACTTTATTCTACTATGCCAGAATTTTTTTATTTCCTTTTTTGTTAACTGATTATTTTTGGAAACAAAGGTGGAAACTTTTTGTTATCTTCAATTCGTTTCGTTTTGCAGTGCTTTGAGTCTCATCTATAAATGTGATTGTTCTTGTTTCGTTCAATGATGCTGTGTCATCACCAATACCTGGTGAGCATGTGCTTCTGTATTATGCTGAAGGCCTGAAGCTGAACATTTGATAGGAAGGGATCCTATCAAACATCGTTACGTTTTGAGTTGCATTGAACTAAATCAGTTGAATTTATGAAATGAACGGCGACTACCAATTTGGCAATTGAGTTGAGGGTTTGGTTTCTCAATATGACATAAGGGTGACCTTGATCACTTTCTTTATTTTGTTTTGTGTTCTAGCTGCTTTGCGATTGACTTCTTGCATGTCATTTTTTTATTTACTTTTTCCATATTTGGAGGAGAACTATTGGAACTGCAACTAATATTGCTGTCAGTTACGGTGATTTACTGATTTAGGATATTAATCCTTTATACATTTACTTTGATAGTAGCCACAAAGTCACAGCCGGTTGTCATCAGCTGTATCTAAGTTGTTCTATATCGCTGGGTTAACTCTATTATTTTGTATTTATGTATTTTTCATACTGCAACTAATATTGCTGTCAGTTACAGTGATTTACTGATTTAGGATATTAATCCTTTATAAATTTACTTTGATAGTAGTCACAAAGTCACAGCTGGTTGTCATCAGCTGTATCTAAGTTGTTCTATATCGCTGGGTTAACTCTATTATTTTGTATTTATGTATTTTTCATACTGATCCGATGAATCTTTGTGATGTATTTTGCAGAGACTTGCAATCTTATTTTGCAGATCTTAGCCTTTTCCTTGCCAATGATAGTAAAAAGATGTATATTTTGGTCGATAACAGACCATGGTTGAGAGACCTCAGTTCACGTGGAGCACACATTTGGCAATTGATGGTTACTAGGGTTGTTAACCATGCCATAAGTAATTGAAGTAATTTTCAAGCAATTTTGCCCCAAAATAAAAAGCTATATCATTTTTATTGTTTTGCAGTCAAGGTTATCTCCTTTTGCGTACAGCAAAGCTCGAAGGGGGAGAAAGGAGGAGAAGGAGGTTTGTTCTCAATCAAGCACTAGTAAACCGAGGAAATTTATGCGATGGTTCTCGTTGATTGAAGCAGTGATGTCATCAAGGAAGAAAGTTTTACTGCCTGTGAAAAACTTGAGGAATTCTCTGCAATTCAGCAGTGAATTGAATAGGACTTTGTATGGATTTATTGTATTTGAAGTCGAATGGACAAGTGTTCGTGGTATCAACTACTTTAATGAGCTTCAGGTGCTGCATCTCTCCATCATGCTCTATGTTGTTTTATCAGTTTACAGTCTCCGTCATTTGTTATTATTTGTTTTGCAGACCGATACTTCACTTGCTATAGAAGCTAAACTTATGAAACGATGGGAATTTGACAGTATAGCTCAAGCTTCAAGCTGTATGACTTCATGGTTCTCAGGAACACCATCTGAACAGCTGCAGTTGAAAGAACACCTTGATTCTGCGTTAGGTAATAACAGTGATTCTCATCATTACTTTAGCGAGTGTGCCAACACATATGGATTCAGGATAACCTTGACATTTGCCTATAGCATTTGAATTTCATGCGAGAGCAGAAACATGGATATGTATGGAGAGATACATCGCTCTCCTCTTCCTCCTCCTTCTCTCTCTCTCTCTATCTCTATCTCTGACATGCACAGACAGACCTGGCTTAACTTTGCTTGATATATATGATTTATTTAACAATATGTTTGGTTTGCATGGGTGGGATAGACATTGCCATGTTTTGGAGTGTCAAAAAGAATACGAGATGAGGATGGACTTCTGATATGTTTGTCCAAGCACTTTTGAATTTATCATTTTATCCTGTCCTATAGTCATAGTCAGAGTCACAATTGCTATACTAAATTTTTAAATTTTTAACCCTTGCCATTCTTGTTCCACCATTTTCATTCTTTTAGCAATTGCGACTAAAAGCTGTGCAGCGATTATGTAATTTCTGAACCAACACAAATTTTCATTGAACAATTTTTCCTTACCTGCAATTTCAACAGGGGAGATATTTTATGATGCTAATGAAGATTTTTCGGGGACCATTGATGATGATGAAAACATCTGCAAAACTGAAGACTTTTCTGGGACCATTGATGATGATGTAAACGTCTGCAATGATATGTTAACTGTTGAGGATAGTTTGGATCCCACTATTGAATTATATCCTGATGATGCTGAAGAGACAACAGGTGTACTACGCACACCACCTCCTTCTGGACCTAATAAGAGAAGAAAATTAGCGAATTCTTTTAGTGTTGGAGATGAAGTTGATAGCTATTCGTCAGCTGAAATTGATAACTCATTGAATTATTCACAGAGCTCTAGTTGTGGTGGTGATACAGTTGAAACCACCCAGTATAGTGATGTTCTACTATCATTTAGGTTTAATGATCATGACCTCCCATTTAAATTAAGGGAAGTTATAATATCTGATCTGCGATTGCTTACGTTGTTAGAGGCTGGCCTTCCGTCTTGGGTTATTTTCCTTCAGTCGTACCCAGTATTATGCAATCTTTATCGTCCATGGATGTGCCCACTTGCAAGACTTTTATATGTTCTGATCTCATTTGCCACTGTCCTAATTGGATTCTATGATTTATACAAAAATGTTCCTGTTCTGAAGGCAACTGCATCTCGTATATGTGGGCCTCTTTTTGATTGGATTGAAACTTGGGAGATGGTTTCAAGGGTTAAATATTTAGGAACAATGCTGTTTCTACATAACATCCAGAAGGCTATTAGGTGGTTTCTTGCCTTTTCACATACTGCGCGATCCTTTTTTTCGGTTCTTGTTCAACCTCTTGCAGAGTCCCTAGTGGAGATATTTGGATTTCTTCTCCCAAGTTTGAAATTATTGTTTGAATTAGTAGAAAGCATCTTTTCTGTTTTTTGGTTCGGGATTGGGACATTTTACAATCTAGTGGGAGATATATTGGAGCTGTTTTTTGTACCATTGTGGTTTCTCCTCACTGTTGTTTGGCGCATTGGTAGGTCATCATGTTTTAGAATTCTTGTGCCGTCGTTTATTTCTTAAATTTATCCTTATTTTTCACAACAAAAAATTGTCACCTATATACAAGTTCTTATACTTATTGCCTTGATGTTCTTTTCTTCACTGCAGCTACTTGTGTCTTATATCCTTTATTTTGGATTCTTTGGGAAGTACTATATGCTCCTGTTCGACTAGTCCTTGCAATGTCCAGTTTTGTGGCTTTCATAGGTTCGTGCATTTTTAATATACTTGGAGACACATGGCAGTTTATTAGTAGTATTTTCCAGCTGGCATCATCTTCAGAGGCAACAGTCAGCACCTATGAAATTTCCATTTGGCGCTCTCTTTGGAATGACCTTTTTTCCCAGGTTGGAAGATGTCATAGGAATGAATTTTAGAACGTAGCTGGTATCAACAATAACTATTATCCTGATTTGATGTTTGTTTTTTCTGTTTCAGATTTTCCGTGCTCTCAAGAGTATACTGTATGGATTTGTTGCTTTTTTCGCAGCTTGCAATAGGCATCGACTAAGGTATGCTTCTATCCCATTTTTACATCGATAGATAATCAGTGATATCATTTCATTCATGTAAATGTTGGTTGCGTGGTGGTTGACTTTCTGCATTATAACTTTCAAGACAGTGTTTTGTGAAGTTTTTGTGAAATTGTGCTGGTAGTTTTAATCATATGATCAATTTTATGTTTTAGGGTGGGCGTTGGGAGTGAACTATCATTATCAGGATGTAGTGTGCTTTTTTAATTAAATTTCAAGGAAAACCTTTTAATTTATTTAAGAATGAAGAAAATAGGAATTGCAAATTTTAGTCAAAGTGTGTAATAAGCCACGTACTTCATCTAGCTGTGACAACTGAGAAATTCAATCCATATTAGCATACAGGTGCAAAAATTTCTAAATTAACGAAATTCTTGTGTAGACACAAGTGAGTCCTGTCACTTTATTGTGTGTCCCACCTAGTATTTTTGGGTCCCATCAAGTGAGGATAACTTTTATTATGCGCGCCTAAGAATGGTGTGTTACACTTGTGCGCACACAAGAATTTCCTCCTTAGCCTGTCTCTCATTTTATTTTCCTGTCCTTTCTTCACATGTACATGTTATATTGACATTAAATATATTGGTATAATTTATATTTTGTAGTTATTTTGTATTCTATACTTCTCTATATGACAATTAATTTTATCTTTATTTTGTGTTATATAAATTTAGTTCAGTTGCCCTCCCGCTAATTCTTGGCTCCGTCCCTATTAATATGAGCATTATATTTTCTAGAACAGGCCAATTGAAACTACAAATTTTGTTGTGGATGACAATCTTTACGTGGTTTGAATTATAAAATTGTGTGAATTGTGTGACTAGATGTTGCATTGGCACTTGATGTTAGTGTGCTTCAAAGACAAATGAATATTCTGAGCATGTCATTTTGAACAGTCTAATAATCAAGCAAATATTATTTGCGCTAACCTTAATTTGGCATAATGGTATGCAGCATCTACAACCATCTACAGGAATTTATCCAAAGATTATATCGTCGGTGTCAAAGATCACATCAATTGGATTTAAGAGACGGTAGAAAAAATTGTCTGACACTGTATCCGGTGCGAGTTCAAATTTGTAAAATTTTTTGTATTGGCTTCACATTATATAATGTTTCATTTCCTGAGCTTCTCTTGAATATAATGCTGTTTTTTGAGATCGTTGTTCCATGTTGATGTGATTTTATGCTTTTGAGTCAAGGCATTGGAAAAGAGGGAGAAAAGCTCTTTAACTAAATGACTTTAAAATGGGATTATTTTAAGCTGCATAAAATAAATCAATAATATGTTGCTTCTGGGAAATTTAGTTCTTCTTAAGTTTAATCATTGCCCTATAATAATTGCATTGTTTATCCTAAAGAAATTAAAGTAACATCTTTATTCTTGACATTTCAAAATGAGAATTTGTAAACTTTCTTCTTGCAACTATGGTTGATGGTATTGTTGGGTACTTTCATGTTGCTTTGTTGTGTTGTGTGGGATTAAAGCTATCTAATTGATGGTATTTCTTAATCCCCATTCATTTCCAGGTTGAAGAAAAGAAGGAGGTTTAGTGATATCATGTCTTTTCAAACACTGCTCTATATTCTAAAGGAACTTTGACAATCCTGACATCAAACACAAGCACAGAAACACCGCATTTTATATCATTGCATTTTCAGCAAAATGGACATGGTTACTTATAGGAATTTTAATATTCTTTTTGTTTGTAACAAATTTTGCACTTTTCTCCTCCCCTCAGTATAGGTTTCTTTGTTACTGCTATCTCTTGATGATTTTCATAGTCGTGATTATCATGTATATATATGTGTGTACAGGAAACTTGTAAATTTAGCCGAAGTTACTAATTTCCTTTTGTGCACATTCAAAGTCATATATACGTGTGTTTATCTGTATGTATGTCTGTCTATGTTTGTAACAAATTTTACACTTTTCTCCTCCTTTCAGTGTAGGTTTCTTTGTTACTGTTATCTCTTGATGATTTTCATAGTCGTGATTATCATGTATATGTGTGTACAGGAAACTTGCAAATTTAGCTGAAGTTAATTATTTTCTTCTGTGTACATTCAAAGTCATAAATATGTGTATGTATATCTGTATGTATGTATGTCTGTGTTTGTAACAAATTTTGCATTCCTCCTCCTTTAAGTATAGGTTTCTTTGTTACTGCTATCTCTTGATGATTTTCATAGTCGTGATTATCATAGTCTGTGCGTCCGTCTGTCCGTCCGTGCTCCGTCTGTTAGAGAGTTCGTGTGTCCGTGCGTCCGTCTGTTGGAGCGTCCGTGCGTCCGGTCTAATGGGGATGCTTTGTTTGCAGGCACTGTTAGGTAGACCGTTGAGGATAAATTTTGCTCGAGAAAGCCCGTGGTGTACCTGTTGTTGTTGCTCGACTTTCAGATATTGGACATGTAAAGAGGCATTAAAATTTATTTGCCATACGAAATTCGTGTTAATTTAGCTGATGGCTATTGTCGTGATATCCAGTCATTAGAAAATGAAATTAACTAGTAGCTGAAAGCTACCCAGGTGACTTTTAAATATGGATAGAAGTTGTGAGTGAGGGTAAACACTGTTGAAATTGTAACTACTTGTCAAATAGATTTTAGAGTAAAGGTCTAATTTGGTAAGTTGGTAAGTTGATACATCGAACCTTACTGTGGCAGTGATGTTGTTTACGAAGGAGAGGGAAATGGTCTATCAATTTCACATACTGGTGAAATTAGTGTCAAGTCTCGGGATGGACAATTCAAACTAAAGGATGCTCGTGCTGTCAGAATTGGAAAAGAAACTCTCATTTGTTGGGGAAAAAATTACAACAGATGACGTTCGCAAGTATACTAATTCTTCTTTTGCTGTTTTGGATCAAAGTAAGAGGACAGTGGCCATGGAGCTTAAAATGGCCAGCTATATGCATTAGACGAGTTTCCCCAAAAGGACTAACATCAGATTTGAGTTTTTGCTAATCTAGTGTGAGACGTTAGTTAAGGAAGATAAAATGGTAAGTTTTAAATTTATAAAGCATTCAATGTTTTTAAAAACACGAGTTTTACATTTTTTTAATACAGACATATCATTGGTGCTTTTTTAACAAGTGTTCTAAAGGACATTAGCAAAATTGGAAAGATTTATGACATTAAAAACTTGGGATTCAAATCAAAAAATCTTGTCAAAATTTAGGGTGTAGAATATGATAAACTTTACATATTTTGTGTTGAAGCTTTTCTACTTGCATTAGTTGCCAACGGGAAACGAGTTGTCTAGGAACACTTGGAGTAAATTGGAAAGAAAACACAGGCAAGACGATTCACTCATGTTCCTGGAGTTGACCTTGATGCTTTAGCTCTTGGCTGTCGCTCTCAGCTAGAATGTGCAGCAATTAGTTGCTAAGAAAAAAACCTTTTTCATGATCATCTTAAGGAGATAGACAACATGGAACAATTTATCTTGAGATACTATGTCGATTCAACCCTTTCACAGGAGATGTCTCTTAACAACATTCTCGTTTGTGAGATTTTCGATGTTTGGGGCATCGACTTCATGGGTCTGTTCCCTAGCTCTTATGGGAACAAGTATATCATGGGTCTGTTACCAACCAATCATGCTAGGGTGGTAACAAAGTTTTTGGAGAAGAACATTTCTATCGTTTTGGTGCCCCAAGAGGATAATTAGTGATGGACGGTCACATTTTTTGTAATAGGCAGTTCGACACTCTCCTCACTAAATATGGTGTTAATCACAAGGTGGCCACTCCTTATCGTCCTCAAACAAGTGGCCAAGTAGAGGTGTCAAACACGGAGCTCAAGCGGATCCTAGAAAAGACCGTCAATGCGTATAGGAAAGACTGGTCTATGAAGCTTGATGGTGCACTATGGGCATACAGAACAACATTTAAGACACCTGTAACATAAAGCCTATTGGGCCACCAAGGTCCTGAACTTTGACTTAAAGGAAGCCGATGAGAAGAGGTTGCTTCAATTGAGTTAGAGGAGTTTAGGCACGATGCTTATGAAAGTACCAAACTCTACAAGGAAAAGACAAAGTAGTGGCACGATAAGCACGTTCTAAGGAGGGAGTTTTAACTAGGACAAAAGGTTCTGGTTTTCCACTCTAAGTTGAGACTCTTTCCAAGCAAGTTACGGTCGAGATGGTTGAGACCGTTCACGATCACCAAGATTTCCCCATTCGGGGCAATTGAAGTGACTCATCCCAGGAAAGGCACCTTCAAAGTAAATGGGTAGAGGTTGAAACCTTTTGTTGACGGGAGTTATGATAAGAGCAAGATGTCCATGGCTCTCTCCAACCCTAATTAAGGGAGAGCTCAGTCCAACTTAGGGACGTTAAACCAAAGTGCTTGCTGGGAGACAACCCAGCAATTTCTTTCTCAAACTCTTCATCTTTGTTGTTTTCCCATTATTTGTAGGTAGAAATTGCATTTGCATTTTTTATTGTTGCTTTGAACAATAGGACATCTCCATACAATGTTTTCTTTAGATACAGTGTTCAGGTTTAGGGGATCTCGCGCGAGATGTATTAATGTTTCGCACAAGTTGATACAAACAGAGAGCACCCACGGGCCACAAAAGGTATGTTTCGCATGAGACCTATTAATGTTTTGTGCAAGTTGATACAAATAGAGAGCACCCACGGGCTACATGAGGTATGTCTCGCGCGAGATGCATTAATGTTTCGCGCGAGTTGATACAAACAAAGAGCAATGGTAAGGCCACTGGAAGCGTATCTCGCGTGAAATGTTCAGTAACAATGTTTATTTCTCTAATGTATTAATGTTTATTTTTTCTATTTATGTGTACCAATGACCGTGCTCAAAGCATAAACTAGTCAACTAAAAGAACAAAACTCGTGTCGTTTCCTGGTTTCGTCTCCCACGTTTACTCCCTACCATCAAAACTCATAACTAAAAATAGAATAAATTAAATGTCCCATACTTTTTCTTTTGTCTCAGATGAGAAATGTTCTCCAAAATTCTAATAATGTTCATTCCAAACAACTTTCCGTCTGAATTTAACAACACATGCCTGGTGCTAAAATCTGGATAGGAGACACAAAAGGGGTACCGATTCGAGTTTTATTTTGAATTTAGATTGACCATGCCAAGCAAGCTAAGGAAGGCAATCAGGGCAATGAAAGACCAAACAAGCATTAGCCTAGCCAAGGTGACCAATGCAGCCAATCTGAAAATGACGATCCTGAGGGCCACAACCCATGACAAAAGTCCCATCGAAGAGCGTTACATCAATGAAATTGTGCAACTTGTGTCCTCCAACAAGGTCTACGCCGCTGCATGTGCCCAATGCATAGGAAAACGCATTGGGAAGACCCGCAGCTGGGTCGTTTCCCTCAAATCTCTCATGATTGTCCTCAGGATCTTTCAAGACGCCGATCCATATTTTCCTCGGGAAGTTTTCCATGCCATGAAATGCGGTGTCCGTGCGTCCATCCGTCCGTCCGTCCGTGCATCCGTCTATGCATGCATGCGTCCATCCGTCTGCATGTCTGTCCGTCCGTCCGTCCATTAGTCAGTGCATTCGTCAGCCTGTCCGTGCCTCGTTCCGTCTGTCTGTGCGTCCGTGCGTCTGTCTGTCTTTCCGTGCATTCGTCAGTTCGTCTGGGCGTCCGTCTGTCTGTGCGTCTGTGCATTTATCCGTACGTCGGTTTGTCCGTCCGTGCGTCCATCCGTCCATTAATCCGCGCGTCCGTCTGTCCATCCATCAGTACGTCCATCTGTCCGTGCGTCCATCTGTCTGCCCATCCATGCGTACGTCCTTCTGTTCGTCCAACCGTTTGTCCGTCTGTCCGACAGTCTGTGCATCTGTGCTTATGTGTGTACATGCATTCGTCCGTCTCTCAGTCTGTCCTTCTGTCCGTCCGTCCGTCCGTGCATCTGTCCTTTTGTGCGTCTGTTTGTCCATGCGTCCGTCTGTCCGTGCATCTGTCTAGGGCTGTCAAAACGGGTCGGGCAAAAAATATGCATATTTTAAAGCTCTGGCTCGTTTATGGTTGGTCTGTGGGCCTAAACGAGCTGCCTGCTAGCCCGTTTATTTTTAAAAAAAAAATTAAAAGATAAAAAAAATTCAAAAAGTTCAAAAAAAAATTTAAAAATTCAAAAATTCAAAAAAAAATTTAAAAAAATTTAAAAAAAAATTCACAGGCTCACGGGCCGATTTGCGGCCCAAACGAGCCGGGCCTAAATGGGCGGGTTTAAACGAGCCGGTCTAATTTTTTTTCAAATTTTCGCGAGCCTATTTTTTGCATGTAAAGGCCGTCCATTTAACCGGGTAAACGGACCGGGCCCATTTTGACAACCCTACATCTGTCCGTCAGTCTGTTCGTCCGTGCATCCATCAGTTCGTGCGACTGTCCCGTGTGAGCATGCATCCATCTGTCTGTCCGTGCGTTCGTGCATCTGTCGTGCGTCTGAGCTGCGTGGGTGCATCCGTGCATCTGTGCGTCCGTGTGTTTGTGCGTCCATGCGTCTATCTGTGCGTCCGTCGGTGCGTGCATCCGTTCGTGCGTGCATGCGTCCGTGCGCCCGTCCGTCCACGTACCCGTCCGTCCGTGCGTGCATGCATGTGTCTGTGCGTCCGTCTGTGCGTGCGTGCGTTCGTCCGTGCGTGGGAGGTATATTATCTCTTTAACCTATATATGGGTGTTAAAAGCATTGGAAGGTCTTAATTGGATAGTTTAAAATTTTCAAGGAGTCGAATTGCATATTTTAAAATGTTAAACGATTGAATGTACAAGTGCAATAATATAAGGGAATTAGGACAATAAAATTAATGAAGAGAGTATAACATTAATTATTTAGACTTGGCAACAACGGTTCCTCAAAAGATATCATTTGTTGTTCATGTAAAAAAAAATAGTTAAATTGCTAACCGGAAAGCTATAAGAAAAATGTTATTTGTACACTTAAAAGATAGTCACCTAATAGCTATCAAAATGAAAAAATAAATATTACAAAATAAAGAAACA
Source organism: Nissolia schottii (assembly GCA_003254905.1). Taxonomy (NCBI): domain Eukaryota; kingdom Viridiplantae; phylum Streptophyta; class Magnoliopsida; order Fabales; family Fabaceae; genus Nissolia; species Nissolia schottii. Next base: position 114,277 of record QANU01081343.1, on the reverse strand, counting down.
AGAATTATAAAACAGAAAAACAAACATTGTCAAACACAAAAAATGAACAATATTAAACACACGTGTGCATGAGCACGTTGAAATATTATGTGACAGTATTTGTTTCTCTATTTTGTAGCAATACTAAACTCTCATGTGCCTGACCACACAAAAATGTTCAATAACAATATTTATTTCTCTAATTTATTAATGTTTATTTTTTTTATTTTATAATGTTTATTTTTTTTTTTTGGTTAGTTTTTTTTTTTATGTGTACCAATGACCGTGCTCAAAGCATAAACTAGTCAACTAAAAGAACGAAACTCGCGCTGTTTCCAGGTTTCGTCTCCCACGTTTACTCTCTACCATCAAAACTCATAACTAAAAATAGAATAAATTAAACGTCCCATACTTTTTCTTTTGTCTCAGATGAGAAATGTTGTCCAAAATTCCAATGATTATCATTCCAAACAAGTTTCCGTCTGAATTTAACAAAACAACACATGCCTGGTGCTAAAATCTGGATAGGAGACACAAAAGGGTTACCGATTCGATTTTGATTTTGAATTTAGATTGACCATGCCAAGCAAGCTAAGGAAGGCAATCGGGGCAGTGAAAGACCAAACAAGCATTAGCCTAGCCAAGGTGACCAATGCAGCCAATCTGGAAGTGACGATCCTGAGGGCCACCACCCACGACAAAAGTCCCATCGAAGAGCGTTACATCAATGAGATTGTGCAGCTCGTGTCCTCCAACAAGGTCTACGCCGCTGCATGTGCCCAATGCATCGGAAAACGCATTGGGAAGACCCGCAACTGGGTCGTGGCCCTCAAATCTCTCATGATTGTCCTCAGGATCTTTCAAGACGGCGATCCATATTTCCCCCGGGAAGTTTTCCATGCCATGAAGCGCGGCGCCAAAATCCTCAACCTCTCATGTTTTAGGGACGATTCCTCCTACACTAGCCCCTGGGATTACACCGCATTTGTCAGGACATTTGCTCTGTACCTCGACGAACGCCTGGACTGCTTCCTCACCGGAAAGCTCCAACGGAGATTCACGTATGACAACCACCACCACCACCGGCCTCACGAGAAGAACCAAAGGAACAGCAACGGCAAGCTGGTGACAATTTCAAATGACGAGCCAGGCATCAAGGACATGAAACCCAACATGGTTCTGGACAGAATCGCGCATTGGCAGAAGCTGCTGGACAGAGCCATCGGCACGAGGCCAACTGGGTCGGCCAAGACGAACCGCCTGGTTCAGATCTCGCTCTATGCTCTCGTCCAAGAAAGCTTTGATCTATACAGGGACATATCAGACGGGCTGGCGGTTGTCTTGGACAGCTTCTTCCGTCTGCCGTACCCTGCTTGCGTTGCTGCGTTCAGGGCCTGTGACAAATCGTACAAGCAATTCCACGAGCTATCTGCTTTCTATTCATTCTGCGCGAGCATTGGGGTTGGGAGGTCCTATGAGTACCCAGCTGTGCAAAACGTGTCTGAAGAGCTTATGGAGACGTTGAGGGAGTTCTTAAAGGACCAAGCCTCGTACCCAGCAGGATCAAGACACTCCTTCGCCTTTCCGACGCCGCCAAGGAATCATCATCATCATGCGGGGTCAAGCTCCTCGCAAGACGAAGGCAGTGAAAGATATGACTTTGGGTCTCAGTGCACATCGTTGGAAGACCTCATGAGTGCTACCGATTCTGCTATGAGCCCAAGGAGGTCGTCACTTGAGGAAGAAGACATGTATTCAGAGCAATCGTCGGAGGAGGAGGAGGATGACGAATTGCAATCGCGGCAATCTGGTGACGACGAATTCGCTAGCGCCAATGATTCCGGCTCTACCAAGTCATTTCCTGCTGATCAAGCATCAAGGTCAAGTTTGGATATAATATGTTACGATGATTTTCAGCAGCAAAACCAAACAAATGAATTTGAGCAACAAAATACAACAAGAACGGGTTCTACTAATAATAATAATGGGTCTAAAGATTGTTGGGAGTTAGTTCTGGCAAAGGCAGTAGCTGCACCTTCAGAAACATCGCCACCCAAATTGGCAATTGGGTGTGACTCATTTTTCAACTTATTTGATCAACCTTGTGTACCTCAACAACAGTACAATCCATTCCTTGAAGACACAGGAACTACTGTTACTACCGCTCCTGCTGCCACCACCAGCAGCCCAATCCTACTAAGTCAAGTTAGTTTCAAAGATGATTTTGATGTGGCACCAATGTTTCAGTCAATGGAACCAACCTTCCGTGCTCAGGATCCTCTTGCAGTACTTACGCCAACAAACTTGGATCTAATTCTTTGCGACATAAATCCGAACGGCACAACAACACCACAAACTTGTCATAATACAACGTGCACTGAGATGATTGCAGCGCCAAGCTTCCGTGCTCAATTTTCCTTTAAGAATGTTGACTCTGCGACTAACTTTCATATGGATAATTCATATGAGACAAGCATGGCACCAACCTTCAGCGTGCAAAATTTTCATTCCACAACCGGAGAATTAATACGTGCATCTCATGAGAATCTTAACGCGAGTATGGTTCCCGTGGCTTTTCAAGCACATAATAATTTTCATCATTCAATTGTAGTGGCACCAACTTTTAGCGCAAAGGATTGTGGTGAGACGACACTGGCAGCGCCGAAAGAAGATGATCCTTTCGAGACATGGTCCAGTGAGCGAACGTCTTATTTGTCAAATCAAGATCAGATTTTGTTTCGGCAGCAACAACTGTGGTTAGAGCAGCAAAACAAGATTATGGCAAAGTATATGACGTGAGTAGTCAAATTAAATAAAAATGTAAGAGCGTTGAAAATTTTGTGAAATTTGAAATTGTATTTATGTTCTTGACTTTTCTATTTCTTACTAATTTTGTTTTCTCCTTTCGTTTCTCAAATTTTGGGGCCATAATTTTACTGCCACCTTGTTTATTTCTTTTTAAATTTCTCCTTTTAGTGGGAATATGTTCATTCTTAAGAGGTAAATTTATTTCATTTTGCATGAATGAATTGATTGTTTAACATAGTTTCTACCTTTCACACAATCCCAGTCAATTCATTGAAGTGGGATCACACTCTTGAGTCTCAAATCTCTTCATTTTTTATTATTTAAAAACAAAACATTTTTGTTTTCGCTTTCGTGGGTTTACAGCGCTTTTTTGTTTTTCACTCTCAAATAATTAGTGGATTTGAGAATTGAACAATTGGTTATTGTGTTTGATGTTAAGAGAAAGACAATTGATTATTGTGTTCGGTATTAAACTTTAATTGTTAAATTAGTATAAATTTATAATTTATAGAAAAATTATTAATAATATGTGAATCACATTAACAACTCATAATTGGATGAGCAGTGGATGCAAATTAATCTTCTTTTTCAATTAGGGATTAAAATGTTACCACGTTGTTATTTGCACACTAAAGATTTTCAAACACCTGATAAACACGGTATATCAAGGAAAAAGATAAAATTGTTGTATTTGTTACCATGAGTAATATCTTAACGCAAACGTTATCAAGGTGTGTGCATATAGTATTAACATTGGTGCACACGATATCAACTCATGTCAAAAATGTATCAACGTAATTATTGAGTCTTTTGGCCACTTTCTATCTCCATCAAATTACGCACTTTCTCAATCACGCCATACTGTCACCTTATCAAGTCAGACTCTCTTTCTTCTCTGCTTTATTCTCTCATTGATGTGTAAAACTCACTCGCTACGTGGGTATTAACATAATAGAAATATGTATTGACATAACATAGATATGTATCAACATATTCTAAAGGTATCAACTTAATACATTTTTCTCTCTTTATCAAGTGTGATTCTCTCTCCTCTGCTCTCACTTCAACGTCAAACTCATTCACCACACGAGTATCAATATAATATAATTAGCTATCCACGAAACTGATATATATATATATATATATATATATATATATATATATATGTATATATCTCCATAATGAAAATATATATCAACACATTATAAATGTATATTAACATTTATAAAAAATGTTCCTTTTTAAAAAAAAAATGTTGATACATTTATTTATGTTGATACTTATTTTATTATGTTAATACTCACGTGTTCTAATGATAAAATAGAGAAATTGAAAGTAAGAGAGAGAAAGTGTAATTTAATGAGAAGAGAATGTGAAAATTTATTAAATTTTTTATTATATTTTATGGCTCCACTAAATATATTGACATGATATATAAGTTTTTTTTATGTGAAAATAACATTATTAAGAACTTTATTACATGACAATTTTCACAGTTTAGGAAGGAACAGAAGGGGTGTACAAGCCACAATTTTCTTCTTTTTCATTTGTTGAACAATATTCCGAGACATGAAGTCGTCGTCTCTTGCGTTTCTTCGTACAATCGTTTCGACTAAGCTCGGCGCTCCACCTTTTCAACAGAGATTTTACTGTTCCCCATCCTCACCTTCCTCCCCTCCTTCCAGCAACAAGCTCTTTGTTGGAGGTCTCCCTCTCTCTCACTCACACACGCACATACTTTCTGCTTGTTCACCTTCAATGCTCATTTTATGCTTACTTATGAAACTGATCGTGTTTCAGGGTTGTCATGGTCAGTGGACGAGAAGTCCCTCAAAGACGCTTTCTCTTCTTTCGGAGACGTCAATGAAGGTAATACGAGCGTGATTGCTTTACTGAATACTTTTCATTCTGCGAATTTTCGTTAGTTGAAGTTGCGTGTCTAGGTGTTCGACGTTATGTCTCACTGAAGTATTGTTAAGGAGTTACAGGTAAAAGTGTAGTTATCTTGGAAGGACATCCATAGGAATTAGTTTTTTCAAAAGCATCAAATTCAACAGCCAGCTTAAGCATGGGTGTTAGATCATCAATCTATTTCTATCTTGCTTGATGCTTATTTCTCTTGTGCCGTTCCTTTCTTATGCTTTTTATTGGTTTGATCAACTTTTTCCATTTTTTGTTATGTATTTGGCCCGTCTTATTTTTCTGTTGTCTAACAAAAGTAAGTTCTGTCATAGAATTCACACTGATCAGATTGCATTTGCCAAAGTAAATGGGACAATAAGTTTTTTTTTCCTCTTTTTTCAAGGATCCCCATGACAGAGATTCCCAAGCCACAGGAGGCAAAAACACCTGTGCAAGTATCAGAAAGTCGCCCTAAAAACTTACTAGAGAAAACTCAATGGGCGAAACCGTTGTTTTTTTAAGCGGAAAAAAGCACCGACTCTAGTTAATTAAGGCAACAAAATCAGTATAACGTTCAAGATAAATAACATCCAGTGTTAGACACAATTGTCATAACCACTATAACTATAGTCATTGGCTGATTTATTCTATTCCCTGCATCTACACCCAAACTCATAGGCCTGATTATAAGTCATTCTTCACTTAACATTATAGTACCAATCCTTAAGATTTTGATGAGTTTTGGTCACAACAACCATCATCACGTAACCAAATTAATTCGCACAGCAAACTTATCAATCAACAAAATTATCGACCAAATTGTATCTTCATAGTCTGTTTATCTGCATAATTTCACTCCCAACAAAACAACTTATACAAGACCCTCAATAAGCCTCCGATACGAGCTCACCCGAAACGGAAAAAAGACTTAGAGTTCCCTCACTTCTTGCAATAGGGTCAGAGTATTGTGGTGTTACCCATAGTTATTGATAGCGGATAGCGACGCGGAGCGTAGCGGCGGACCCCAAAAAAATGCTATAGTGGGATAGTGGGAGCGGGATGACCGCTATTTTAATCAATAGATATAATAATGTGCAATTTATATATCATACATATAAATCTTCATTAATAATTCAAAGTCAATATCATAATTCATATACCAAAAGAAACTTGCTTGAGCCATCAATCTAACATTGTAATGCATAAAAAAAGTCACTAAAATATATAATATAGCATCCTTATTCAAAGTCTAAGTCTAAGGTCTTTACTTTGTTTAACCTTTGCAATGTGAGGAATGTTGTAGCAAACCTTGTTACATGCCTTACCAACTCCATCTTGTTGGTAAATTTCCTCATTGTGTTCAACACCAATGAGTGGTTGTAGATGAAGCCAACAAGAGAAATGCCCTTTTGTATTGCCCTCTTAATTTGAGCAATCTTTCCAATATATTCTAGTATTAAATCCACACAATGTGCGGCAGACGGAGTCCAAAAAAGATTCTTTCTATGTACTTGAAGCATTTTACCTATGAATATGAGTTAAATTGAATAAAATTAGATGAGTCAGCTAATAATTAAAGGAGATAATAGGATGGATGAGCCTATGACGTTTCTTACCGGCCAACACATAATTGCTCCCATTCTCGGTCACCACTTGGACGGCGTTTTCTTCTCCAATCTCCTCCACAAACTTATCTAACAACTCAAACACTTTCATTCCCGTCTTCATACATGAAGAAGCATCAACACTTTTCACAAACATTGTTCCAGATGGACAATTCACCATGAAGTTAATCAATGTTCTATTCTTCTGATCCGTCCAACGATCGAACAAAAGGGAGCATCCATACCTCTTCCTTTCTTCCACATGGCTCTTCAACATCTCCTTTGTATGCTCTAACTCCTTATCAAGGAGTGGAACTCTTATTTCATGGTAGGTCGGACCCTTAAGATTTGGACCATAATTTCCCACCGCTTCAAGCACCAACTTAAAGCTCTTTGACCCAACCACATTGAATGCTATCTCATTCATATGAAAAATCAAGCTATATACTGAATAGTTATAGCTCTTGCTTCTTTATCACAAGCATCCCTAATGCTTGTTTGTTGGTGAGCCTTTCCCAATTTAATGGTAGCTTCAAGGTCCTTAAGAAACATTAAATCCAACGGACCTTTTACACTTTTCTTTGGCCTTAGGAGAGTTCAAGGAACAGAACCAGAAGCTGCTAGTCTTTTCCCACTCTTAAGATGAAGGATTTCCACCAAATCCTCCTGTTCATCCTCATCTTCTCCTATCTCACCATAGGCTGCTTCTTTTTCAGCATTCTTCTTATCAAAAATTTCCTTGAGTTCTTTCTTAACATCATCAGGGACCTTTGGACAAGCACCAACGTCTCTCAAACCCATTTGGTGTCTCTTGGCTCTTGTCATCCCACCATTTGTCACTTTTCCACAAAAATCGCAAGTGACACTCTTTCGAATATTTATGTCCTTTAAGCTATTATACTTCCATGCTATGTCAATGTTGTCTCCATTTGGCTTCACCAAACCACAAGAAGAGGTAGTCACAGACCCACTAGGACTATCCGCATGAGATGATGATTTTGTCATAGCTATTTAGTCTAAAATAGAATGGAATAACACAATAAATAACAAGAGAAAACAGAAATAGAGAGACAAAAAAAACAGTGCTGAAAACAATATTGAAGGATTTAGAGTGCTGGAAATAGAAGGAAAAATAGAGCATTGAATAGGACATTGAACAAAAAAGAACATTGAACAGAGAAAAAAAAATGAGGGTTTAGGGTTTCAAAAAATAGAACATTAAACGAAACACACATAGAAACAAATGAAGATTAAACAGAGCAAGAAGAAAAGAACAAAGAGAGATGTGAGGGGGAAAAAAACAAAGCAAGAAGATTAAACATAGGGTGAAGAAGAGGAAAGACCTTTCTGGTTCTTAAGGACGTCGGAAGCAGAGACGTCGCCGCCGATAGCAAGGCACGCCACCGTTGTCGCCGCCGAATTTGCTTGTGCTGTTGTGGTTTGGAGCCACGAAACAGAGGGACGCGGAATGTGCATAGGGAAAACAGAGACGTGAGAGAGAATGAGAGTTTTGTAGGCAAGTGTATAGAATATTAGGATTATTTGGGAAATCCCACAAAAACCCTTAATTTTCAGTGGCAAATGGGAAAAATTAAGGGCAAAATGCGTCATTTTCCCGTCTAACTGATATCGCGTTTCGTCTCCCATGATAGCGGCCGCGATGACAGCGATTGCGAAACGCTCTACAACGCCCTAGGAGGAGCGGCCACCCTCCGCTCTGCACCGCTATTCGGCGATAGTGCGCTATGGCCGCGCTATCGATAACTATGGTGTTACCAATCTTAAATAACCAATACCCCTTCGGCATGGCCATCAAGGGACATAGGCAATTTAGTACTACCGATAACACCCCACAACCCCCTCCCCCCATTTCAACATTTACCAAACCATTCTTGCGTCCTGAACTTTGCTAATGCAATTGTCTCATCAATCCTCACAACTTTATCCTAAAAAATACACTTATTTCTCATATACCAATTTGTCCATATTGTAGTATAGAAAGCAATCTTCCACTTCTTGTTTTGTCCCCTTCTCAACCATGTGAAGGCCCAGGCTTCAAAGAACTCTTTTGCTGGGCTCACACATACAACATTCCAATGATTCAACCATACACACCAAATTTTGAACACAAAATTACACTTAAAGAATAGGTGGTTCACAGATTCATCATGTGCAAACTGAACCCATTTCCTTTATACCAAGTGAATTTCCTTCCCAAGATTGGCACATCAAATAATCCTAGCTCCTGAACCCATTTATGAAAATCTCGTATACTGGTAGACATAAACAAGTCCCCCTTCCTTTCTTCTGGTTGGAGCATCTCATTGAAATTGTCGCAGAACAGCATAGGCGCATCCACTGCTACTCTAAGACTTCTTAACTCCTCCCAAACAACTGTATGGTTCACCCTTGTATGCTCACCAAAAACCAAACAAATAGCACCTAGAAAATTGCAATCTTTGATTCTTATTCTTCCTTTTACACAACCATCTTTCCTCAATAGAAATTATAACACCCGAAAGAAAATCCTTTTGCCAAACACAGATCTGACTCCACCATCATTTATTGCATCTACCGCTACCAACAAAATTCGTCTTCATCCCACAGGTACCTGACAAACCTTCTTGATACCCTTATTTTCTTTGTTTCAGTGAGCCAAAAAAATCCACCCTATGCACCCTCACAGCTTTCTTTAAAATCGCTACCTTCCCCGGCCCCCCAAGCCCATGACATTCCATGAAAGTAATTTCATCAAGGAATATGGCACATATCTGCCCTAGTTACAACCTTCTTATTCTTGATTTCCAATCTTCTTTGCTTCCTCAGGACCGGTTTCTTCTTTTCCTTTCTTGCCCTCTGTTTTTCCTTGATGTAATCGACTAGCAAATCTTCATCAGCAGCAACTTGTATGCCAAGTCATTTCCCAAAGTGTCACGTTTCCTGAGCAATGTACCTAGAAATGTCGTCATCTTCTTCTTCCGTTTCCATAACCTTCACATTGTCTGAATCCTTTTCCCCCAATTTTAAACTTTCTTTGCCGTCAGATTCTTCAATTGTATCATCATCAGATTCGAACTCGATTACCAACGCCCAGGTATTTGTGCCTATTGGGTTAAAGGAACCCTCACACTGAAATTTGCATGTCTGCCTGCGTAATATGTTGAAACGCCCTTTGGTTTGGTTTTTATGGTTGTATTTGAAAGTTACAAGAAGGTAGACCCAGTACCTTTTGTGAATGTAGTTTGTCCTTTGTAGAAGTTTTGATCATTTCTATGTAGAATGTCCTCTGGAAATGACTTAACTAAAACTTTATTATAGTTCGAGTGGATTATGAAAAACAAAATACGTGATGGAATTAAGAAGCAGGAAAGTTGTGTCTCGGAGTATAGGATTAGCCTGAGATTATGTTCACTGTAAAACTGATATGGTTTAGCTGAATGATGTTCTCCTAATTTTTAATGTTATGGTTGTGCTCTTTCATTGATAAACGGGGGAATCAACTTAAAGATACCAGTAGATCAAGATTGCTGGTATAAGAGGATGATATAGCAGTGATAGATATTTATGTAGAAAAATAAAATATACAATTCTCTTGCTCTACCCTGACTTTTGCACTTCAATGCATTTGAGCAGTGTATTAAGTGCAATGATGGGATTTAGAATGCTTGGGCTTAAAATGACCAAGTATGTCCTAATTATAAAAAGGACTGCTGTAGCATTCAGGAATGCCGTCACATAAAATGGATTGGAGAGAAAGAGTTGGATTAGTACTCCTATTGTGTGCACTTTGTATGCTAGATTAAATTTAACCAAATATGTGCAAGGGCTTGAAAGAATGGTATCAAACCTACTATTTGCTTGAGCTATGAAATGATACACATCTCAGTATTTCACAATTGGACCGTGGAGGCATATGACTTCCTCTGGTTGTACATTTTATATACTACATAATATAGACTAACAGTGTAGAGCATGTAGTTGTCATTTAAGTTATTTAGCGAACACATTGAGTGCTACGTGTATTTCACACCATTTGAACCGTTTCTTTCACTGGTTTAAGTTTCATTCTATTTACATAAGTAAAAATTGTTTTGATTTTGGTTTTGTCTCAACCATGTTCCTTACTAGTTAACGGGGTCCTTTTCCTGCAGTGAGGATAGCGTATGATAAAGACAGTGGTAGGTCTAGAGGCTTTGGATTTGTCATCTTTTCAAAAGAAGATGATGCCAAATGTGCAAAGGATGCAATGGACGGAAAGGTAAGGCGTCAAGGGATACCTTATTGATCATTGCCTATTGAAATTCCTTCTAATGGGGATGCTTTGTTTGCAGGCACTGTTAGGTAGACCGTTGAGGATAAATTTTGCTCTTGAGAAAGCCCGTGGTGTACCTGTTGTTGTTGCTCGACTTTCAGATATTGGACATGTAAAGAGGNTCTTGCACGGCTCGTTCTTCGAGCCCTGCTTCTCCCTTCCCCCTCTCCCCGTTCGTTCTACCGTCCAAAACAAGGCCGTATGGAGTATAGCCAAGTGGTAAGGCATCGGTTTTTGGTACCGGCATGCAAAGGTTCGAATCCTTTTACTCCAGATTATGAACACCCGATCGGATCTGTCAAGAACGAGCTGACGACTACAGGGGAAGCGACTGATTGCAGTCCCTGAGCCCAGCCCGGGAGGAATGCATGGTTCCCTGGCGCTTCATGGGACGGGCGTTCGCAGCCCCCCTTACTCTAATCTAACCCTCCCCCGCTCCCCATACGAATTTGAACTACGATCCCCTGGAGCAAAACGCTGTGGATACACTTTTGAATGCTGTCACCGAAAGTGTCAAAAAACTTACGGTAACACATGATTTTCCCTGCCGGAAAACTTGACATATTCAAAAATAGTCGAGCAGGTCATTCATTGGGGATCCGGCGGATCTACGTTATATGATATTTTTTCTGATATTACGGAGTATGGCTTTGCCAGTCATGACTTTCACGAGGCATTAAATATATATATATCCTCTATTCTATTGGGGGGCCGGGGGTTGGTGGATAAAGAAAGATGGACAGTAAGGATTGCGTAATATCCATTTATAGGCCTCGCTTAGGTTCCTCTCGATTCTCCCCGGATTGGATTGGAGGATCACCTTTGACCTGCCCGACATGCTGTTGACTTGGAGATGAATTCTTCGGCCGTACCTTCTGCGGTCGTTACGCTTGGTCGGTCATGCTGGGACTGGGACCAAAGCAAAGAAAAGTAGAAGCCTCAACCGTGTCGAAGGCATTATAACTACAGTACGCGACCTCCAAAATCAACATCTACATCCCGTCGCTACCCTTTCAGCCCTTTAAATGTTCATCTTCCCGCGTGAGGGTGATCAGCGTTCTCGTTCACGAAGCCAACCGAGTTGCTCATGGGAAGGAGCATGTGAGGGAGAAGGACCAAACTTCGTCTCTTCGAACGGAGCCCTGGTTTCCTTTTATACTCTTTAACACCTCCTCATCAACAGACGTTTCCCGAATAACCATTCATTTCATGAAAAACCTGCGCTTGTTAGCAGCTGAATCACTCTCTCCTCTCGTAGTGGGCCTCTTTTCTTTCCCCTGCTGGCATGAGGAAAGGGTCCATTCCACTAGCTCTTCTTCTTGTGATAATAAAATAGAGGGGTGCGCTTTCCCTTTGAATGAGTAGATCTTCCAGCCCCTGTGCCTACCTTTACTCAATGCTCCTGAAGTCCGAAAAGGAGACTGAGTGGACAGGGGGCAGGGAAGTTAAGTTACAGAAATGGTAGTCGTGGACTGGTACCGCAGTACTGCCCACTTTTTGTAATCCTTATTGTGATCCCTCACTCTGGGCTAAGATAGTCTCTTAAGTGCCAGCGTGACGGGAGAGCGAATAGCAATGAACCTTATCTACAGTATAAGTTCCCTCCTACCAAGAACTCATTAAGTTCTCTATGCGGGAAAAGGGTACCGATAGGCGGATTGACGCATCTGAGCAGGCAGGGAATACTTAGTGCTTGGAATATGAATGCTATGAGGCTTGGGCGAGAGAGCAGGTCTAGGAGGCCCAGATATTGCATCATGTGAAAGCAGCGAAAAGACCCATAAGAGCTGTAAACAAGTGAGATAGGCACGAAAGGGGGGCATTCTGGGGATGTCTTTCATTAGCCAGCACCTTCAAAAGCCAGTAGGAGAGATGCCGACACGGATTCGATTCTAGATTCAAGATAGGGTACGCCCGATGACCAGGCAGGGCGGCCCCCAACCAAGGGGGCTAGCAGCTCTTTTATCCGCTGCTGTCTCTGACAGAGAAGATGTGACCGACTGCATTAGCACTTGTTGAATTGGTCTTCTTTGAGTGCAATAATTTATAAGTAGTTCCAATAGCCCTGATCGACGATGCGCGCGTAAGTCCCTTCCCCCTCTCTTGGCCGGCCTATTCCTGTCCAGTAACCATTCTTTCGTTAAGAGTTCCGCGCTTTCCCTGTGGCATCGTATAGTAGAAAACAAAACTTCTTCGAGGCCCCGTCGGCTAGGACAGAGAGGCTGTACGTATAGAGAAGGAAAGTCTATTTTTCCCAGAGTCTAGCTAACTCTAACCCAAGATTTCTCTTTAAGAGGTTCTTCTTCTTTAGTAGCAGATTAGGATTCTGTATAAGAAGGGCAGTCTCAACCCTTGAGTACGAAAGTAGGCTCTTCCTTTATTATAGCTATTTTTCCCATCTCGGGATAAAGAAGTACGTCGGCGACAACAGATTCAATAGCTGGGGATCTTGCTAAAAATGAAACTCCTAACCTTCAATCATCTAACCGTGTAGTCTTTAAACTCCCCTTTGGCCACTGAAAACAGTCCAATTGCAGCTTCTTCTGCGAACTCTTCTGCTGCAGCAGATTCATTCCGATCCTTAGATCCGATGCAACAAGATCAGCTCTTTCTCTGGCTCCCTTACTTGAAACCTTTTAGTCGATCTAGTCAGTCAAACAGTTTTCAACTCCGATCCTTTCAGCCCTAGTTTCGCTGTAAGCCAACGCCTTTAGTCGATCTGGTTGTTAGTCTCGTTCCTCTTTAGTCTAGCTGACAGCTTTTCCCTTGACTCGCCTCTATGCGCCTGCTTTCCGAAGTCAAAATTCTCTCTTTCCTCTAAGTCGAGTTCCTTTCCCCCCGGTATTCCATTCAATAAAGTAGGCCTTCCTACTTAGGAAGATTGGATCTTTGTTCGTTGATTCCAATTCCGGTGAAGAGAAGAGTGAAACTCCGATAGCTACAGTCCTTAGCCCCAAACTAAGAAGATATCCCAAAGCCGGTCAAGCTTCTTTTGATATGGAGCTTTCCCCGGATTCTCTTGAGGTCGGGGTTGAAGAATCAACAATGGGTTAAGCCTTTAGCTACGGCAAGTCAGTCTTTAGCAGCCTAAACTAAAACAGGCAGAGGCAGGCCCTGCCCTATAAAAGACCTAAGACTTTTTCTCGGAAGGAGGGAAATGACATAAGAGGGGATTCCCACTCTCTTCTCTGGTATTGATGCCACCTCAAAACCTATATTCTCAGAAGCTTTCCTCTCCGCCTCCGTCTTTGTCGAGCTTCTTTCCTGGCTTGATGAAGTTAAGTTACTCGCAGCAACTCTTCGAACCTATACTAGCTCCTTAAACTCCTCTCCTTGAAAGACAGGATGAATCAGAAGAGCTACTTTCAGTCTTAGCCCTAGCGTGGGTGAGTGGTTTATTGAGCACAGGCTCTTCCACTCTGTCGATACCATTCCTTGTCACTTCGAGAATGTATTCAAAAAGTAGCTATGTCTCCCTACCCTAAAGGTAGCAGTGTCCCCCTCCAACCAATTAGTCTAGTCGAGCAGCCTTCGCTCCAACACTTATTAGTCGAGTAGTAACCCCCTCTCCTGCACCCGCACTTCTGAGATTGATTGGTTGAACCAGGAGTCTCATCCCCCTATAAAAGACCTACCTACAAGTAAGTTCTTGTTATGACCAGCCGAAAACGGGTCCTCTAGATGCCTTCTAACCGTCCTTTTAGCCTATTCCCGCTTATGCTTACTTCATGGCTGATAAGCCTACAGACGCTTGACGCCCCGGAATAGCCTTGCTTTCACGTTCCCCCTCTTTCCTTAGATCAGGTTAGCGCTTATGCTGCTTTACGCAACTATATTCAATCAATTGAGTAGAGAGGGCAATTGAATCAGTCATCATCCTTCGCTCTTGTGGGACTCGAATCCACTACTGGCTTTTTTTTCCTTGTTCTACCGAGANGGGGGGGTGAAGGAATGAAAACAATTAACAAAGAAGGAAACACAAAGAAAAACAAAGAACAAGAACGAAGGGGAAACAAAGAAAATGAGGAATAAGGCTTCAGGGGAGCCAATGAAAACAAACAAAGAATTAAAGAGGAATTCGGTGTCAGGGCTACACAAAGAAAAGGAAAAATGAAGCAATTTTGCTTTAAAAAAAAATGGAAAAAGGTCGGCAGGGGGGAGCATTTATGGCCCCCCACCGAACCTGTACATACATATATATTATATTATAAAGTTTTTACTATTAAATTATATATGTGATATATTATTATTATAATATTATTTTTACTATTCATTAAGATTATTATATTATATAATAGTATATTATATATAAATATCTAACCTATGGATAAATATGACCCCCTTTTAGTTCTATTTTGATCATGCTTGATCGTATTTTTGTCGTTCGCAGTCCTGGTACCTCACGTACGTCTGTCCGAAAAATATTCTGGACGTACCCTCGCTATCTACTAATTTTTCCCAATTAGCAGCGGAGTCCGGTGGAGGTATTCGGGGAATTATTATTTTATTAGTGTGTTTCACATGTACTTTAGGTATCTAGAAAAATTCCCGATTGGTTCGAAAATCGTCTTAAGTCTCCGAAAAATTTGACGGTCACAAAACCTCAATTTTGACTGCTCTTCTTATGAGTTAAAGGGATTCTTATGAATTAAAGGTAATAATTTAATTTTCTTACCTCCCTAATTAACCTATAATTATCTATTACGCTAAATATCCGTACAGTGAAAAAGCGGGATGTTACATAGAGGAGTTTAGGCACGATGCTAATGAAAGTACCAAACTCTACAAGGAAAAGACAAAGTAGTGGCACGATAAACACGTTCTAAGGAAGGAGTTTCAACTAGGACAAAAGGTTCTGGTTTTCAACTCTAAGTTGAGACTCTTTCCAGACAAGTTATGGTCGAGATGGTTGAGACCGTTCACGATCACCAAGATTTCCCCATTCGGGGAAATTGAAGTGACTCATCCCGGGAAAGACACCTTCAAGGTAAATGGGTATAGGTTGAAACCTTTTGTTGACGGGAGTTATGATAAGAGCAAGATGTCCATGGCTCTCTCCAACCCTAATTAGGGGAGAGCTCAGTCCAACTTAGGGACGTTAAACCAAAGTGCTTGCTGGGAGACAACCCAGCAATTTCTTTCTCAAACTCTTCATCTTTTTTGTTTTCCCATTATTTGTAGGTAGAAATTGCATTTGCATGTTTTATTGTTTCTTTGAACAATAGGACAGCTCCATACAATGTTTTCTTTGGATACAATGTTCAGGTTTAGGAGATCTCGCGCGAGATGTATTAATGTTTCGCACAAGTTGATACAAACAGAGCGCACCCACGGGCCACAAAAGGTATGTTTCGCGTGAGACCTATTAATGTTTTGTGCAAGTTGATACAAATAGAGAGCACCCACGTGCTACATGAGGTATGTCTCGCGTGCGAGACACATTAATGTTTTGTGCTAATTGATACAAACAAAGAGCAATGGTAAGGCCACTGGAAGTGTGTCTCGCGTGAGACATATATACGTCTCATGCGACGTAACACGTGGAATCAGTAAAGTGGGGCAGCGAAAGGTTACATCTAGCGAAAGGTTGTAAATTACCCTTGAGAAAAAGTGTGTCATGTGTAGTGTTCGAGTGTTGCTGGAGTTGTGAGTGAAATTGTGTTGGGGTTGAAACCCCAGGTTTTGAGTATTCTTCCCCTGACTTATTTTGTTGCTTGGTTATTTTGATAGGATTGTCGAAACATCAATAGAGACACGAAGAGGAGGAGGGAGGGACACGAAGAGGCCTCCAATGCCTTAACATACCCTCAGGTGAGGACAACAAATTTACTGGACCAAGATCGGTTTGCAAATGAGGAGTAGCTACCACTTTTACCATCCTGCCCATCCTACGAGGACTACTTCACTTCACAATGGGGTTATCCTCCATCTGGACATCGGTAGGGGAGGTTCTCAACCCCCTGAAAATTAGTATCGGCTTGCATTGGGGACAATGCAAGTTATAAAATTGGGGTGGGGTTTTTCTTTAGTCTTCTCTTTTTCTATTTAGTAAATAAAAAAATTGTCTTTGAATTCATGATGAACTATGACTTGTGTTGTTTGCATAAGGTTGTGATTTTGATGATATTGCTATGGTTGTGATCTTGGCCTTCTAGTAATTTTATTTACTTATTGAACTGAAAACTGATGTGTGCCATTTAGATTTTGAGGAGAACCATCTGAATAATGCACAGTTGTTTTTCACCTTTTGCTGAAAATTTACCTGTGTTGTGGTGTAGAGAGAAACAATACCTTGAACCGAGTTGATCTTGACGGAAATAAATTGAGCGAAACACTAAATAGTGAAGCGATCTAGGCCATATTTGGAACCCCATAAAAGTAAGCCCTAAAAGCCCATTTTTTATGAAATTCTCCGTAGTTACCCCTTTTGAGCTATGAAGAAGCCTTGATTTGTTGTTAAGTAGTCTGTTAACCAATGTGCCCTTCTTTGCTTTGATCAATTTGAACCTTATATACCATCAAACCTGAATTATTAGAGTCATTCCATAGGGTATGCTCCCATAAAAATTAAGCATCTCATGCTTCAATCCAAAGTGGTGGCAAAGGAAATGCAAAGGAAGAAGAAAGTGAAAAAAAAAAAGGTTATTGTGAATTTTTTTAAAAGAATAAAAAATCGAAAAAGAAGTGAACAAAGAAGGAAGGAAACAAAGGAAAGCGGACAACCAAAGCAACAAATGAGGCATGAGTGTGCAACCAACAATAAATTGGGGGTACCTCTATGTAGTGGGTCTAGGAGAGAGGGTTCCTTAACTTGAGGGTATTGAAAATAAGCCTAAATGACTATTCCATCATACCCCACCTAAGCCATATATTACAAGCTTAGAAAAGTCCTTTTGATCCCTACTGAATGCTAGCTCGTGTAGAAAGAAAGAAGGAAACATATTAGGGAATAGGTTTATTGTCTCTCCTTAAACCATCGGCATATTTGATCTGATTGTGCAATTGGTTTGAACTTACACACACATTGTGATGGTTACTCCAAGGGAAATGAATATACACACATTGGTGGTTTGAATATTTTTCAAGAGGAAAATGTTATTGCTGTGAGTTGAGTGAATTGATCATGATGAAGAGTTACAACCTAAAAACTTTGAGCCGTTAATTCACATGTTCGCAGGGAGTGGTTTGTTCAATCGTGATTTTTCTTGTTTTCTGTTATGCTTTGCTTTGGGACAAGCAAAGATCTCAACTTGGGGGTGTTTGATAACTCTCCAACAAGAGTTATTTTTGTTTACTCTTTTTTTGTAATTTTTAGTTAGGACAGGTTAGGACTTAGTGAGTTTGATGCATGATTAGTTGGATTTAATTATCTTTTTATCTCTGGTATATTTGATATGTGGTTAAGTGTTTCAGAGCCCGAAATTCAAAGAAAATGAGCTAAAATGGGAGTCAAAGAAGCATCTCACGCGAAACCTAAAGAGCACTATTCATCTCACGTGAGACATATCAAACAGAGAGCAATATCAAAGTTCTGGAAGGCTTCTCGCGTGAGACGACCATTAACCTCGCGCGAGACAAAGCAAATAGTAAGGAAAAATTGAAATTCTGAAAGGTGTCATGCGCGAAACGCTTACTTATCTCGCGCGAGATGTTGCAAACAGAAAGCGAGGAATAAGACTTAGTGAAGGTGTATCGCGTGATGTGAATGATCATCTCGTGCAAGATGCCATCTAGAACTTCGATATTTCTCTCTGTTTGATATGTCTCACGCGAGATGAATGGTTCTCTTTAGGTTAAGCGCGAGATGCTTCTTTGACTCTTAGTTTAGCTCAATTTCTTTGAATTTCGGGCCTTGAAACACTTGACCACATATCAAACATACTAGAGATAAAAAGCTAATTAAATCCAACCAATCATGCATTAAACTCACTAAGTCCTAGCCTAAAGTAAACAAAGATAACTCTTATTGAAGAGTTATCACCCTTATTTATCATTGGATGAAGTTTTAATAGGTGTAAATCTCATTAAAATTTCATCGTCTGAAATAAATGATTAATTACATTTTCTCTTTTTTATTGGATAGAGTCTCAATCATTGAATAAGAAGGGAGGATAAGTTTACAAGAGTCAAACACAAAAGCTAAAAATAATGGCATGATTCATACACTAAAGCCAACAAAATAAGGCATAAATCACACAGCAGCTTAACAAACTAAGACAGCTCAATCAAAAGCAATAAAGATGCCTGTCCAACGCACGCCTTGCATCATGGCAACCGTGCTCTTGTAGAACTATCTTGACCATATCGTTAAATAATGTGAGAATTAATAACTAATGTTTACAAACTATAATTAATGTAAATTATTTTTAACTTTTCAGTGAGCTGACCCGTGAATCATAGCTTATACACCCAGTTAGGCGAGACTTGCAAAGGTGGTCCAACACCCAGGTAAGTAAAAGGATATAAATATGAAGTCAACGCTGGAATGATCTGTACGAGACCCATTTCTACACATCATCGGACAACAAGTGGTTAAGGGCATTCCACATTTTAGTATCTTCATTTTTATATAAAGTCGTTCATCCAGTAGAAGTCATAACGTTTTTGAAGTAGTATCTATCTTTTAAATTGGATAACATCGAACCAAATCAATGGAACCAGCGAAATTGAATTAAAAAATTAACCTAGTTTTATTTTTTTTAAAACTCGTAAAGGTAAGATTAAATCGTCTTTACTAACATAGACATTAGCAATCACCGCTAAGTGCTAATATTTTGGACTTTTCTTCTTATTGCGGACTTAACACGAATCTCTCTTATCTCTTTGATTTCTGATGGAGTAGGATCCTCCACAAGGATCTCTGTAGGGTCCTCCTTGGGGTTATCCTCTAGCAGTTGCAAGAGTTGAAGGAGTTTTGAGGAGTTAGAAAGGAAGCTCCAACTGCAAGAGTTGGAGGAGTTTGTTTAGAAGCCTATGAGACTTCACGAATTTATAAAGGGCAAGTCGTGCCGTTCCATGACAAAATGATTGCTAGAAAAGACTTTAGTACTGGGAAAAAATTTCTCTTGTTCAATTCTTGCCCTAAGTTATGCCCAATAAACTTAGATCTCGGTGCTGAGACTCCTTTTTGGTTACTAATGTGTTTTTTTGTGGTGCAATTGAAATTTAATATGAGCAAATCAAGAGGGTATTCAAGGTTAATGAGAATAAGCTCAAACATTTTCACGAGGGGCTAAAAGAGAAAACCATGGGGGAGGAGCATCTTTTGGTTGATGTTGTGTATCCTCCATGAGAGGAGGAGGGGAGTTATCTTTTACTCACTTTTCTATTTCTCGCTCTTTTATTTTGTTTTGAACTTAGTAGTGTCATTTTATTTCTCTTCTTGGTTATTTTTTTAGATATGTGTAGGTTATGAGCTTAGACTAATTTTTTCTTTTAGAGAATTATTTTATGATTAGAGTAATTTGTGAATTTTCTCTTAAGCTTAGCACGCCTAGCAGCAGATATTGTTGCGGTAAATTAAGTTTGACAAAAAATAACCTTGTGAGGATGTGGGCTTTGATTGGATTGTTGATCATTTTCTGCTTGTGCAACCCTTTTGTGTCTGTTTGCTATTTCTGTGTTAGGAAAAAAATTTACAAGATAAAAATACCAAAGTGCAGGGCAAAATAATATATACTTGTTTGGTTCTTTATTTGTTGCGAATGTTCTTTTGATTTTCTTTGGTATTTAGCTCTTGTACCCATATTATATATCCATTCCCTTACCCTTGGTCTCATGATTTTTGTATGCATGTGTCCCTGTGGCGGGGGGGGGGGGTAGATAATAGGCAAGCCAATGGTAAGGCAATTGACATGAGATGATTTTGAGTGAAACGTTTACCTTGTAAACACTTGAGAGATAGAGGGTATAATTTGTGAGGATATCATTTTTTATTTTTCACATTATTTGAACAAGTTGCCTTCTGTGTAAGAGGAAAGAAAAAAGCTCATTTTATGATTGCTTGATTCTTTGGATTCTAATTTTTCCTTGCTCATGAACTTATACATTCTTGAAAAATTTAGAAGAGGATTTTGTTTCGAGTTTTAAAGATTTTTACGTATCTTCAGCTATTAGAAGCCCTTATAGTACTTAGTTTTGAGCTTATTTGTCCGAGACATGCAAAAGCTACATGTGAAAGAATTTAATGGCCAATATTTTTATCGCTTAAGTTCACCTTCATATTTAGTGTTTTGGGTTCAAAAGGTTTTAAGAAATCAAGTGTAGGGTGAATAAATAAATAGTTTAATTTATATCTATTGACCATATTAGCATAAATGGTTGATCTTTTCTCCTACTCTTTTAAAAGTCATGCATATCTAAAAATTTGATTGAATGATAGTGTAAAAAAAATTTGCATTGTCAATGGCTAGAAACTAAACTCATAAATAAATTGGTCCTTTTATTGTCGTTAATAAATTTGTTCGAAAAATTGAGTCTTTTACGCTACTGCAAAAAAAATAAAAAAATATCATATCTTGAGTTTTAGGCGCCCGATGGATGCCGAGTTTATTTTTGTAGGAAAGCTAACTCAATGAGCCACAAGTATTATTGTTGTTGTTGTTAAGCATAAAAGAATTAATTTGTATATAAGTTTTTTGTATTTAATCAAGTTTGAGTGGCTCATGATCTAGCTCAAACTTGATGAACTTTTAGTTAGCCGAGATGGAGCTAAAAAAATTAGCTTGGTTCTTCAACTTGACTCAGTAAGAATTGAGCCGAGCCTAAACTTCAATTAACTTGGCTCAGCTCGACTCACTTTCATCTCTACATATGGGCTTGATATTTAATTACAAAGTGTAACACAATGATAACTTACATTGTTCTTTAACCATGCGATGTGAATTTAATCCTCGCTCGTGAGAATGAAAATATTTTGTGGTCAACATTCTACTAATTCATGTGAACTCAGTTAATGTGAGGGGAGCAGTTTATCACATCGTGTGAACACAGCGAACACTTTAAATTCCCTTAAATAATTAAACAAAACATGTAATTGATATTCATGACATATCTTTATAATATCTTATTGTTAACTCCATATATTTAAAGAAATTAATTTACGGACGAAATTACCTCGTAATCCAATCATTTTTCTTGCCAAATACTCAAATAGTATACCCTCCTCCGCCGACTATATTTACTATGGAACATATGCCAATAAACAATATAAAAATCGTCAAACAAGAAAACATAGTCGTAGTGTTTGGAACCATACAAGTACAACCAACTCAAATTGCCCCGCTCCCCATGTCGAAGNCCCCCCCCCCCCCCCTTTTCCTCCCATTTATCTGTACTTTTCCTACGACCCAGCTCTCGCTCATCGACGATATAACCTAACACCCTCAACAACGCCTCTCAAAAATCCCAATTCGACTTACAAATTTTCCTTCATGGTTTCCCCGGCAACCATTCAAGTCCGAGAGGCGCACGAAGCCCTTCTCCAATCAGAGGATCACAAAGCAGAAACGGAGAAGGAGTCTCTAAGGCATGAACAAGAAGAAGAGGGCGAGGACGTCAAGTACCGTCCCATAGCACCGCCACCGCCACCGCCATCGTCGCCGCCAAGCCTAGACGAGGTAGAAGCGATTCTGGGTTACGAGTTCAAGGATAAGCTGTTATTGGAAGAGGCCTTCACGCACTCTTCGTACCACATTGGTAACAAGTGCTTTTCCTATGAGCGGCTGGAGTACATCGGTGACGCGGTTATAAACCTGTTGGTGACGAAGGAGCAATACTTCATGTACCCGAATCTGGCGCCGGGTCGGTTGACCCGATTGCGGGCTGCGAACGTGGACACTGAGAAGCTGGCACGTGTTGCCGTTCGACACGGGCTTCATCGTTATCTACGGCACACGAAGCCACTTCTTGAGGAGCAAGTAAGTTTCCCTATTCCTTGGCCGGCCCGGCAGTGTTTGATTTCCATTTTATTTAAAATGGGGCAAATAACATCCATCGCCCTCAAGATTTGTTAAAATAACATCTGACCCTAACCTTCATGGAAATTAGCACCCCACCCCATTTAGCGGGTGATTTCTCGCGTATCCTAAATAAATATATCATGCTATTTAATTTATTCATACTTTATTCAATTTTTTTATCATTTTATAATTTAATATGATATATTGATAAATTATATGATCTAATATGATAAATTGATACGTTTTAATATAATATTTGTAAAGAGGTGCATCGTAAGCTTAAATGATCTACAAATCTTTAAACCTCTCATAAGTTGTCTCTTTTAATAATTTGACTAATGAAAAATTTATTATTATCATATACAACATAAAATAATAACTAAATTCAATGAATTTAGTTGTAACAATTATTAAAAATAGATAAATTAAATAACATAAATTATTTATCTCATAAAATATTTGAGAAACTACCTATTTAATGACCATCCACTACAATAAAGTGTTAGTTTGGAAGGAATATTTCTTTAGAATATTCATTCAAAAACACGTTTAATTGTTAAATTAATTAATAATTAAATTAAATTAAAAAAAATATTTAACTTTACAATTCTCATAAAATTTATTAATTTAAATTTCTTCTAAACATAAAATGACAGTATTAATTAATTTAATTTAAATAAATAAGATAATTAAAATATGACTCATTTATTGTCATGACAATAAAAATAGCTTAGAAGTTAAATTAAACTTAAACTTTAAACTTCATATGTATTCTTTAAAATATAATATTTTTTATAATTTTTTACTGTAATATTATATATAAATTTACAAGAAAAGTTTAATAAAATTTTCTTAATTTTTTTATTTTAAATTCAAATTTTATTTTTTATGATAAAAAAATATATTTTAACAAACTTAACACATGAAATAATTTTTTTTAAGAATTCTATTAAAAGACTTGAAACCACTTCAATTTGATACTTAAGTTTTAATTTTTTATTAAACAAGTAAATAAATTCATGAAATACTTATTTTTAAAACGAAATTAAAAAAATAATAGCAAAAATTAAAAGATTTTTAAGAATTTAGATAAAATTATGAGGTTGAGGTGTATATAAGCACCAAGAAAATGGTAAGTTATACTAAAAATTATTTTTAAATAACTACTTTTGTTAAAGTACAGAAAAGAGTATCATAAATAAATTAAATAACATTAAACCATATAGGAGCCCCTTAATTAAAAGTATAAAAAATATTATATTTAAAAATATGTGAAGTGAAGATTCAACCTCTAAATTATTTATATTATTATGATGATAAATATAGGTTGCATTAAAATTATATAATTTATTTTGTCTTCTTTTTAGTGATTATTAAACAATTAAACGTGGCATGAAGGAATATTTCATCCACACTAGCACTTGAGTTGATCACTAAATAGGGTAGGATGCAATTTTGCATGAAAATTAGAGTTAGTTGCTATTTTAGCAAACTTTGAGGGGTGAATGATATTTATCCTTTAAAATACTTTTCTTTTTCTTTTATGATAATTTTCCTTTAAAATATTGCTCTCCCAAAAATAGGAATTTCATGATTTGAGCTGGGCCCGCTACTAACTCTAGGTAAAATTTGTTTGGCATCGTAATGTACTTCTAATAAAATTAACGATAACGTGAAAAAAAGATAAAAAGAAAATACTATTAGTGACTTTCGGGTTATTTAATAATTAAAAGAAAATACTATTAAGATACATTTCTTTGAATCCATTGGGATTGATTTAAGAGTGTGACGTTTGAATAGTTTACCTGAGGTCTTAAGTTTAAGTTTCATTAAATGCAACTATTGAAGGTAAAAAAAGGCTATTTTCATAAGAAGTTTAAAATGGTTTTTTGTTTTTAAAGCAACTCCATGACAACTTAATGAGTAAATTAACTCTTCAAATAGATTAAAAGTTGTTTTAATCTTGTTATAAGATAAAACTTTCGAAAAACCTATATCAAATAAGTAAACTAAGTTTAAAATTTACATAAGAAAATTAAATCAAGTCTATTTGAACTAAAATCCTAATTTTCCTATTTTCATTCATGCTCATAGAGA
Source organism: Nissolia schottii (assembly GCA_003254905.1). NCBI lineage: Eukaryota > Viridiplantae > Streptophyta > Magnoliopsida > Fabales > Fabaceae > Nissolia > Nissolia schottii. The sequence goes on along the minus strand of QANU01081343.1, from coordinate 89,615 downwards.
AATTTAATTTATTATTTGTATAGATTGATAAAACAATGATATGGACGTCAAGTTCGACTCTTGTATACTTAAGAAAATAGTAAACTTCTCCACACTCAATCTTTGTGGTAAATATTCCTTAATTCACCTATCTTGACTAGGCCAATACAATATATATAGACAATCTTCACAGACTCGATTTTCTTTGCGTTAAACTTTTATTTTGAAGTAACAAGCAATTGTGAAAATGATTGTATCTTTTCTTTTAAGTTGTATCTTTTCTTTTAAGTCATCTGCGTGTTGGTTCGGGACAGATCCAGGAATTTATAGAAGACATAAGAGAGTTTCCTTTGCATTCCAATGGATTGATTGACGTGCCCAAGGATCTAGCCGATATTGTTGAGTCAACCATTGGAGCCATCTTTGTTGATTGTAACTGCTCGATTGACTCTGTCTGGAAGGTACTCAACAATTTATTATATCTTATACTCCATGTGATATCTATGATTTTAGTTAGATGGGATGTGAAGGAACTCAAAATTTTTGAAGTAATTTATGAACATTTTTATTAAATTAATCTTATTTGATTTTAGAGTTTAATTTTTATCTATTGATAGTGGAAATGATTGACATTCTTCGTCATTCCTTTGAAAATCATGCATATCAAAAGATTTGATTGGATAACAATGTAAATTTTTTTATATATAGATAAAAATTAAATTCTGAATTTTAACCTCTTATTAATTACTCCTATGTTTTTGCAAAGTATTACTTTTACTATTTCAATTTCTATTTTTTTTATGGGACTATGTCAATTTCTTATAAGGGCCGAATTAGAAGTTCAAAAATAAATTTTATATAGAAAAGAGAGAGTGACATATATTATGAATTAAAAATTAGCTAAAGTGATAAATATTATAAATGAGATAGAGTAATTAATATGTATAAACTAATTAATATGCACAAACAAGTATAAGAATTTTTTTTTTTTACGTTTGTAAAACATATATCAACACTAGGAATATTATTATGATTATTATTATTATTATTCAACAATAATATGTTGACACTATTTGTTCCCTTTTCCTTTTATTACACATATGCTTATTAATTTTCGGTTTTCTACACTATATATAATTGAACATTAATCAAAATATTAAATATAATTGAATTGTGCCTTTTTCTTTTGGTGCTTGGTTGAATTTTATTTTTTTTAATATCGCCACTTGTTGGTATGTGTTTACTATTTGCATTAATAAAATTCAAATATTGTAAATATTTTGGTGAGAAAAAAAATTAAAATATAGTAAATTAAATTTAAGCTTTAACGTCTCTGTAATAATGATTTATGTCCATTTGTTCTGTTTTTGAGTAATAAAATTACTCCACACTTATAAAAAAAATCGCATTGTTTAAATTTGATATTACTTGTTATTTTGAATTTAAGTTAATATTACCTATAATTATAATTTAATAATAATAATAATTTTCTACCAGGTGTTATACCTGAATAATGTATATAAATAAATGCCTGAATAGAGTAAAAAACTAAATAAATGCCTGAATTTGATGCCTTCTTAATATATAAAGGCAACATTTTCTTTTGGTTGATTGTCTTTAATTATTTTTTCACTTCAGTTTATTTTATCTTTAATTTTTGTTTTTAATTTGGTCTTAAATTTTAAATTATTATCAATTTGGTTCATTCAATAAACATTTAATGAACTTTGCTAATGTGACACAAAACGATAACAACACACATGGAGCTAATGTGGATTGTATCACGTTAACAAAATTTGTTGATTTTTTTTTTTAATTTTTTATGGTGACATAATTGAAAACAATTTAAAATGTAAGAGATTGAATTCAACAAAATTTAAGATAATGGACTAAATTAAGAAACAAATAACAATAATGATGTACTAAAAGATTAATTTTCCATTTCCTCTTACAAACTTGTATAAATTATTCTTGATATCACTGGAGAGTGTAAATTTTTTCCCTGGACAGATTTTCAAAAGTTTGCTGGAACCAGTCATTGACCTAGACACTATTAAAACGCATCCGGTGACTGAGCTATATGAAGTTTGCCAGAAAAACCACTTGAAGATACAGTTCGTGGATGTGTGGCAGCAATCCATGGCCATCAATGTCCTCATAGATGACAAATTAATCGGGAGAGGCATTTGTGCTACCAAGAAAGAAATTGCACTCAATAGAGCAGCCAAAAATGCTTTAGATAACATTGAACGAATTTTGAATACTTGTAAAACTACAAATGATGATGCTTTTGATAATTGAAGTTTATGTATATGGCTCATTTATTTTTTTTTATTAAAAAAAACAGAGATTTATGTTTGTAATTGATGATCCTAGATTTGTCATTGTTTTATGGGAAATTTGGTCAATAATGAATTTGGACCATTTGCCGCAAAACCCGAATTAAAAAACCTTTTAAATAACAAACGGATTCTTTCAGTGAAAATGCGTGTTTGAAAAGATAAATTTGACAAAGATTGTTGTTAATAAACACAAGAACTCGAACAATTTTGAGAATTGCTTAGTAATGATGGCAAAAAAGAAAAAAAAAGAAACTTGATCAACAAAACTAAATACAAGGTGCAACAAGATGTGAAGAAGCGTCCTAATCCTAAGAAATAAAAATACACAAAGCAAGTAAATGAGAATTACTTGATTCCTCATTAACTTGAATGTCACTGAGACTTGGTGAGTGTGTGTGAGGATTTTATAAGTGTGTATTGCAAGGACTAATGTTACACTCAAAGCACCTATTTATAGAGTTGAAAGTCCTCATGCATGTCTACCAATTGTACTTAATGCGGTTAAGTCCTAATATTCTTGCTACGTGCTACTGAAGATCCATCAATGGATCAATGGAACTGCCAAGTAACCTTCATTTTGTAAACTGAGGTAACCCACCTTCTTCAAAACTAACAAGGGAGGGTCTCTGCAACCTCTTTTAATTCTTTGATTGTTCTCAATCCTTTCTTTTACTAAAGTATCCCTAGGAAGTGGGTCCTATTTGCCTTTTGAACTTCTTCGACCCATTTTTGGTATAACAAGATGCCCCCCAAATTTTCCTTTTAGGGGTCACAAAAGAGAAATATTTATTATTTTGGATCATTATAATAACAAAACCATTCATCTTCCTAGTAAAATATAATAAAAATCCTTCACAAAGTAACTGTCACATTATCTCTGTCATCATTATCCATCTTCTCACTTCTACTCATCTTCCCCCAAATTTTTGCACCAACTTTTTTTTTTGATTCCCTCAAATCCTAAAACTTTCTTGAGAAGCTTTCCCATAACTCCTATAAAATCTCCAAATTTTTTCAGTCATCTTTTTACCTTCCTGAGTTTATATAATTTTCTCTACTTCAATTATCATCACCTACCTACCCAAGGGGACAAATAGATTTAAACTTGCTTATAGTTCTGTCGCTTGGGAGATCTCTATGTAATATGCATCAAATAGCAGTTTCCTTGTTCATTAATATTTTTAACTAGTCTTGAATGACTTTACCCTCCTTTACTATGTGAGCGGAGAGAACAACTCGAAACAAACTCAATTACATAGGCATATAGACTTGACTGACTAGACTACTCTGATAATTGTATTCCATTGCGGAAGGAACCCTTACGTATCTGCCAAGAAAGCTTTCCATCGAGGTACAACCTTCTTGATTGGTTAAGCTCAAACCAGCGGGCGCGACCCACAAACACATTAAGAGCAGAAAACCAACTCTAGTTGTGGCTGGTGAGGAGCCTAACTCGAGAGCCAGACCAAAGGGAAGGCTAAATTGTTTCTAGCTGTGGAGGTCAACTTATAGGGAAAAAATGGGGGTAACATTAACTCTACCCGTGGTCAATGTTTCCCCGATTGGACTGACCTATTATCTTAACTAAGGGCTAACCTGACTCGTCTCGGCCAAATACCCCTAAGAGTCTTATGCAGTTATCTTGGTTTAATCTTTATCATTGACCTTTAATGACTCGTCTTGAAGTGTGCAAAAAAACTTAATACAAAGACATACTCTATACATGTACATAGCAGATACCGAATTATCATGAACAAGTATGCACAGTCAAATAAGTAACTAATATCATTACATACAGTAGCAATACTCAATCATAATTCAAACAAAAGTAAAAAATAAATAAAAAAATCTAGCACAAATAGTTTATCATAGATATTAGTAATCAAGATATAGTTTAACCATACTCACAGAATTCCACCCTAAATTATCACATAGTTATATGTAGACCTTATGACCCTTTATCCAAAAATCCCGTATTCCACCCCTGTCAAGACCCTACGCTAACTCTAGACTCAGCGAATTTGACACAAATTTGACACAGTACAAAATAATCCCTCACAAACACACCTAACTCAAAACACGAGAAACTCAAATGCGACAATGCTTTTCAAACACATGAACCCTTAAACCCCAAAACCTTAGGAAACCAAATTGGTCCCTAGCTCTCTCACATTCAATTTTCTGAAATTTCCTCCCCGCACTCTTTTTGAAACAAGTCTAAAACTCGCTGACAAACTCAAAAACACTTGCAATTTCATAAAATCATTTTGAAGTCCCAAAAACCCCTTTTATTTACCCAAAATCTTTTGCAAAGCACAACTTGACATCAAACACAATTTACACTAGCATTTTTGCAAAATGCCAAAAACCCATTTTAATCCCTAACAAACCCTAACTAACCAAAACAACAACAATCTTTTCAAGATCACAAAAATCCTAAACTAAACAATCAAAAAAGCTGATCTATATCAATTAAGTTTCCAAAAACCTTTGAGTTGAGGAAAAAAAAATACATCCTTCTTCTTATTCTGTACATCTTATTTTACAATATTTGTATACTTGAAATGAATTTTGTTTTTAATACAACCTATGCCAACTTGCTAGTGACCGCTACAGATAGTGGGTGCATGCGACTTCACGGTTTGTGATATTTGGGAGAAAATAAGTGTTTTTAAGTTTAAAGGGTAGTATGGACTTTTGGATGGAAAGTTAACATTAGTTAACACTAATAGAGGGAGGTTTGTGATTTTTAAAAAATAAAGAAGGAGGTGAGTTTAATACTAATAAAATTTAAAGGAAGTAAGTAAAATTATCTCTAATAGCATGGTAAGGAGTTGCTCATGAAGCCACATATATATATATATATATATATATATATATATATATAAATGAAGTAATGTTCAAGTCTTTTTAATTTATTCTCTCAAACTTTTTTTGAATTATTAAATAAAATAAAAAGTTGATACTTTAAAATTTTAAAACATTAAATATATTCTTTTTTTTTTTTTACGTAGTAAAATGTTTAGGACGACGACTTAAGAGATCCCATCATTTCTCATATAAATGAAAGAAACGAAGACGTGTTCAACCAGAAAAGTAGAAACAGCCATCGCAAGATTTGAGGGATAAAGCCATCAAAACTTGATTCAGCTCAGCTGGTCAACTCAACCGCACCAATTCAATCGTAGTTTCAAAATCCAAACTTTCTTTTCCCTTTCTCATCTCCCACTTGGATATTCAAACGAACCTAACTGTTCAATTTTTTTCCATTTACTCTGTTATCTCCTTCCTCTCTCTGCCTTTCTCTTTTTCTGAGTTGGCTTCTTCCAAAAGAAACGTTTCACATTTCGATGGAACCCAAATTTGGGTTTCGTGATCTGCTCTTGCTCGTGTTGCTTTGCTCAGCTACTTTCAGTGCAGAATCCAAGTGCAGCCCGAGCCAGGGTTGTCCACGGGCTCTGGGCTCCTACTACGTGTGGAGAGGTTCCAACCTCACATATATCTCACAGATTATGGCATCCAACCTTCTCAAAACCGCTGATGACATAGTCAGCTACAACAAAGACACAGTCCCCAACAAGGACAGTGTTCAAGCTGACATAAGGGTCAACGTCCCGTTCCCATGTGACTGCATCGACGGCGAGTTCCTAGGTCACACGTTCAAGTACGATGTTCAGAAAGGGGACACCTACACGTTGGTTGCAGGGACCAATTATGCCAATTTGACCACGGTCGATTGGTTGAGGAGGTTCAATAGCTATCCGCCGAACAACATTCCTGACACTGGAACGCTTAATGTTACCGTTAACTGCTCTTGTGGGAACAGCCAAGTCTCAAATTATGGCTTGTTCGTCACATATCCTCTTAGGCCTGGGGAGACTTTGGGGACCGTCGCGAGAGATGTGGGTCTTGACTCCGGCTTGCTCCAGAGGTACAATCCCAGTGTGAATTTCAACCAAGGGAGTGGCCTGGTTTTCATCCCAGGCAAAGGTAACTGATCTGAACCATGTAGCTGACATCACATCACATAGTGGGACACAATTTAGTTGTTGTTTACATGGTTATTGAATTAGCCTTTTATGTGGGTTAAAGGATTTGAATATGGAACTTGTTTGTGTGCTAGTTTGGATGCTTTATTTAATCATGCCGTGATTATGTAATTATATGTACTCCTTGGAATAGGATTGTAACTAAACAATGTTGAAGGTTGGGAGGATAATGACTGCGGTGCTAGTTTATAGTTATTTTTATACATTAGTAAATGATGTCTAATGTTGATTCAACAATGGTTTTGGAGCATGCCGTGATGTTGCTATTCTTTCGTTTCACTAATCCTGCGAAGTCCAAATGTAATGAGAAGTTCTCTAACTTCCAATTTAACTAAGATTTGTAATTATTTCATCTGACAAGTTCAACGAAGCATCTATTAATGAAATGTTAACTATATTTGCTAGACTGCCTACAACTGGCTTTCATAGTTAAACTCGTTGAAGTAAATGGATTGTTAACAAACATTGTGTGTCTGTCCGTATATTTAAGCATTTCCATTGGGTACTGCAAATTTCTATATACATGTCTTACTTCTTTCTTTTATTTTACAGATCAAAATGGCAGCTTTGTATTTTTGGGATCCAGGTAAATAAATTGTTACAGTACTTTTGTATGAAATCTGCACATATGGTTCCTTAATCTTTCATTCTACAATAATTCGGCTAAAAATGACTGATTATTTTTTCATTTTCTTCTGCAGTTCAGGAGGTTTGACTTTCTCTTCTCTCAGAAAGTTGGCTTTGTGATGACTGTCTCTTCAGTTTGATATATTCATATTAGACATTAAGTCAGCATAAATTAAAAGTAGAAGGTAAATGCTACTTTAAGCTCATAATTGGCTTCTATATAAGCAGGCCTTGCTTCTGGAGCTATTGCTGGAATAGCTGTTGGAATAGTGGCTGGCCTTCTATTATTGGCAGTTGGAATATATTTTGGATATTTTAGGAAAAAGAAGATGCAGACGGAGGAATTTCTCCCACAGGACTCCAAAGCGCTGTTCGCTCAAGATGGAAAAGGTATATTTGTTCTACTTATGCTGTTTCCAACACAACCCGGCCTCTGTTGTAAGATGTGGGTGAATGATACAGTGCTAAAAAGTATACCTTATTTGAAATAAGTTATCCAACGGTCATGGTCTTATTAACTGAAATAACCTTATTCGCCCTTTCTGAAATAAAATATAACTGAAAAAACCTTGTTCACTCTTATAATTGTAGGTTGCATATCCTAGTTCTAAACAAAATCTGAAGCTGAAAATGTTAACTGTTTAATATTGTTACCAACGTCTTTTATGGAGAACTAACTACGCATTCTTGCTCAGTGTTGTTGATTTTGTTAATAGAAAATTGTTTGACAGACAGAAAAATCATAAACTAAGGTTGTTTGAGTAAATAGCTTAATTAAGGCCTTATGTGAAGAGATTTTGAGAAAAGGTCTTGTATAAAAAGTAACTTATGAATATCTTGAATTTGAATGCTTGGTAGTAAAAGTGCTTGTTTTGAATTTACCAAGAAAATGTGAGAGACTTTTTTGGAAAGCTAACATTTAACTTCCAAGAAAGCACTGAAAAAGACTTTTCACAAAGTGGTAAGTTAGTTGTACAACCAATTTGGTCCAAACTATTGCAGTGTGACTTTTAACTACTAAAAAGGTTAAACCCTAAGGTGTTAGACCTTTTATTTTTTGATCTTGCTCTACCACTTTTAACAAACTATCTTCCATTTGATCCACTTTTCCCACTGGGGTCTCTTTTGCTCCTCATATGATGAAACCACATTTTGCAAGTCCCTGCCATCATCGTCTCAGTAGGTTCTTGTAAGAACTGGTATCGAAGGATAAATAATTACTGAATAATGATTGGTATTATTGAGTATCAATAACCGGCTCCAGTGGGGAACACGGTTTGCAAACAGAAAATAATAAAAAGATAACAGAGAACAATCACCTGGGAATTATGGATCCCTTGGTCCCCTAATGTCCTGATTAATTTCCTGAGTGCTTTCCCTCTTACCTTCCCTTCCCTCATATATCTCGCATGAGAGATAATTATGGCTAATTTATTTTTATTCTTTCCTAATAAAACGCAATCACCATTGTCCCCTGATTTGCTCCTGAAATCGGTGCAAATCCCAATTAAAAGCCCTCCCTTGATTTGCTCAGCAAATCAGAATTATTTCCTAATTCCTTCCTTTCCTGGAATAGTGGAACGGAAATGGCATGATTCTCTTTCCTTTATTGGTGGAAATTGAATCAGTCTCTGCATGGTCCGTAACAGTTCTATTTCAAATTTCTCCGTAGTAAATTTGTTCCTTATCTCATCTTTAGTTGTATTTGCAATCATCTATCACAATCTCATCGCTATTAATCTTATTTTTTTTGCACTTTCTGGAACCCTGCCTACCATTCTGTACGTCTACCCATGCATATTCTAAATAGTTGAACTGAAGTTCATGATTTGGTGCTTTCTTTTGTAGATGAAACTTCTCGTAGAGCTGCATATGAAACTTCGGGGCCTGGCGGTACTACTGCCATCACAGGCATAACAGTGGACAAATCGGTGGAGTTTTCATATGAAGAATTAGCAACTGCAACAGATAACTTCAGTTTGGCTAATAAAATTGGTCAAGGAGGTTTTGGCGCTGTCTACTATGCAGAGCTGAGGGGAGAGGTTAGTAAACACATTCATAATTGTCTATTATTAGAAGCATGTCACGGTCCAATGTTATATGGTCCAATGTTATGTTTTTACTTATGATTAGGAATTAGGGTTTAGGGTGATTTAGTAATTTTATAGTTAATTACTGGCTATTTAAGGTTGAGCAGAATGCATTAGGGATAAGGATTTGGGAACCTAGGACTAGGATTAGGAGATCGGTAGCTTCTCGAATTGTTACCACTAGGAGAGTCGGTGGCCTCTCGAAGTGCTACCACCTTTGTTACTATTTTGTTATTCGTTTTCAATAATAATTCTCTAGCATTATTCAGTATTTTGTTGATTATATGGAGGATCTTTACAAAGCATTCCTGAAGAAAATGTTTCAGTCTGATGCTTTTGAGCAGTTTATCATTGTTGATTCATGTAGGTTTTTGTATTATTGCCAGTCAAATGGAAGTGACATAAATATTTAAGTAGAATATTAACAGCTTAACTATATGGATACTATGTGAGCGGAAAGGTATCATGCATAACCAAAACATTATGTATGTTTGGAATCAAACAAGATGGGAAATGATTTGATTTGCAAATCAATTCCCATGTTTGGTATCTTAAGAAAAGGGAATTGATTTGATTTCCTAAATCCATGGAAATTCAAGTTGCTTACATACAAATCCTATTACTTTTGTAAGGATTTGCTTGGAATTAATTTCATGTTAACATAAAAGACTATTTTGTCCCCATTCAACTAACTAAATTTACAAACTCTATCATCTTCATCAAATCAAACTTATTATTATAAAAGATTATTTTACTCCTAATTTTTTTTGAAAGATTTTTTTTCAACAAAATTACCCAAAAAAAATTTTCCCAAAAAAAAATTTTCCAAAAAAAATTTTGTTCAAATTTTTTTTCCAAAAATGATTTTTTTCTAAAAAATAATTTTTTTCAAAAAAATTTTCTTAAAAAAATTCCAAATTTTTTTTGGAAAAAATACTTTTTTTAAGAACTTTTTTTCAAAAAATTATTTTAAAAAAAATTCAATTCCTATTTTAATAAGGGTGAAAATATAAATTAATCAAACAAAATGAAATCAATTCATGTTTTAATGAATTCCAAACATAGTAAATGATTTCTAAATCAATTCCATTCCCATCTTATGTAGTTGGTTTCAAACATGGTAATTGATTTGCAATTCAAATCAATTCAATTCGAATCATTTCAAATCAAATCATTTTTCATTTCATTTGATTCCAAACGCACCCTACAACAATAACCAAGTTTTGTCCAACATGGTGAGTTTGGCTATATGAATCAGACAATGTCATAGTGTTCTATAGCAAACCATTTAAATCTAAATATTTCTTAATGGTTTTGCCAACAAATGAAACGTTAATTGAGAAAAAGGGAGAGGCTGAAATCCTTGATAATTTATGATTGATCAATACTAGGCTGGTCAGTTTTTATTGGCATACTGAGACTCAAGATGAAAATATCTATGATATGCATGGGTGGATAAGCTGAGGAATGCCATTCTTCTAATGTCAATAGGGTCAGGAGACCCTATTTCTTTGGTATGTTTAAGATGCATCATTATGAAAGCCAAACTTAAAAATACTTGGGAGGAAGGATCGAGAGCTGCTTCAAGATGGTTTTACAATGCTGTGTTAGGAGACTAGAACAACTATACTGAATGGAAGGACCGGCCATATTAGAAGTAGCTAGAGCGATTGATAACTTTTCTTTTCTCTGTTTTATTAAAATAAAATTAAAAAAATCATTGCCTGCATGAAAAATGAGATTGCTGATAGTATTTGCTGTGTGTATTTATGGAAATATTGGTTTCTGCAGAAATAGATATCCTAGTATCTTGGGAGAAATTAGATGGAAAGATACTTATTAACTTGTGGTCTTACTGTGCAACTCATGCAAAAGCTTCTTCTGTAGTACCCTTGGAAGAACTCAAGAGCTGTAACTTAATTAAACATCAATGCATTGCATTGCATAGTGCCTTATTTAAGGATGGAATTTTGTATTAGCCTAGTACCTTATTTCTAACAGCAAGTGGTTAGATTTATGGAATTAAAAACATGCATTATGAATCTAGAAATTCTTAATCATGCATAATGACTAGAAGTTCTGAATTAATTCCCAACATGTATTTTCTGAGCTTTTAGGAACAGCAGATTGCAGTTCTGTTGTTGAATAACACATATTGTTACCTTACATAATGCTTGATAGGATCAGAGTGTAGTTGTTCTTAAGAGCCATTCCATATTGTTCTTCATAGAAACCCTTATTCTCATTATAATAATAGCCAATAAATTTGTCCGTGCAGAAAGCTGCAATTAAGAAGATGGATATGCAAGCATCAAAAGAATTTCTTGCAGAATTGAAAGTCCTGACACGTGTTCATCATCTTAACCTGGTATTAAACCTTTCAAACTTCAAGTATTGTGTTCATACTGAATTGTGTCCATGGAGGTGGAGATTTGTTTTATTATTATTATTTTTAATAATGTCAGTGTGTGATCTAGCATTAGCTTGGGCCCACTAGGGGTATGAATTTGGTAATCATTAGATTAAAGTGGCATCAGCAATTTATTATATTTGAAGTTGGTAGATTACTAATTGAGTATTGTCACTGGTGAATGCTGTCTATTATCTTTTCGTTTCTATTTGTTATTGCATTCATCCAGAAAACCGATAGGCCCTAACCTGTGATTGAAAGTATAAGGGAAGAGTTTAGGTTAGGCCACTGATGAATGAGCCAAGAGAATGGTGCAGAAAGTTTAAGGAAGGAGGAATAAGGTAAAGGAAAAGGGGGTTCCGGTTGTAGGAGATAGGGATACATAACAGGAAGTGACACATGGCAGCAGCAGAGTGGGAGGGCCGTCGGGCAGAGACTGCCCACCTGCATCTCTGATTTTCTCTCTTTTTAATACGTATGATTACCTGTCTATAATTTTCTGCTATAACCCTTGCAACTTGATGTCTGCTCTGTGTTTTAACTTCATTTTTATGGCGACATACCAGTACCTCTCAGAAACTGATCTAGTTTCCTGTGCCTATTCAATTTACTTTCAATTTCAACTTTAACTCTTTGGTCATACTTTTTCTCTCATTTGATACTCTGTCATCATTACCCATACGGAAGTTCTTAAAGGCAACTCTATTTGGGAATACAGATTATCTTGCCTTTCGCCTGCCCTTTTCTCCTCCCTCATCTTCCCCCTTGCTTTTTTTAGCTTTCCTCTGATCTTTCAAATATTTTATTCTGTGAACATATCTTGATCATGCACACTATTCAATTTTTTTAATAAACTAGAATTTGTACATGCGCGGATTATAACGATAAATATATCTATTCATCTATTTATCTCTCTCTCTCTCTCTCTCTATATGTGTGTATGTACACGCACAACATGTATATTCAAGGGCGGAGCCTCATTAGCTCCTAAAGGAGTGACGATCACCCCTAAAATAGTATTTTTTTATTGTATATAGTATAAATATCTTTTTACTCATCCCCTAAAAATTTTGTATACTTATACTAAAAATAAAATAAAATGCTTGTTGCATCCAGTGACAATTTTATTACCATTTTTAGTTTTTAACCTCACTCTTTTATTTTTATTGTTTCTTTCTAAATCGGAAGAGGAAGAGAAACGTGTTATTTCTCAATTCATTCCTTTTCCAACATAATTATGTGTTCTCGAGAAAATTATAGCTTGTATTGTATAATTATTTTGTCTAGTTTCTAAAGATCAATCTTAAGTTAAATTGAAATACAATTTTAAATCTACTTTTTTTAAATTATAGATTTCACACGACATTCTATATTTTTTTATAAAATTATGAGTTGATTATTTGTGACATTTCAATAATTTGGAAAAGATTATTATTTTCAAAGTCAATATGATGTGTGTATGTGTCTCTTGAGTTTTAATTGTGGAATGTATATTTTTCCTTTATAAGTGACAGTACATTATATGCATAAATTTAATGAGTAAAACTCTATTTTGATCATCTAGAAGTATAGTGGCTACCATATTTACCATTACATAATTCAATAGAGTAATCAATGTTTCTGAGCAACATGATATTGGAGTGCCAACCTTCAAATTGAGTTCATGGTTTGGTACAAGAGAATGTCTAATGGTATTCAAAGAACTCATTATTAGAATTAGACATGCAAGCTAAATAGAACTCAAGTATGGTCATTATAATTAAGAGCAATTATGTGATCATTAATTTTGTCGACCAAGTGCAATGTAGGAGCAAGATAAGTTTTAACATTAGTTATTTAAGATGTTATTTCAAAGTCTAAACTAAACCGGCCCTAATGATGTCCCTTCCCATCCTCAAGCAACCATCACTCATCATTATTCTTTCTTTTCCATTCCTCTTTCTTTTGTGTTATCACTTCCTTTCTCTAAATCTCCACCTCTCAACGCCACCTCTCTTGCTGGTTTGTTGATGACTTTAGGTGAGTAATTTGTTTATTTGTGCATAACACATGACTTGGTCTATTGTTGATACTATCGAACTATTATATATAAATAATTGATAGATTTTTAAAAAAAATTTAATAGGTATAAGTGTAACTAGGGGGGCGGGAGTGTGTCTTTCACAAATATAGTGAAGTTGAATATATTTTACTCAAGATTTATTGATGTCGGGTAAAAGTTTGTATGTTCTAAATGTAAGTCATTAATATAGTAAGGAAAAAATATGAATTTTATTTAAATTTTGTTGTTAATCATTTAATAACTAAATTATACTTATTAATATACAAAGAATATAAATAATTTTATGTTGAAAAAAAAATCAATGTATGAAGAATATTTTTTTTTATTCTCAAAACATACTTATTGATAAATGATTTTTAGGTCTTTACTTGACATGAGTAAAATAATATACACACACACTAATATACGTGAATAATTATATGTTGTGATTAATTATTTATATAACTAAATGATTTTAATTTTAGATTCTATTCTTAAACATTTTTGCTACCAATAGTAGACAATGCTTTTTTTGATTAATTTTTTGTATACAAACTTGATTTTTGTCAATAATGCCAGTTAACACAATACACTATAAAAAATTAAATTGTAGATAGCACAAAAACTAAAGAGATAGGATTTGTAACCAAATAATGGAGCTCGTTTCTTTAAATTATCTCTACATTTTAATTACAAATCAAAAAATAAAGGAGGTTGACTTTAATTACAACTTAAAAAAATAAAGGTTTAAAAAATAAAGGAGATTGACTTTAACTACAAAATCTTCCATGTACTTTTGGAGGAGAAATTTTCTTGTGATGCTGACATGTGTCTAGTCCATAAAATGAGACTATCCAACTTTTGTATACTAAATAGAAGATAGATTTAATTTGATGCATCCAACTCTTTGCATGCTCCCATTAGCTGAAAACATAGTTCGCAATTATCCATCTCAGTCTTGGACAGGATAATGAGTCATGAATATCACGTAGTTGAATCTCTCCTTTTGCACCTTCAGTTGACAAGTTCAAGTGTACAAATGCTCAAACACAGTTCAGCTATGTCTTTCTTGACTTTCTGTGGCTGTTTATTTTCTTCTAGTTGCAGGAATGTGTGTTTTTGTGGTAATCTGCCCCATTATTCTGTGATTCTATTTTCCATTTGCTATACACTACTTCCAATCATCAAAACCCTATATCTTCTCTAGTACTCTCCCCTTTTCTCCCTCTCATGTGGCTTTGAATGTCTGTTCACTGATTGTTAGTAGGATTTTCTGATCACTGCCACCGCCATATTCTCTATCATCTCCTGAGCAGCCAACCCCAAAGTGTCACAGCTGAATCAGCTTCACACGCCCTAACACGTGTCTTCATTGGTGCGTGCAGCTCATTTGCCACTTTCCAAATGACTATTTGTCAACCCTAGCTTTCAATATTTTCACGTGTCTCCTCATCCTGTTTCGGCTGTCGGAGGCTCTGTTCAAGCCTCTGGTGTATGTTTTAACCTTGTTTCCACGCTTTAGTCTCTCCGGGATGCTATTGAACCTGGTCTTTTGTGTATTTTCGCTCTTTTTTCATCTTTTCTGCTTCTGGCTTATGAGTATGGTGACACAAGTTTTGGTTATGTGTTTTGTAATAGAATCTTATTGGTATTCGAATCTTAAAATAAAGGCATAAATTATTTTGTTTTGGACATGCTTCATATATATGAATTCTAACTCTTTTGTTGCGTATGCCTGAAACTTGATTAATTTGCAGGTGCGGTTGATTGGATATAGTATCGAGGGTTCACTTTTCCTTGTCTATGAATTCATCGAGAATGGAAACTTAGGTCAACATCTGCGTGGTTCTGGTTAGATCAGCTTGTATAGTTTTTATTTACTTACAATTATTCTGATTGTTTTGAGTTAATTGTGAAGTGATAAATATTGCCAGGAAGAGACCCACTGCCATGGGCTACCCGGGTTCAGATTGCTTTAGATTCTGCCAGAGGTCTTGAATATATTCATGAGCATACAGTGCCTGTATATATCCATCGTGACATAAAATCAGCAAATATATTAATAGACAAAAACTTCCGTGGAAAGGTTGATGATATGTTTTGAGATCTTATCTTTGTTTCTTTTATTTGGACTATTATCAAAGTTCATAACATATTCATATTTTTAGGTTGCTGATTTTGGATTGACAAAACTGACAGAAGTTGGAAGCTCATCACTTCCCACTGGTCGTCTTGTTGGAACATTTGGATACATGCCTCCAGAGTATGATAACTTATTCTCTTTTAACATATAAGCATTGCTAGTTGTACTAGATCATTTAATCAAATTTATTTGCCAAGTTTACGTGTCAATTTTTTTTTAGAGATGAATGTATGCAGCCATTGCAGTTGGCTAATATGTTATTGGCACAGGTTTTGTCTATGGGTCCCCCTATATTTTGGAGGACCCAATACTTACAAAATCATGTTTTAGGAGGATCCAATACTCAAAGTCCTGTTTTGCCAATGAATAGTATCGTGGGAACTAATGATTAATTTTTAGGGGACTTGGTCATTGGTTATATAGTGGAGAGTAAAATACATTTTCTTTCTAACTTCTAGTTATTCTTCTCCTACTTTTCTTTGGTATCATTGGTTGAATAGAGATTCATATATGAAGCTTAGGGTATTTTTGATTGAAGAGTATGGATGGATTTTCAGTTCAAAAGATAACAGGTACTGGAATACGATCTTGAGTACAATCTTTAGTCTGGTGGGGATTCATGAATAAACTTAGGGGATTTTTAATTGAAGAGTGAATATTTTGAGTTTAAAAGACATGTACCTGAATATGTACTTGAGTACAAGTTTGTTTATTAAATCCTTGTTGTATAACTATAATACCTAAAATATTGAACACTAGGCCTCATTCCATCTTATCAACATTTTCTATCTGTTTGTGCTTGAGAATACAAAGTTGGACAAGAAAATTTTTCTAATTCCTATTGCATTACTAAAAATCCCCCAAATGCTTTTCATTAGTCTCCATTACACTGTTCATTAGCCCCCTTTACCCTATTCATTTGTTTCAATTGACAAAACTTTAGTTTGTAGTATTGGGTATTTAGGGAGGACCATAGATGCTTCCATTAGCATACAAAAGGAGAAAGAAAGCGAGAGAGAGAGAAAACGTACATGTTGCACTCTTGGGTTGAGCTCGCTACAATTTTAATGGTATAGCAGTAATTCTGAAAACTTTTACAGGATAATGTACCAAAGCCGAATGTGAAATCATTTTGGATAAGCTTAACTGATATTGAGCTGTATTTCTGTCGTGAAAGTGATGAATGCGTGCAGACACCAACAAGCACTCAACCAGACCAAGAGATTTTAAAATAGAATAAAATTTTAACTAAAATCATGGAAGTTTATTTCCGTGTAGTGTTTGAGGCGTTGAATTTTAGGTTCTAGCAATTGCATAGTTTTTGTTCGTTTAATTTTGAATAGATCTATATCTAAGATTTTCTTTTATTGAGGTTCTTGCAATTGCACAAAGCTTTTGTTTATTTAATTTAATTTGTAAGATTTGCGTTTATTGGAATTTATTTGAGGTTTGAATTATTGACTTCATTGAAATTCAGTTAAGTGAGTACAGTGGTTTCGTGTAGGTATGCTCAATATGGAGATGTTTCTCCCAAAGTAGATGTGTATGCTTTTGGAGTCGTTCTTTATGAACTTATTTCAGCTAAGGAAGCGATCGTCAAAACAGGCGAATACGATGCTGACTCAAAGGGCCTTGTAGCTTTGGTCAGTCTCGATTTCTTTACCCAAGAATTTTATTATTACAGTCACTGTTTATCATTTTCAAATCAAGAATCACCAAACTTCCTTATCATTGTAAAATATGGTATTAAAATTTTGTTAATTCTTTTTTATTTAATGCAGTTCGAAGGAGCTCTTAGTCAGCCTGATCCCACAGAAGATCTTTGCAAACTAGTGGATCCAAGGCTTGGGGATAACTACCCTATTGATTCAGTTCGCAAAGTGAGAACATTTGTTAGATTCAAGAAACCCCCCTGCTTTTATGATTTCGACATTAGTCAACCTTAATTCGGTCACTTTTCTGGTTTTGCAGATGGCTCAACTAGCCAAAGCTTGTACACAGGACAATCCCCAACTGCGTCCAAGTATGAGATCCATTGTGGTTGCTCTAATGACACTTTCTTCAACCACTGAGGATTGGGATGTTGGCTCCTTCTACGAAAATCAAAATCTTGTGAATCTTATGTCGGGAAGATAGGATGATAGAGGAGAGCAAGTTATTTACACGTTGGAGAAATTTTGGGTGCAATTCAGAAACGCTGCATTTCTTGAATCAAATCACGTTTGTAAAGCGGGTGTTGCTAGGAGCAATTTGTACATTTTACAATTTTACTAGTCTGAACAAAGTAGAAAGGGTGGTGCTATTAACATTTTTATCATGACTTTCAAGCAGTGTACATAGTACATTTGTTGTTTAGATGTCTCCGTTTCTGCTTAGGCACATTTATTTGTATCCCTTTATAAGTTGTGTAATAAGTCCGATTTAAGATCGCAAGATAGTGCTCTCTTATGAATCCGGATATGTTGCCTCTCTGGTTAATCTGTCACTTGTTAAATAAAAAAAAAAGGAAATTTTTTATTTAAAAAAAAAATTGTTAGATATTTAATATATTAGATGCATTACTTTTCATTCTAGACTTTTTCAGGTATTTGTTAGCTTTTTCCTAATCAAAATCTTAGTTTGGAATAGCGGTGGGGATTTGTTCCTAGGGATATCAATAAAAATTTATGTAAATTGGGATTTGAATACGGAATTTTTTTTTCCTTGTAGGGAGGGGGATGAAAGTTCCCCCACAAAAAAAAAAAAAAGGAATGGGGATAGGTATCATATCCTAAACTCGGGGATTCCACCACAAGATCTAACATGGGGCATGTGTCAAGTGAGAATGACATTTTTACGTGAGAAGTGAAAAAAATCTTTAGCCATTAAATCTAATTATATGAATGAGATTAAAATACTAATTAAAAAAAATGAGACTAAAATACTAATTAAAAAAAATAATTCCTTCCCAAATGCAAATCCTCTCTCCTATTCATCTTGGCCGAGCTCCTCCACATCTTTCCCCGTTACTCCAAATCCAACGGCGGAAACATGACTAAAAAACAAAACACAAAAACCTCATTGGTTGTGATAATCCCAGTCAATCTGTTGTTTGTTTTTACTTACAAGTAGCATCAGAGCTACTTGAGGTTGACTCCGTGGATAAAATATGTATGCCACAAAGTCAACAAATCTGAGTGGGTTCGTTGTCGACCAATTTGATGGAATGAAAAACTTCACCATGTGGCAAAGAAGAGTTAAAGAAATCCTTGTTCAACAGGGTTTGGTTCGGGCATTGAAGGGAAATAATGCAAGCAAGAGAAGTTGACAGATGTTGAATGGGAAGAGTTAGAGGAAAATTAAGTGTGTGAGCACTACTCTACTCTACTCCATATTGTTGATAACATCATTAACAATGTCATGGAAGAAAACTCGACACCTAAAGAATGGGTAAAGTTGAAAAAGCTCTATCTAATTAAGATTTTGAACAACAAGTTACATATGAAGCGGCAACTATATATATTAGCTGAAGACGATAGAAGGTGGGAATCTCATGCACATGAAAGCATTCAATGGCGTTGTCAATCAATTGCAGAAGGTTGATGTCAAGATTGAGAAAGACGTAGCCTTTTTTGCTTTTAGCCTCACTTCCTGACTTGTATGATAGTTTGGTAACACAACGTTATATGGAAAGGATACTATGAATCTGGAGCCACTGCAGACAAATCTTTTGCCCCGTGAAACTCGAGAAAGGAAAAAGGAGATCAAGAATGTGCAAAGGGTCTGTGTTGGTTGTTTATGGTGGGAATAAAAAAGGATACGCGTCTAATGGAGGATAAACAAAAGCAATACAAATTCCTGAATAAGAGGAAAGGGAGTTCACTGCTATCATTTCAAGAATTGATTGAACCGCAAGTCAAGATGATCATGCAAGAAATGTGAACACGGTAACTGATTATACAGGTCGATCTCTTCACAGTTTTTGAAGGTAAAATTAATTATTCTCAAGACTGGATTTTAGATTCTTGTGTTTTTTTGCATGTGTGCTCTGAAAAAAAAATTTGGTTCGTTTCAAAGAAGTCATGGAGGACTTGTGTCTATGGATATAAGATTATTAGTTTTCGAATTTGCATGATTTGAGTCGTGTAGCTTGTATCCTAAATTTGCATAGGAATCTAATATCCGTTAGTTGGTTAGTTGTTATATATAATTAGTCATGAATAAGAAATAACATTAATAATTTACAAACAAAGATTACAAATAAAAATTAAAAAAATACATAGTATAGTGAAAATTAAATTCCTTCAATATGCCTCCAAAGAGAGTTGCTTAAGCTCTCAATTGCTTCTCTTTGAGTAACTTGCACACATAAACAAACATGTAAAACCACCACTTAAGGCGTGCTATCCAGCACTGTCCTTAAGGATTTATCCCATCAGTGCGGTATCCCCCAAGATTCAGTAGGTGCATCCAAATATCCAAGATCTTAAGAACTAGCAAGGTTTCTCATAGTGTTTAACCCAATAAAATAAAGTATAAAATAAGAAAACAATAGAAGAGGAAGCAATTAGTCTACTTTCTATCCCATCTACTCTTTCATCATATGAACTCTATTTATACAAATTAAAGCATGCCTAAAACTCTTGCACGTTTGGAATCGGTCAAGAAAATAAAGGATAGATATTCCTTTAAAAATGTAACTTACAAAACGTTTCCTTAAAATCATAACTTACAAAATGAAAGGTTGGAATAAAGCCTGTTGTTAATGATAAGACCAAGCCACTTATAAGTTACAAACAAGTAATTTATAATTATAATATTTGATAAATGATAGAAAGTAATAGATAATGGTTATAAAGATATCAAAAAGTATAACTTACAAATTTGACTTTGAAATAAATAAATAATAGTATAATATTACAACAATCCCCAACTTATTTTAAAACCAAATTTGTTCAGAAACAAAAAATTGGGTTAAACATGAGTATAAATGCATCGAATCAGGTGCCTTCTGGGTTGTAAACCAGACCTAGATAAACAGGATCTTAAATTAGATGTAATTGGTAAAGTTAAACTTCTATGAACCAATACATTTTTAGCATAACTTATAGTCCTATTTGATCGCATATACCCCCATTTTTTTCTTGTTGCTAACGTTGATTTGCGCGTTTCGACCATGCACATGCTTGGTTGTTCATGAGTGCTCTAGAGATTTCCCACAGTCTCATAAGAGCAGCCCCCCACTCCACACTTATATAGGTGATTTTATCAAGTGTATATTGCACTTTATACACCACCCATAAGGGCTATGAAATTCATTAAAAGCTTTTAGCTCTTACCCTCATAAAATGCAGCCTAGGACAACACATATTTCTCACACCACAGGAAGGGACACACAGAATGCTAGTCAGAACTAACAAGTGACTTGTTATTACCCATTGAACCTTATTCATGGGATCTCCAATCACAAAGATTGGGTTACCATCACTGTTAATTTCAAATTGGCTTGTCTCATTCCCCTCGATGTGACATTTAAAAATTTCACATAATCCATGGATAAAATCTCTTGTTTTAAGTAGCTACTTTAACCTCTCATATATATCAAATTCATTCCTGACAAAAGGAATAAAACTCAATATCTATTGAATCTTCAGATCCTATAAGACAATGGTCTTGTCAACTAAAAAGAATTTGGCTTTACCGGTCTACTTGAGAGATTTCTAAGTGACAACACCAACATCTAGTTATACGCGATCTACTTGAATGATTTCCAAGTGACAACACCCCCACCATGGTTATTAAAATCGCGTTTTAACTCGTAAACTCGTACGAGTTTACGTTCCTAGGTAGTAAAATCGAACTGACTCGCACGTAAACTCATTTCTAGGTAAAATCGGGTAAACTCGACTAAAATCGCATAAAATCGTGAGTTTATGTCCGATTTCACGAGTTCAGAACAGGGGCACAAATCAGCAAAACGACGTCGTTTTGCGCGTCTGAGGAGATTTGCATTTTGCCTTTCAAAACGACGTTGTTTTGTGCTTCTGAGGGATTAGGTCTGCGTCGTCTTCGCCTTCGCCATTCGCCTCCATTCGTTTCTCACTCATTCGTTTCGTTCTACTTTGCTCCTTCTTGTGGTTGCTTCGCCTTCGCCATTTGCCATTCTAGCTGAATGAAGGATATATTAAAGGGGACGAAACAAAACATATTTCACCAAAACTCTTTTACACACATGACCTATAATAGAATGGTGATATAGATGCTCAACAAATTCGTTCGAGGATTTATTCACAAAAGCTCTACTTACCTCAACATTTGAGAAGAATGCATCAACTTCAAGACTTGAAATAATGAAATATTGTACTCTTTTCCTTAATCAAGATTTTTTTTATCCTACAGAATTTTTCTTCGATAAGGTTTTTAATGAAACAATTTGCACTGAAGAGATTATACTCCTTTTCCTTCAACAAGAGTTTTTCGCAATGAGTTTTTTCTTAGTAAAAGTTTTAATGAGACATATCCCTCTTAAAATTTGATATGTTTATATATTTCTCACTCCGAACTTATAAATAGTGTTTTAAATACTAAATGCATTACACATTTAAGATTAATAATAAC
This sequence comes from Nissolia schottii, assembly GCA_003254905.1. NCBI lineage: Eukaryota > Viridiplantae > Streptophyta > Magnoliopsida > Fabales > Fabaceae > Nissolia > Nissolia schottii. The sequence goes on along the minus strand of QANU01081343.1, from coordinate 67,337 downwards.
ATCTCTCCCTCTATTTTTCCTCTCTATATCCTCTACTATTTTTCTCTAGTATTCTTTTCATTAGTTTTATAACAGAAACTATTATAAAAATTTGAAAATGAAAAACCACATGCATTTGGAGGATATATTGAGAAGTTTCCAAATGCGACCAAATGGAAGTTAAAAGCTCTTAGCGACTTTGCATCAGGTGATAGATTTAAAAAATGAAAAAAAAGTTTTGGACCCGTTTTCAATAAAAATATGCAAACATTTAGTTCTAAGGGTTATTTAAAGATCATTTTTGGACATCCATCATTTTTGGACATAAATTAGGGGACAACTAAATCATAACAATTAAAAAGTATTCAACAAATTCCTTTTAAATGTTTTTAATCTATCAACAAATTCAGTTAAAATAAAATCTTTCCGGCCATTTAAATCAGAAATCATCAAATGCTAGAATGGCGAATGCAATCTTGACCTGTACAACTATAAGATTGAAATTTAATACCTCTAAACATCAAAATTGTTAGAGAGTTAATTAATAAAAAAAAAAAGAAACCACTAAGGATACTAAACAAGAAACTGAACAATGATGCACGATCACCATAATCTTCGGGGATGTTAAATCATTCATGCTTTACCAGCTTTCTATGGAAAATGTGTTCCACTTCATTGAGGAGGCTTTCCACTTCCATCACGTAGTCTCTCTGATACTCATTTGCCATCAAATCATGCAAAAATTGCCTCATTCTATTCAGTGCATCACCCAAAGCACAGAAGTCCCTGAAAACCTGAGCTTCAGTGTTCCTTAGTTGCAAGAGACTTTTAGTCAATATAAGAGCCTGCTTAACACATCACAGAAGAAATGCCGGAAGTTAAACAAAAAAGCTCAACATGAACCACGAGGGGAAAGCATGTATGTGTGCCAGACAAGATTTATAGAAAGTAAATGACAACTACTATAATTTTTTCTACTAGCTATGTAAATAAACAATGTCATTGTGTCCCATCAAATATAATATCCATATATGTAACCAAAAGGAAGTAACTGGTACATACCAATCCCTGAGTTTTGTCTTACAACTCACACTCCTTGAATTCAAATATAATTATTTCCAACTTGTTTCCACAAGTTCGTAGACTCCCACAAATGCAACAAAGTTGTTGGCACATTGAGAGCGCACAGGTGTGGCCAAACCCCATTAAATCAAATTTTACAATCAAAGAGTCGATAGTGAAACAAATCATATATAAGAGGCATGGTTCAAAATGTTTATTCAGTGGTTAAAGTTCGGCCAAGGATTTGATTTCCAAATATGGTCGTAAGTCACAACATAAAACAGATCTTTCAACAACTCATCAATAATATCAGATGCCATGTCAACAATTACCTTCTCCTGGAGATCAAGATCAGTTGATGCCATTAAATCAACCACCGACTTCAACAGATCATGGTCACTGAAAAACAGTGGTTCGTCTCTGTCTACATTTTCTAGTTGATACTGTGCTAGATCGACCAATAGCGACATAGACTTCCGCCTTAGTCTGATATCAAGATTAGCATTCCTCAAAATATCCTAAAAAACCATTAGTGTCAATTACCGATACTACAAAGTAGTTCAAAATGAAATAAAAAATTAAATAATAATGACTACAATGTCAATAATAATATTAACTGTTAGGTTACCCGAAGCATCCAACCCCCAGCTTCAGCATAGAACGATTCCTGACTTGCTCTATTATTCCGAATCAAAGCTGAAACAGCATATAATGCTTTATTGGCTTCTTCTACGGAAGTAGATTTTACCATATTTGTCAACCTTGAGAGTACTCCAAGTTCCAAGACCTGGGATAGTTAAAATTTGACAATGTAACTATATTGTTTAGCTCCCATCACTCTTTAAGACACCAATGCCCTTCTAAACATTTTATGAATCATCAAAGGAAAAACATACCTGCTGCTGCACAGTTGGATTATTTTGACTAGCTTTCCCAAGAATCCATGCAGCAACTGTCCTTATACCTGGATCAGAGTGATTAAGTTCTTGTGCAACCGCAATATGTCCCCCAAGTTTGCTCAAATCTGACAGACACAAGAGACTCTATAAGAAATAACTATATTTCAAAAGGGAAATAAATATTATTAGATAACATAGGACTGCAGGAAACAAACATATCCACATGAGAAAACAGAAAAAGGAATTATCTCAACTGCCTCAAAACCCTCCTAGGAAATTCCCCATGAACAACACTCCAGCAATAAAATGGGAAGGAAAAAAAAAAAAAAAAACCTTTCTCTTTCAAAGATTCAAACAAATAACCTAATTAAGCCTTGTAAATTCTTTGGGCTAACCATAATCTACTGTTGTTGGTAACCTCGAAGTTCTATTGCTGCCTTCTTCTTTGTGCTTTTACCTCCTTATCCAACAGATTCACCAACATAACCCCAATGGATTCAAGAAGTGATTATGGATCACACAATCAGTTGTTATACAGAAAAGAACAATCCAAACATGTGGAAAGAAAAGCAGATGAAGATTCTTAACTAACTAAGGTGGCGTTTGGTATGAGGTAATCTATCTAGATTATCGGTAATCTGACTTTTAAATCACCTAGTAATCCACATTGACTTGTTTGGTGTGACATTGTTGATAATTTGGATTACTCAGGTAATCTACATTGCCTTCCAAGTGGTAATGTAATAATAATAATAAAATAGAAATAATAATAATAAAAGTAATAATAAATAATTATAATTATAAAAATAATAATTATTACTATAAAAATATTAATGAAAATAAAAATAGTAATAGTAAAATAATACTAATACTAATAATAATAAAATAAACATAAATATAAATTTAATAATTATTATTATAAAAATAATAATGAAAATAAAAAAAGTAATAATAAAATTATAGTGATAATAATAATAATAAAATAGAAATAATAATAATAATAAAGTAATAATAGTAATAACAATAATAATAATAATAAATGATAATAATAATAAGTAAGGTATATTACCTCGTAATCATTTTAATATACCAAGTAAGGTAATCTAAATTTTAGTTAATGAACTGTGCATACCAAACACTACAATGTAAAATTACTAGCAATTTAACAAGTGTTAATATTTTTAAAAGGTAATCTAGATTACCTGGTAATCTTGGAGGCAATGTACCAAACGCCTTCTAAGATCACCAAACGCCTCCTAAGATCTGTTGTAATGTATACATGTTGTGCTTAAAAAGAAAGAGCACAAATTGTTATCTGTTTTTGACATATCAAACAACAGATGAAGCCATTAATGTTGCAAACTTCCACTTTCTTTCCATTTGTTTCGATAAGGGTGTGTTTGTGAGTTGGGTTTAGGAGGGGAAAAAAAGGTTTTGGGGGTGCTTAGTCATGATTTTTACATGTATTTCCTTCCCCTCCTCAACCCAACAAACAAACACACCCTAAAAGTAGTTCCTATATGATTATTTTCATTCTCAACTTTTTTCAAAAGGTAAGTGAACAGACATTGATGACGAAATCATTTTGACAAGATTATAGCGATTGTAAGTACTGAAAGATTTCAAGCACATAACATAAAAATTAAGAATAGATTTGAGGCTTCAGCATTACAAAGCATCTGGAAATAGCTAAGAATGTCTTCTTCAATCACATGAATGAAGCAGCCAATTCAACCAAGATGGACATACGAAAAATAACACGGTTTCGGGATTCAGCACATGCAGCAGCAAAATGAATTTCACGTGAAATTACATTAGAAGGCCATCAAAATCACTAGCAAAATGAAAAACAAAATAAAAGCTGCATATTATGCACAGGCAACAATAATCTAATATAAATGGGTAAACATTACGGAATACGAAAATATACATACAAGACACCTACCATTTGCATTATGTATTGGCTCCACAAGCTCAAGAAGCTCCCGCAAAGCACGGTACCTATCTTCCAAAGACGCAGACATATTATTCAAGTCCCTTATTGCAATCTTCATCAACTCAGCATCTGAAGGCATATTTGTTCTCTCCATTATTTCCTGCTTAACCGCCAAAAATGATTCGCATAAGGAAACAATAAATATAACCCATCACTATATATAAACTGAAAAAAAGGAGCTTTTATTGAGTTTTGTTTGAGTGGACGTGTCTTCCACCTTGATTTCCATTTGACGTTTCTGCAGTTCGCTCGGTGAGAGCTGTCGATGAGCTTGGGCAGATTCCTTTAACTGTTCGGGATCCGAATGACCTAATCCAAAGTCCAAAAACACACAAAAAAAAAAAAAACATTTACGGCGATGAATATTCAAATTAACCAAACCAGGTAGTTTAAAATACAATTTCGATCATTTTCCACATAGAAATTAAGAAACAAAGGGGGCGAATAATAGCATCATACTTATAGCCCACTGCAACATGCTGTCCAGTGAAGAAAAGCCGCCGTCGGAGTAAGAGTCATCAGGCGGTGCTAGATCGGGCTCCTCCGTGGCAGTGGACCATAACAGCCCGGAAGAGCTGTGGTTGCTGTCTGCGCCGCCAACCGCCGCCGTCGCAGCCGCCGTGAAGAGCAGAAGAGTAAGCCATATTGTTCTGTCCATTCGGATAACGCGAAGCAACTAGCACTTTGCAGCTACCTGGTCCCTTCTTCTCCTCCTCTCTAATAAGCGTGAGCACTCTTTGCAATGGACACGTCATATAAATCAATCGCTGTCGTTAACTTCAGATCCAACGGTTTATAAAGTTTAGGTGATAGATGATGCATCGAAGCGCGCTTATATGGGCACAAATAGGAGATGCTATAGGTACACTAATCATGTTGTCCACACCAATTCTCTCATCTGTAAATAATATTTTTTTAAAAAAATCAAAAGTTGTTTAGGGTTTGGTTAATTTAACTTTTTTAAGAATTATTTTTAAAATAATTAAATTTGAAGGATTAGTTTTAAAAAATTAAGGTTAGAAAGAGTAATTTATGTTTGATTTGAATATTTAAAAAATAAGTTTGAGATAATTTTTTTTTGTTTAGTTGAGATAAAACAAAATTACTTTTATATATAAAATTACTAAAAGGGTAAATTTTTTTATGAGAGTGGGTTAGTGGGAAATGTCAAATTTTATCTTCAATTTCAAAACTCAAATTGAAAAGTATCATTTTGTCTAAGAGATTAGTTTGTATTCATTAAAGTGTAAAAGAGTTTTACATAATGAATATAAATTAATTTTTTTTATTACACATGATTCGATGACACTATAAATGCATTTGAATGAAACTCGAAGAAAGTTAAATGGAAAGAAAATGACGAACAAACCCTAAACAGTGAACTCAGTTCGATGTACTCATCAGCATTCGTTTTCTTGTGTGTTTTCGGTTGCGTTTTGTAAATGCTTGTTCAGAGAGCACAATAAACTCGCATAACAGAGACTAAAGTGAAGAAAGCAAAGAGAGACGACGAGATTAAATGAAGAATGAAGGATGAGATCGAAGAGAACGAAGAGAGTGAAGAACAAATGAATGGTTTCGTGTTTTTGTAATCCTTATTTTTGACACAAGGAAGTGGAAGCAGGAAGGTTTTATGCAGAGCATGAGTTCACGCATGAGTGAGTGAGAGTGGGAGTGAGAGTGAAGTGGTTGGTTATTTTAGGGGACCCACTATATTCATATACGGGAGTATGTATGGTGTATGGGTTTAGGGTGTATGTGTAGCAGTGTTGTATTAACAATCTTTGCATGCGCTATGCAGTTCACATGAGCCAATAACCAATACGGTACTCCATGGATATCCACTTTACAATTCGCCAAATCTTCTTTGCTTGAGTCGAAACAAGACCAGAAGCAGCTTAGGACAAATGAGTGAATTATTCATCATAATCTGTAACTATCATGCCTAGAGTTATCTTCAGCTGAAGAAATCCATTTACCGTCTGATCGATCTTGCACAAACGAAAGAATCTCTCCAATAAAGTCGTGGAAAACTCCACCCAAGTAGGCGATGGTCTGTCCTCCGTGTCCTCCTTGAACTCCGTACGCCATAGTTCAGGTCAGACTTCCAGCTGGAAGCTAGCCAACTTTCTTTCCTTGATCGACAAAACATGAAGAATCTTAGTTATTTTCTCTATTTGACTAAGGAACTATAATAGATCATCCACCATGAGCTTCCCTGTGAACATGGACAGTCCTAAGTTTTTGAAGCGGTTGATGACAACTACCTCAAGGTTAGTGGTTGGGGTTTGCTAACTCCCTATCTAGATATATGCAGTGGTGTGTCTGCCAACGTTGTTATACCTCGCTCCGTAGTCACAAAATGCCTACGGGTGCCAAAAGTACTGCTAGTGCGGTGACAGTGATATGAGAATGAAAAGGAACCATGATTCTCTTGTGAAAAGGAACAGGAAAACCATAGAAAAATATGAAGGAAGACTTTGACATTCTAATTGATCTTAGACATGATTGACTCTTCTACTGAACCTATACATGACTAAACTTTTCCTAAAGGTCTCAACTTGCATTGCACTCTGAACGAATGAGTGCATTTCCATTCCTTCAATTGTAATGTAACTTGAGAACACTTGTTCTAATAACATATAAGAAACCTATGACTTTGATACTGGCTGTGACACCCAGAAATGTCTCCGGTACTCAAGGGACTAATTTCCTTATTGAAGCCTCTAATGCCGCTTATGATTTTCATAAAAACATGCATTTAATTAATAAAACAATATAAAAAACCTTTCATAAACTAACTTGTCACTCATAAGAAAAACTAATAAACTTTTGCATCAGATGTCTTTAAAATAAATACTCAAATAAAACATAATGCTTAAATGTTTTCTGCCTGTATTTTAATAGAGCACTCTAAAATGACATAAACACAAACTATTAAAACTAACATAACAAAGTTCACTACAAAGTGAAGCTCATCAAGAATCTGAAATACTAGATCTATTGAAGGAGATGAGTGGAATCCAAGTCCTCTGTATTATCTAAAAAAACAGTGATCAAGGGTGAGTCATCGCTCAGTAAATGACAGATCCCATGACAACATTGGATGTTTCATAGACATGACAACAAGCGAATGCATTATATACATTTCAATCATAAAACATTATACAGTTCTTACTATATAATACATAAAACATTTAAACCATAAATAACATTGGGAGTTTTCTAGATAGATGGATCATGAGCAATACGCTATTGCCTTCCTAATATAACATGGTACTGGACGTTATGACCTTGCATTATGTTTTGGCTTTACAGGCTTTACAGGCTTCACGGTCTTGTTACTCTAATATATATGTTTGAATCCTAATCTAACATGGTGATCGTACAAGGTATACCAAAGTCAACATAGGTTGTCGCTGACTTATAGTTTTATCATAGATCCACTCCTATGGACAACATAAACATGATAACATGAATATGATACTTGATAACATTAACTAACATGATCATAAGCATTGAAAAGCCATAACATACACATGCAACATGACATTGTCACCAGGGGTCAAAATAGTTGTTGTACTGCTCGAGTAGTCCTCGAATTGCTTTGACCCCTTACTATGCACTTGGTTTCATGATGATCTTTGGACCTGAAACCCATTAAACAAACATCCTAGAACTAATCAAAAAAATGGACGAAAATGGTGCATGAGTTATAAAAGCCATAAAACACTTAAATATATCAAAAACATGCTAAAACACCTAAGAATGCAAATGTTACTTGAAACACCCTAGCTAACCGTTTACCCGTACGTAGTAAACAAAGCTCACTAGGTTGTTGTCTACTTGGTCGGAATACCTTAGTCCATAATTATCTTTCGAAAATAGTCGTTGTTCAAGAAAATAAGAACCCATTGTAAACTTTTCATTTATATTGTATAAATACTAAAATAGAGTCATGCGTTGGAATAGCACAAATATAACAAAACGGGTAACGTTATCATAATTAGAACATGTAATGTACATCCATTGGGTCCATCATACAAAGTCATAGAGTGTAAGATATACATAATATATACATAGATCAAAACGTCAAATACATAATCCAGAATACACAGTATCAAAATACAAGGACTACTGGAATGCTACTCAGTGTGTCCCTGGCAAAATCAACATCTAACTATCTCCTAGCCGCTCATGGCTCAGCTGGCGGCTCCTCTGTATCCTCAAAATAAGACTCATCATCTTCTGTACCTGAAGTCATAAACAGTGGGAATGAGAACGGTAGGTTCTCAGTGGAAATAACTTTAGTTCCTGAGTCGTGTATCAGATTATGTCGGACTTCAAGCCGCTCAGAGATCTCTAGTGAACATACGTACTAAATATCCTACCATTTATTATCTGGCCTATCTGAACGGCTTTATTTGCATTAATATGTGACATGGGAACTACTCTTGCTTACTACATTCTCGTGCTGATTAACATTTCGTGAATATACTTAACCGTCTCGAGCGTGCTCTTGACGGTACGGAATAACAGCAGACTATCTATTCAAGTAATTACATTGTATAACAGCATACATTCCTAGTACATTCAGCATAACAGAATCATTGGAATATACATCACATGGTCATCCAACGTAGACATCACAAGATCAGCAGAATACATGTAGCAGAGTCATCAGCATAAACATGACAGAATTGTCAGAATAACATGTCTAACAGAATGTAACAGCATAATCAGCATAAACATGACAGAATTGTCAGAATAACATGGCTAACAGAATGTAACAGCATGGCAGTGTAGGTGTTATTCCCACCATATTAATGTCCTCTGTTGACACTAGTATGACGGAATAACCTCACACCCCCAGTATAGGCCGACACTGTCTGGACCTTACTGTGGTGGGCTTCCACCTGTCGTGTGCCCCCTCGGGACCCCTCGACAGTGGGCGGATATTGTACCCACACCTAAGCTTGCCCCCTTTCGACAATGCATAGGCGTGGTAACCGCACATATCCAGGTATGTCATCGACACCACCTGTGGCGGGCTTCCACATTCAGGATGCCTCGACCTCCTGAAGTGGGATCATAGTGGCTCACGTGATCACGGCCTATTCAGCATGTGGCATATAGCCAATTTCAGCATTGGGCATTCGCCCTGTTTCAGCAGTATTAGGCATTGGCCCTTATTCAGCATGGTTCAGCAGTAATTCATCATTTTCAGCATAGCTGACTTTTGTACCTGCAGCATATTATAGCTTGTTCTCTATGGTTCATTTCAGCATCTTCATTTATCTCAGAGTTAATTCTAGTGTCTGTAGACTAAGTGTATCAGAAATGCATGAAAGGTTACAAGTATCGTCACAGATTACATGTAATATGCATGTTCAGTTCATTTCTTTCACATACAGCATATATATTCATACAATTCAGCCATCAATCATACACACAGCATTAAATCCTAGTTTATGAGCCTCAAGAGGGTGCCATCAGCTTTCTTTAGTCTCAAGCCGCTCAGCGAAAACTGATGCTCGCTCAGCTGTTTGAGTCTCTGCGCCCAGCGATAAAGGTTGTATCACTCAGCGGTACTAACCTTATCGCTCAGCGGCTGCAACTTTCCCGAATTTTCTTCCACCGCCTTACTTTAAAAATATCTTTTTCACTTTCCACGTACGCCTTGTCTTGCTCAGCGGTGCCTGAGACTCTGCTCAGCGGCCCCTGTGCGAGACATGAAAACCGAATTGCTCTTCTCTTCCATTATCTTCCCCTTTGCTCCCATGGCACCTACTTGAGTTTCACACCTAATTCAAGCACAATAATCCTATCTAGTCTAGGTCACAAGACCCTTCAGAGTCATCTTCCTAAGCCCTAACACAGTTTCTAACATGCATAATCATGTATTCAAAGAATCACACACACACACACACAATCACATAATCAATCATCCACCATCAAAGAGGTGAGGAACTAGAGTTACCCACTTCCTCAAGAACTTGTGGATGCTAGAAGGAAGAGGAATCAAGCCTTGCTTGCTTGGTTTGAAGCCTCCTTGACCTAACATGAAATTCTTAACATAATTAGGGCAACATAGGTTATGGAAGCTTGGTTCTTCACCAAGGGATGAAACTTACCAACTACTCTTGCTTTACCTTCCCTATGGACTTAGGAATGAATTTTGATGATGAGAAAGATGAACTTGAAGCTTTCCTTGCTTCTTTGAACTTTTCTTGCCAAGAAAGAACAAAACCTAGGTTATGGAGTTTCTAGGGTTTTGGAACTTTGGTTTTCTTACTTCCACTTGAAGACAAACTCTTAATCTTAATGTTAGCTTGTCTTCTTGATGGCTTTGAGAGTGTTTAATGATGATGAAAAGCAAAGAAAGATAGTTAAGCTTGGATGGTTATGGTTATGGATGCTTATGGAACTTAAGTCTTAGAAACTTAGAAGAGAAAATGAAACTTTGAAATGTTTGTATGGGTGTGTTTCGGTTTTGGGGGCTGGCCGAGGGTCTCTAAGTCCTTGGCCATAATTAGTTTTCCAATTTTGCCCTTAGTGTATTTATGGTCATGTTCATTCATTACTTATTTATGTCCAGACGTCCTAAAAATATTCCGAACATACCGTTGTGATCTATTAATTATCCTTGTTAATATTTAAATCTTAGTTGACATCTTCTTACATTTAATTTCGTATTAATAAATTTTACAGATTCTTGTGAGTCGTAAGAAAATTATAATAAAATCCTAATTTTGACCCGAACGTCACCGGACGTCACGGGATCGCAGAATTATTATTTTTAGCTAATATTACAAGACTAAAATTAATATTAGCATTTATTTCATTGTTATCTCATATTTCCTTCTTATTCTATTTATAATTGTTTATTATGTTCATTATGTGACGCCTTAAACAAAGGGGAAAAAGTCAGTTTGTTACATTACTTCTAGCTTTAAATACAAAAACAAAGCAAAACTAACACTTGTTGAAGAGTTTTCAAGGTGCGCATGGATAAATTGGATCTCTAGAATTGGTAACTTTTCTCAAAATGTATAATCCAATGAAAAATAGAAAGAGTATAAAATATTAGAAGATGAAATAGAAGTTGCATGTTTAGATAAAATCACATTATTAAATTTATAGAGAAACTGATGAACTGTGGAAACACAAAATGCTCCTAAAAAATAGGTTAAAAATGTGATAGAGTTTCATATTCGTTTCTAGTGTTAAAAGAGATAAGAGGTAATCAATGATTGTTCAATAACATTCAAACGAATTGGTATATTAATATTTTATTAGTAATAAAGAGTATTTGATAACTCAAAAGTAGAATTAGGTAAAGACAAGATCAATGCTAAGATTTTTTTCGTTTAAGAAATAAATATGATTTTGAAATAAATTAGTAATAATAAAATAATACAACAAGAGTAATGAGCACAAAAGAAGATGGAAGTTAATTTGAGCGTAAACACGAGTGTACATCTTTTGAGTGAAAACACGTGACAAAAGTGTTTATGAGGTTATTATTTTTACTAACACTTTTGTAGGTTATTTTAAATGGTTGACGGGACATTAGATATAAAGATGATGTACATGATAACTATGGCTCAATTTCAGAAGTTGAATAATAGTTTTGATGAGATTATTGAGTGGCAAAAAAGGTGGTACAAGCTATATCCCAAAAGAGCAAACTAGATAATTCGAGGAATAGACAAATACAATGATTCCATCCATGTGTTGTATGATGGATACAAGAATATGTATTCTTTTGAACATAATGATCTCACTCTTGCACCATTATCGCCTAAAGAGATGTACCTTGATCAAGTGGAACTTCAACAATCATCTGTTGATAAATCTAAAAGTTTGACAAAATAAAAAAAAAGGGAAGAAAGATGTCATGAGAGAAAGAAAAAAGAAAAGGGCTCAATGGAACTTGAAGATGTGTTCCCAAATGAGGTGTTGAGTGTGAGATCTAAAATGTTATATTCCACTACTTGTCACCCACAAGTTGATTGGAAAACAAAAGTTGATAATAGAATTTTAGGGACTTTATTTCCTGCCATTATTAATAATGAAAGCAAAGCTAAGAAGGTTTAAGCAAAGCACATGAAATCACAAGATATGATTGAGAAGAAAAGAAAGTTGACAACTCAAAAATTGAAGAAGGGGGCACAATGATGTGGTGTTTGAACATGGTAATTGGGTTTGAGTTCATTTTAGGAAGGAATTATTTCCTATTTAAAGAAAATCTAAACCTGATTCTGAGGATGGTGATCCATTTCAAGTGTTGGAGATGATAAATGACTATGCCTAAAAGATTGATATCTTAGATTCGAGGACGAAGGTTTTTTAGAAGGGAAGGAACAATACCAACTCAAGAGGGTAAAATAGAGATTTTAACATGCTTGAGGGATCTATAACAAGGGCAAGACACAAAGAAGCTAAAAATGCATCAAAGGTGGGGCCAATATCCCAAGTGACAACTTTGCTCAGTCTAATATACTATTGTTTGCTGCTAATTGGGCTTAGAAACTTATTCAGACCATGTTGGACCATTCTCTTATTTCAGTTATGTCTAGTTTAATGATTTTAAGTATTTAGAGCATCCAACTTCTTTTATTTTATTTAGCTCGAACTTTATGTTTTATTTTAATTTATTATACCCATTGACTTATTGGGCTTAGATTTAATTTAAGTTTTTAACCAAACATAAGGGGTTATAAATATCTTATAAACTAGTGTCTCTGTAACTTTGATGAATGATAATTTTATATTGTGTTTTCTCTTAGAAAACATTTTCTTTGCAAAGAGGCGGTCTTTGTGTGTGCAATGTGAGTGATTTACTCTATTTGTTGCATCAAAAAATTGGGCAAATTTCTCCTAAGGCAAATTCTTTTGTGATCTTTATTCAGTTTTTGATTTTCTATCCCAATTATCCATGTTTCTAAGAATATGTTTCTTAAGGTTTTATAGTAGGGAGAATGATTACTTATCTTGTTACGTGTCAAAGTACGTGTTGGGATTTCACGATTGTTATATCCTTGGATTTTTGCATCAAGGACTCCCATTAAAAACATGTAATTAATTTACTAAAAAAAGAAAAAGAAAGAAAGAGCACAATAGTTGATACTTGTTTCATCCTTCTTCCCATCGTGAGGCATGGGTTTTAGGACCATAGAAGGAGGCAGAGGTTTAACGACTTAACAGAAAAAATTTGATTTAGAATTAGGGGTGAAACTAGGTCAATTTAGTTTGATTTTGGAAGAAAATTGTGTCCAAATCAATCATTTTTTATTGGATCAATTTAATTGTGTTTTTGTTGATTTTTTTTGTACAAAATCTGAATCAAATCAAATTGAACATTAATGTTGGTTTGGTTTGATTATCAAATTTATCTATGAATATATAATAGTTTTAAAGTATAAAAAAAATCATAGTAAAAGGAAAAAAAATCCAAAAAGTTAGAAAAATCAAAAGAAAAAAATGATAAAATCACAAAATAATGCTAATAATATGATAAAGACTATGTTTCATGTCTCATGACATAATCACAATTTTTAAATGATCCATAAAAAGAAAATAACATAATTGTCCAACTAAACAACCAATAACCTGATTGAAGCACTAGGGAACTCTGAATATTGAATTTGATTCTAAAGTCGCGAAGATGTGAAGTTGAAGCACTAAGGTCGTGTGAGACTTGTGATGTTCTTTTTTTTGTCGAAAAACTTGTGATGTTTAAGATTAAGGTTTTGTAGAGTTGTAATTAAGTTATGTGCTTAAGGGTTAGGCAGGATGAGAGTGAGATGTTGGGTTATAGACTTATCGGTAATTATTTTAAAAAAAATGTATTTTGATCCAATTAGTTTGAATTATTAGATTGGTTTGAATTAAAAAAATTATAAATCTAAAATTTGATCCATTAATGATTGAATTTGATCGGTTGATCTGATGACTCAAACCAAATCAAACTAAATAGATTAATTTGCTTTGGATTGATTAAATTGGATGGATTGGATATATCCACTTTCACCTCTATTTAAAATGAATGATAAAATAGTAAACAAATAAATGAAAAAACTGAGTACTTGCTGGATGACAGATGTTCTAATGTTATGTATTTCTATGCTAAATTATTTTTCTGATTTGTGACCATTAGATGTAAACAAAATTGAGATAAATGGTAATAGATACACCAGAGCACCAAACGGAGCACCACTCACCGGTACGCCGAAAAAGGTGCCCACAGATAAAACGACATTGACTGCCACAGTCAATCCGCTGGACAACTGCAAGTTCAATTTGGTTCAATTGATTTCTTTCCCACTCTACAGTCTCTGCTAATGGCGGTTAGTCTCACGTGATGGAATTATGCTATTTATAAAAATAATGAAAACGGAGACAGTTCTCATTCAAGCAGATCTCTCTCTCACCTAACCTTACCGAACAAGAACAACAGTGTCTTCAAATTCCGAATCAGAAATCCTAGCAGAACGAATCTGAATACAGCGTTCTTGCCCGAGATCAGGTTCTGAGCATTCGATCCATGTTCTCCCATTGTCTGAGCTTTCTCTTTTGCTTTAGCAGTGTCACCTGTAATCATGATTATTCGTTTTGTGTCTTGCTTGAATTATTTTTATTTTTATTTTAGTTTTTGGTACTTGTTTGCCAAAACTGGTTTTGATTTCGTCGCTATCTGCTGCACATGCTTGAAAGGTTCAGTTGTGTCTGTGTTTGTTGACTTTTATGATTTTCCTTTTGGGTTTGAACTTTGCAGGAAGAGGGATTAGGTCTTTTGCTTGTTTATGAAGTGAGAAATGCAGCGTGCTACTGTGACGGTTGAGGAACAGTTGCTGCAAAAGGCGATTAAGGAAGAGTGCCCGTGGGAGAACCTTCCCAAGCGAATTCAAGCAATCCTTTCTTCCAAAGAAGAATGGCACAGAAGGTTAGAGTGGCTTGCTGCGTTTTTATTTAGAATCTTCTTCGTTGCTTTGTTGGTATCTTCTAATTGTTGAGCCTTAGTTAGTATGGTAGTTAGCTAAATATAGTTGTCACCATTTAAGGAGTAGTTGGTTGTTTAACTGTTTAGGAGTGAATGCGGCATTCGAATGAGCCATTGGAGTAAGGGATCTTGGCTACCTTTTTTCTTATCTTTTTATTATCAATTTAGAAAATGAAGAACATTTTGGGTATAAGATTCAGGCTTAGAGTTTCTGTAGCTTTGTGATAGCATTTCAATGTAGGTCTCCCTGTGTGTTCTGGTCATGACCATTTTGTGAACTTCTCCTTATAAGAGGGATCAAGATCCTCTACTTTTCAAAATATAAAGTGCAGGGTAATGTTTCCAATCTCACCATTCATTACACATGATATTTATCTCATCTCATCTCATCTCACCATCTCTAATGAATGGTGAGATTGGGAACATTACCCTCTACTTTTCAAAATGAAAAGTAGAGGATCTTGATCCTTCTAAGAGATTGCACAGCTTTTTGATATATATTTTGTTTATTTGTTTGTTTATCTACACATACAATAAAGGTGATTGTCTTCTTTTGGTGTCCAATTTTATTTTACATTATTTATCACCGAGTATATTTGTTTAGCAACTTAATGCAGGGTTAAAAATAGAAGTTCAAATTATCCACTATAATCCACTATAACTTAACATAAGTGGTTCCACTTTCCACTATTTGAAAAAAAAAAAAAAAACTACTCCAATTTCTTGTGGTGCTCCAACTTCTCTCTATTAGATGCATCTTGCAGCATTTTTTTGGGTTCCTTCTTCATGTTTTTAATCAGCCTCTTCACTCATTCCCTTCTCAATCAACTTCTTCCATGCTGCATCCAATAGTTGACAGCCATGAAGTGCCCGTTAAGGCTGCTAGTTTTTCTAATAAGCTTAATATGGTCAAGATGATAATGTTGCATGAGTGCATAGTAGTAAATCTGGATATAATGCCGAGCGGCCGACCTCAAACACGCTGTAGCGGGATAGCGTATAACGGGATGACTGCTATTTGAAAAAATATAGATAAATATAGCGTAAATTATACAACATACATACATCTAAATGCTAAATAATAAAATGTTACCCACAAACATATATTCATCATTATTAATCAAAATTCATAGTTTGTACTCTAAAGATTGATCTAATGTATAAATAACTAGTAAAACAAAATCAAATATTATAATTAAAAATGATACAATAGAGAACCAAAATTACCAAATTAAACTTAGGCCTCTAAGACTCAAAGATTGTGTTTGGTACTAAAGCCAGGACAGGGAGCTAGAGACACGGGGATAGAGACAGGGAAAATTCCTGTCCCTCCAAGCCCTTCCATGTCTCCTCAGGAAAAAAATTTATGTCCCCTCTGTCTCAACATCAATGAGGTATAAAAAATACAAGAATTTTTTGTCCTCGTGTCTCTGTCCCTTTGTCTTGTCCCTGGTACCAAACGCAGCCAAAGTAAATGAAAAATACAATAGAGAAGGTAGAAGCCAAGGGGCAGCAGGCCAACAACAGAGAAAAAACAAAAGTAAAAAACAAAGACAAAGGAATGAGTAGAGGAACAAAGAGAGAGAGATAGGAGGTAATTTTAGAAGAAAAGTGTTGAATTTGTGGGAAGGTAAAAGAGGAGGAGAGTGTAGGCAGAATTTGAGTAGATTCAATAGGTTCAATACATATGAATACTTAGGTACCCATCAACACTACATATAATGCACTAGGGAATACATGCATGCCTAGTTTCAAGAACAAGGAATTAATGCTAGTCTACGTCCTAGACTCTTGGTGATTCCAATGCCTTGACTTCTACATTTACCAATGCTATACTTACCACATGGCTAAATACATTCAGCCACGTTTTATTCTCAACCATAAAAAAAAAAAATGAGAAAGAGGAGATAAGAACACATGAAAAAGAAGAAAGGATAGAGGAGCTGCGACTTGGATGACCATAAGCATGGTTGCCAGAAAAGAAGCTCAACGTCATATGGGTTGCTGGAAACTGCCTTGCTGGCAAAGATGGCCAACGATGGAGAGAGAGAGAGAGAGTTCGTGGGTGATAGGTTGAAGTTGAAGAAGAAAGAGAAGATAAAATAGAAACTTTCCTAATTTAAGTGAGGATAGAAACATAACTTCGCTTGAAAAATGAAAAAAGAACCTATTTTGGATTGCGGTAAAATGCTACAACGTGCCTTTTTCACTCCTATTAGCCCTAAAGGCCTCCAAAACTCTCCTAGGCCTTATCTGACCCTTCGTAAGCCTAGAATTGACCTTCCTAAGGACACCAAGTCCCCGAGATATCGCATTCTCTCACCCCTCTCATACACATTGCCTCTCACCTCATTTCCTATGCTAACTCACCAGAGTTGATTACAACTGTGCGCCTCTCAAATGCTCCATAACTCTGTGTCTATTTCCTCTTTTACCCTTCTTTTGTGCACTCTGGTACATTCTTTTGGGTGGTAATCCTCGTATGTTATCTCTCCATTTAGGATTTAGTGGTTTGTAAAATATCTAGGTTACATTGTTGGAAAGGTTAGTTTTTTTCGTTGGGAGGTCGGATTAATCTTATTCGTTCTTATTGTCTAGCATCCCCTTATATACTTTCTCTTTCACTTTTATATTACTATAGTTGCAGCTTAGAAAATAGAGAAAGTTGTGTAGAATTTCCTTTGGTTAGCGGTAGGAGATTCTACAAAAGACCACTTTGTTTGTGGGAAAGTTTGTTGTAAACCCAGAAAGGAGGGGGGTTAGGCCTTTATTTGGTTTCCAAGAGTAAGGTAGTGGTTATTAAATGGCTTTGGCGTTTTCCTCTACAACCTGCTTCTTTATGGCATCAAGTCATTCAAAGTAAGTATGGTTGGCATTCAAGTGGGTGGGACTCCAACTTTGTGAGTAGAGTTCTAGTTTTTGGAAATTTATTTCTATGGGTTTACAAGTTTTAGTTGTTCTTACATTTGGGTGATGGCCCTGGCATTAAATTTTGGGAAGATATTTGGATTGATTCAACTCTTGCTGAGGCCTTTCCTCGGTTTTTCCGCATGTCATCTTTGCATAATGCCCTTGCTTGTTAAACTTAGTATGCTACTGTGCTTTGCGAAACCCTTTAATCTCCATGTGATTTTAAGAAATACTAGGTCCTGGAGTTCTTTGATTTTTCATTATCTTATTTTTGTACGTTCCTTAATTTTAACCTGATTGACCAGTTTTCTGATTCTCTTTGTGCTTATTTCAACCATGCTTGGTCTTTGTTCTAGACATGTTTCTTTTTCTTTTTTTTTTTTTTTTTGGTAAATTGGAGGTGTAAGCAGATAGGTAAGATAGGATAGGTGATCTAGATGGGTATTGAATTTCTGACATCATCACCACCACCTAGTTTTAGCGATTGGAATTAGGGATAGTCTGCTAGTGGTAAAATATCTTTCGAATAACAGTGGAAGTAGACTACAATACATTTGCAATGGATCTAGGAAACTTTTGGTTGGGACTTCAGCTAGAAAACCAAAATCTACTCTTAAGGAATGTAAATTCTCATTTCGAAATACTTTCTATGTTTAATTTATAGATATTGAAAATGTGCTACACTCCATTTATTTCAGGGTTCATGTGTCAATTCCTTGCATGTATGTTTTAGAAATACATAATTTTAACCTTGCCTTTGCTTCTCTTGGCCATGGAAATCTCATGCAGGATAATTGAAAGCTGTGTAAAGAAGAGACTCCAATGGAATAGTTGTTTTGCTCGTAAAGTTTGTAAAGAAAGTGAATATTATGAAGAAATGATGCGTTACTTGCGCAAGAATCTTGCTGTATGTGCTATGCAGAATGTCTATAAGGCTCTTTCTGAATTTGTATTTTTATAGTAATAATACATTGTTCCAGAACTTTACATGCCTACACTTATGTTTATATGATTAGAAAATTGATGTTGATTTTTTCATGGTAAAAATTTAAGTATCAATGCTTCATTTTTTTTTTTTTAAAAATATTTTTAAAGTAATGCTTTAACTAAAAACAAGTCTATGTTTTCGTTACTACTTGGAAGTTTTTGTTAAATAACTTAACCATACTATTTTATTAAAATCGTTTTTTTTTTTTGCTAACTTAAATTAATGAATGGCAGATATAAATGGCAGATATAACTACCACTTCTTGGATATTCAGAAGTGTCCAAGTTTGCTTTTTGTTGCAAGATATTTGCATTGAATGCTTGCTTTTTTCACTTGCAGCTGTTTCCTTATCACCTGGCTGAGTATATCTGTCGTGTAATGAGGATATCACCTTTCAGATATTATTGTGATATGATTTTTGAAGTAATGAGAAATGGTAACTTTTACTTGTTTTCCCTAATGCATTTGCTCTCCATGAAGGTCTTGAATGAATTCTCATCTATATAACTTGCAGTAGTGTTTTATTCCATGTTTAGTCTGGGCGTGAATTATCCAATTAATAGTTTGTGTTAAATCCCACATTGCCTAGGGATAATATGACCGATATAGTCTCTAATCTTTATAATAGTTTGCGCAACCCTCCTCCTTGAGCTAGCTTTTTGTGGTTGAGTGAAGCTGCCTCAATTATAAAATGGTATCAGAACCTATCTCGTGGTTGTTCTTCAGCCACACATTTCCTTTCATGGAAACTCTAGCAGCTGCTGCACCACTTGGAGGTCCTTCACCAGTTGAAGGTTTCTTTCTTTTTCTACTTTTTTGCCTAGTACATGTTCTAGGCTTTCCGACCCCTGATTCCTGAAAGATAGAGCAACAGATAACAACAGAAATGGAAGTGTGTATGTATTATTCACACTCTAAACGTAGAATCAATGTGATCTTGAGCTTGAGAAACAAAATTAGTAGCCAAGAAAATAGCAGAGGGTTCAACAGCCCTGAGCACTAAGGCTTGGTTTGGTAATGCTGTGGCTTTTAAAGAGCTACTGAGCTCTTTGGCTCTGTAAAAGGTCTCAAAAAGTCAGTAATATTGTTTGGTATAAATATATAAAAGTCGCTCTCGATAAGCAGAAGTTTCAGGAGTTTCAAACTCTTTTGGTCAGTATGCATCACAAATTTCTTGCGAAGGAGGTAATGACGCCATTTTTAAATAGCTAAGACAATAGTCATGAGTTCCCTCTCATAAACAGACTTCTGTTGTGCTCGGTCTGACATGGTGTGGCTCATATAAGCAACAAGTTGCACATTTTGCATCAATAATATCTCTAATCCTTTGCCCGCTGCACCTGTTTCAATGACAAACTCTTGAATTTGGATTAGCAAGGACAGGGATCGCTGTCATTGCTTTCTTCAGTTTCTTAAAGGCTTCTTAGGCCTCCATGCCCTAACTAAATTTATCTTTCTTCAATAGTTGGGTCAAGTGGCCAAGCTATCTTGCGATAGCCCTTGACGAAGCGTAGTACCCTATGAGACTAAGGAATCCCCTCAATTTCTTCAAGTCCTTTGGGGTAGGCTAAGACAACATTGCTTCTATCTTTTCAGGGTTTGCAGACACCCCTTGTTGAGGTGATGTGGCCTAAATACTCTGGTTGCTCTTGCTCAAAACTACACTTCTTCTTGTTGACATTAGTGGTTTTCCCTCAAAAGTTCCAGAACTTGTCTCAAGTGGACTCGGTGTTCAGCCACCGTCTTGTTGAAGATTAAGATATCATTGAAGCAAACCAAGACGAACCTTCGAAGAAGAGGCCTCAAGATGTTGTTCATTAGGCTTGGAAGGTGGAATGAGCATTTGTTAACCCAAAAGGCGTTCCTTAGAACTCGTAATGGCCCTCATGAGTCCTAAATGCTGTCTTTTCAATATCCTTCTCGCTTATCCTAATCTGATGGTATCTAGACTTAAGGTTAGCTTGGAAAAGACCTTGGCATGTTGGCATCACCCAACTTGTCTCAGAGCTCATCAATCATCGAAATTGGAAACTTGTCAAAGACTTGACCTTGTTCAGGGCCTTGTAATCCACACAAAACCTCCATCTCCCATCCTCCTTCTTCACTAGAATCTCCTGTTGAAGTAAGCACTGATGCTCGGCCTTATGACCCCAACTTCTAGCATTTCCCCTTTGATTTTCTCTATTTCATTCTTATGAAAATAAGGATACCTATAGGGCCTCACATGGGGTATCTTAGCACCTTCCTTCCTTAAGGTTGATGGCATGGCTTGGTCCCTTTGAGGTGGCAGTCATGCTAGGAGCTAGCTTAAGTCTTCAAATTCCTATAACGAGTGTTGAGTTTCCATTGATATAGTGAGCCCCATTGTTGGCTCTGTTGTGCCATTTGCAGCCGTGCCCATGAGGAAGTAACCATACCATGGTCCTAGAGTGCCTTGTGGCTTAAGAGTGCTTTTCCAAGAAGCTTGAGCTCTTATGAGGGCAAGATACCCTAATAATTTTATGTTGACTCCTATGTCCTCCCAACACATTGTTAACTCATTGAAGTTTGCCACCACATTGCCTAAGCTAGATAGCCATGTCAACTCCCCCTAATTCAAACAGTAAGAAGGGATATATGATGTTGATACCTTGAACCTCCTCTACCCCTTGGCACAGTCCCTAACTGGATCCTTTTTGCCTTGTCCCAACCTCAACAGAATATCGAGGATTTTGTTGCACTAGCGAATGGAGTTGTTGGGCAAGCTACTTTGAAATAAAATTGCTAGTGGCCAATTTGTCAATGAGGATCACCGCCCCCCTTCCTTCCAAGGTGCTCACTACCTTGAACGATTTGTTGTTGGTCAAGTCCTTAAGGTTGTCGAGTGAGTTGTTACAAATGGTACCAAGTGAATAAAACTTTCTGTGTAACTTTTGATTTTATTTAATATACTAGTATTCCAGTAGGGAATATCCATTACAGAACAATACAATGATAAATAGAAATTGTAGAAAACTGAAGAAGAAAATTGTGGAAAACAAAGTTTGGGAATAAAGGATCCCTTAACCCTCCTAGCCTCACTCAAGTTCTGCTTGCTGTTCTTTTTTCCCTTGATCTGAATTTATAATTCAAAATCAGAGAGAATCAAGAAAATTAGCTTTATTCTTTCCTAATTAATTAAAACTGATTTACCTCCTAATAATCCTCATTATATCTATTTATTACCTCTCCTCATTACTGTAATAACTCCCCTTCCTAAAATTCCTCACTTTAATTGGATTTCCTTTCTTGCTTAAGCTGATTTCTCTCCTGTAATAATTGCTTTCTGTCTATCTTTCTTCCCTTTGCTGGCATACACTACATATTTGGGCTGGGTCTCGGGTCTCTATCAGATTTGTAGAGACTTCATTGCTACTTCTGTCTTTGCAAGATCTTCAGCCAGATGAAGGAACTTTTGGGTTTCATCAATTCTTCCACTAGCTGCAGCCTGTAATGACGAAAGGACATACATTGTCCACTCCCCATTGCTCCCTACACTTGAAACAGACCCGCCGATGACTACGGTCTTGTAGCTTAACTTGCATAACACATTTGCTACCTCCACCTTGGGGTTTCTCCGTAGTTGCACCCTTGGGAGGCTTCAACGGACTCACTTTGCGAATGGGCCACACTGGTTGGATCCATGATCCGTTGGGTTGTCATTGTTGCCTTTCCACTCTCAGTTATGTTCTTTATTCACCAGAGCTTTGTCTTTCACTTGTGCCAATGTAACCAGCTCTAGACTTTTAATCTCAGAGCTCACGTTTCAACCCATTAATGAATATGCTTTTTAAAATATCTCGGTCTGTGTGCTTCAATGGGCCTGAGACTATGTTGAATTGGTCCACATAGTCCATAATGGGCCTAATTTGTTTCACCTTCAACAATGGCTCATAAGGATCCCTTGCCACCCTCGGGTGGAAGTGGCACAGTAATGCCTCCCTGAACTGCAGTCATGAAGGCAACAAAGCTTGGTCTTCCCAATCTGGGCACCAGTTTAGTGCTCGCCCTTCTAGGGATATGAGAACCAACTTGAGATACTTGTCCCCTACGATGTCGTTGATCAAATAGTACTTCTCGATGCGAACTAGCCATCCCAGTACTCCTTCACCAGAAGTCTCCATTTTTGAGTCTATCTCATTGGCATCGATGATGCTTCCATGGTGTGATAAATTCGGTGTTTGGCTTCCTAATGACGAACCATCCTAGTGTCGAGACTGAGAATGGCAATGCTCTTTGTGAAGGGGAGAAGTGTGTGAAGCACCACCCTCCCTTCTACCGGTCCTTCGTCATTACTCTGCAGGAAGCTCTCCTGGTAGGAGAATGGCCATGTCGTCGAACCGGACCTTTGTTGGTCACCACTCGCACCATCCTTTCTAGCTTCCTCTTGATGATAGCTCCATTCCCATGGCTTTTGCTTATTGATAGTAGCTTTTAGATTATTTTACCAAATACTACTACTATGACTTTTCAAGAGCGGCTTTTAGAGAACCCAGCGAGGTCAACAGCTTTTAGAGTGAAACATTATTAAAAAGCGGCTATAGCATAGTGGAAATGGAGCTCACCACCATGTTATTATTAGTGGTTATGGTGGCGCTATAGCAGTATTCATAGTCGGTTTTTGGCCATTCTCTATTTCTGCTATTGATGACATCCTTAGAGCCACAACATTACCAAACCAGCAGCTCACCTCTTTAGCCAAAAGCCAAAATCTGCTTCCCACTCTGTCACTTTTTCTTTGCTCGTGTAACAAAATTTTAATTCCCCTGAGCCTCACTCACACCCAAACGTGCTGACTTAGCTTGTTTATTGAGCTGAGTTGCTCTAACAATATTCCTCATGTGCTCATTTTCTTTAGTTCCTAGAGTACCACTGTATTTCTTTCATTCACACACTTTTACACCCCACCCCCATCCCCATATATATATATATATATATATATATATATATTAGGAATTGCATCTCTTACAATGTCCTACACACAATTTTCCTGTACTGTCGTCATCATTAAAAACCATGGTCTGAGGTTACTATGGATTTTATTGGAGGGTTGCCAAGAGCATAGGGGTTAGATATGCTCACTTTATTGGTAGATTTCAAAATATGCTCACTTTATGTCACTTTCTCATCCCTTTCAATCAAAAGAGATCACTTTTCTATTTACCATGGAAGTGGTGAGGCTTCGTGGCTTCCCTTGTGTCATATATGAGATAACTTTTATGAGTGCTTTTGGGTGTGAAACATTCAGGTTGTTAGGCAAGCAATTGAATGTCATTTCGGCCTATCAACCTTCAAATTGATGGGCAAACTGAAGTTGTCAATAGATGCCTTGAAATCTATCTTAGATGCTTTTCCGGGAACAAACCTATGGAACAAAACTAAGCAATGGCCTTTATGGCTAAGTTTGCTAAGGTTGTATGGGAGAAAGCTCTTAACTGAAGTGCGGTTAAGGCCATCTTATCTAAAGAATGGGGGGAACCAACAGGCCTCTCAATAGTTGATTTGGATACTACCTGCTATATGTTTATTAAGGACAGATGCTCCCTTGCATGTCTTGGGCCACCTTTTGAGCCTACAATGGTGGAATCTTGCGTGTTCTATTACAGAGGTGGATAACCTTGGGATTCAGTGTGGTAGATTTCACCTGCAACCTACACTAGATAGCACCCATACTTATACTAAGGTAGACTTAGTTGAGGTACTGTTAGCCTATGACTTGGCAGTTGTGTCAAGAACCCTCTCTCCCAAAACCAAACTTAAGTGGTTGGGTAAAGGTGATTAAATGATTTTTATACTTAACACACACTGATGTAAGAATCCTTTGGTCTTGAAGCATGGACAATGCACAAACCGACCTTATACCTTGTGCTAAAATTTGACTTTTTTTTTTGGAAGAAAGGGGACTGTTGGAATCGATCTCTAGACCACTTGATTGTAAAAGCTTTGATACCATGTCAAGAACTATCTCTCGCACGAGCTTTAAGTTGTTGGGTAGAGACAATTGAATGCCTTTTATATTTACCTGTCCCAAATGTGTTTAACTGATTCCAGGGGTAATTTGGAGATCATTTAAACACAATTGGGATTTGTAATAGTATATTCTGACAATCAAAGAGTTCAATCTTGTATTGTCCTCTCCTTCGCTTGTTATTTGTACCAAACCAATGGTTGTTTGCAAGTAAGCTGGCCTTTAAATTTCTTGCATGTTTAATTATTTGCAGAGCAACCTTATGACAGCATCCCAAATTTTAGTGCTGCGGATGCTTTAAGGCTGACAGGAATCGGAAGAAATGAATTTATTGATATAATGAACAGGTGCAGATCTAAGGTACTGGATTGATTTGCTGGTATAGTATATGTATTAGACACTTGGATTTCAAGTCTAAATATTGTACATCTGTCTTTGGTTAATTACTGTTGCAATTGTTGTGCAAATATTACCTTAGTTACCTTCATATAAGCAGGCTAGGCATTGATTCTAGGGATGTGAAACCAAATGTGCATCCTAGACTATTATTATCCTTTTAATTTGGCACTTCATAACGTTGCTTTTTTATGGTTGGAAAAACTGCAATTTAGTGTTCAAGGCCATGCAACACAGGGAAAATCAAGTTTATCACATTTCTATACATTACTTTGGAGTGATTGTTTGTGATTTGTCTTCCTTAATTTGTTTCGGTGTAGGAACCTGGATTATTAGGGAAGTAGTAAAAGGAAAATTTAACATTCAAAAAGTGAAAAAAAAATTGATTAAAAATAAGTAATAAACTAGAAGGAGAAACATGGGCTCTACCATTTCTGCAATCTTAATCCTTCAATCAGCATGGCGTAGTCATTTTATCTGTCTGTATTGATATTTATATTAATTAAAAAAATCCACATTGGCATTGTTTAATCCATGCCTAGGGACATGTCTTTTATTTTATTCCTCTTGAATTTGAGTTTTATTTTCATCGACTTTACTGCCCCTTCTCTGGATAATGTTTTTATATAATTCTTGTCAACTGTCATTTCCTCTTTTGGAATATCCAGAAAATCATGTGGAAACTAAACAAGTCAATTGCAAAAGAACTTCTACCTACACAGCCTGTGGATTTTCCAATTGAACCTTGGTGGGGAGTGTGTCTAGTCAACTTTACTTTGGAAGAATTTAAGGTGAGGTGTGCGTTAGACCCATATAAAATGGAAAAAGGGTAGCAAATTGCAATAATATTTTACATTGTGTTTATTGCACAGTGAGAAGTAATTTTAGTATCTCCTTATTTAACAGTTTTTGTCCATTTCGTCTTGCCTTGTCTCTGCCTTTTGTAGAAACTCTCAGAAGAGGAAATGGCCACAATAGACAAAGTGTGTAAGGAGGAGGCAAATTCATTTATCCTGTTTGATCCTGAAGTTGTAAAGGGTCTTTACAGACGAGGATTGGTCTATTTTGATGTTCCAGTATATCCTGACGATCGGTTTAAAGGTTTGTCAAAAACTTCTATGTTGTTAGAGTCCTAAATTGATTAGAGATAAGACATAGATAACCTTTATAAGATCAAGACAATCCTCTCCCCTTGAGCTAGTTTTTAGGGTTGAATTAGATCCACTTATCAACTTGGTACCAAAGCTGCAGTATTTATTTATATTTGTTAAGCATTGAAATTTTGTAATCAGTTGTGACAGAAATCTTAAAAAGGTATAAATGGATATGGAAAGCCAAAAAACAGTGGACGACAACAACAACAACTGAGCCTTTTTCCACAACGTGGGGTTGGCTACATGAATCTAGCGACACCGTAGTGTCTTGTCAAGGACCTTGTTTTCATGTAGACCATTAATCTCTAAATCTTTTCTAATAGTTTCTTCTATAGTTTTTCTAGGTCTCCCCCTACTTCAAGCTGATGAGTTATTTGCCATTTGATCTATTCTCCTTACTGGAGCTTCTATCAGTCTTTTCCGCACACGTCCAAACCACCTAAGACAGGATTCTACCATCTTTTCTTCTATAGGTGCTGCCGGACTTTCTCCCTAATGCAATTGTTTCTAATCCTATCTTGTATAGTGTGGTCACTCATCCAACGCAACATCCTCATCTTCGCAACATTGAATTTATTCTTCTGTTGGCTTTTTACTGCCAACACTCAGTTCCTTATAACATTGTTGGTTTTACAGTTGTGCAGTAAAATTTTTTTTTAAGTTTGAGTGACACTTTTCTATCACATAGATCTCCCGAGGCACTCCTCCATTTCATCCACTCAGCTTGGATATCTCTCTATCATTTTGGATAACTGAGCCAAGGTACTTGAACCTTGTGACGTGTTGTATAGGATCGTCTCCAATTTTTACCTCTACTTTTGGACTTGATTACTAAACCTGTATTCCATATATTCAGTCTTATTTCTGCTGATACGAAGACCGTGTGTTAGCCCTTGTCTCCATAGTTCTAACTTTCCATTTAACTCTTCTCTCGACTCTCCCACCTGAACAATGTCATATGCAGAAAGCATGTATTTGGGCACTGAATTTTGAATGTACTCAGTAAGAGCATCTAAAGCTAGGGTTAAAAGAGAGTGGCTCAGAGTTGACCCTTGGTGCAGACTAATGGAGATGAGGAAGTCCTTTATCGTTCCACCTTGCGTTCTTACGCTAGTTGTGACCCTGTCATACATATCTTTGATTGCTCGTATGTAAGCAATCCGAACTTCTTTCTTTTCTAGAACCTTCCATAAAATCTCTCTTGGCAACCTATCATATGCTCTCCAAATCAATGAAGATCATATATAAATCTCTTTGTTCCTTCTGATATCTCTCCATCAATCTCCGCAATAGGTAGATCGCTTCCATAGTAGACCTCCCAAGCATAAAGTCAAATTGATTTTTTGTGATGTGAGTCTCCTGTCGCAATCTCTGTTTGATTACTTTTTCCTATAATTTCATAGTATGACTCATGAGCTTAATCCCTTTGTAGTTTGCACAATTCTGTATATCTCCCTTGTTTTTGAAAATGGGGACCAAGACACTCTTCCTCAACCCATCTGGCATTTTCTTCGACCTCATGATCTCATTGAAAAGTTTTGTGAGCCATCATACTGCCTATTCTCCAAGGCATTTCCATACCTCAATAGGTATGTTGTCCGGTCCTACTGCTTTGCTATTCTCCATCTGCTTCAAAGTTGATTTTACCTCCACTTCTCGTATTCTACGATAAAATGTATAATTTTGATCTTCTTCCCTAATATTTAGTCTGTTCGATTGTGGGAGCGACTCTTGCCCTTCATTAAACAACTTTTGAATATAGTTCTTCCATCTAATCTTGATGTCTTGTTCTGTGAGCGGGACTTTACCTTCCTCATCCTTGATGCACTTTACCTGGTCCAAGTCCCTTGCCCTTCTTTCCCTCCCTTTAGCTAATTTTTAAATACTCTTCCCTTCCTTTAGTGGCTAAGGATTGCTATCGCCTATCAAATGCCCTAGCTTTTGCTTCGCTCACTGCCTTTTTTTTTGTGTTTCTCCTAGTAATTGTCTTATATTTTTCCCAATTTTTAGCATTCTTACACAGAGACCAAGTTTTAAAGCAATCCTTTTAGCCTTGACTTTATCTTGGATGCTTTCGTCCCACCACCAAGATTTTTTACCTTATATTCTAAGGCCCCTAGATTCCCCTAGTGTGTCTCTTGCCACCTTCTTGATTCCTTCATCCATTTTATTCCATAGTTCATTTGCCGTTCCTTGTGTCTACCAACTCACTTCTTCCATAGCCCTTTGGAAATTCCTTTGTTTTTCGGCCTTTAATTGCCACTGTCTAATCCTTGGAATCCTCTCTTAGTTGTTTCTCTTCACTTGCTTCAAAACCTGTACATTCATCACCAAGCAATTTGATGAATGTAGTTAGACTTACACTAGGTATTACTTTGCATTTTGTGCAAAGTCATCTATCCGATTTTCTTATCAGAAAGAAACCAATCTAAGAGCCAGTCTATCCACTTTTATAGTTGATAAGATTTTCATCCCGTTTCCTAAAACATGTGTTTGCTATTGTAAAATCGAAAGCTAATGAAAAATCTAGTATGGTCCTACCCTTTGCATTTGCTACACTAAAGCCTAAACCCAAAAACAGTGGATGGAATATATAAATATTAAACATGTACAATGTTTATTTTAGAAGTTTTCTGCTTAATTGACCTCAGAATTTTTACATTTATTGTGGTCCAGTTTCAAGGCTTGAAGGTTTTGTTTCCAACAGGGAGCAGTCTTATGAAGATCCTATTGAAGAGTAATAGTTTTGTTTTAGTCTTTGTCTATCATTTTCGTTAAAAATATTGTTTATGTTAGGTGTGGATCTAAATCTAAGATTATATCCTATTCCTACAGGTTACTATATGCAGTATTTGTTGTTTCAAATGAAAATGCATCTGTTGCTGAATTGGCAACAACTCTGCAGGCTGACTTGGCTCAACTGCAGGCTGCTGCTTCTTTTGTATGTCGATTGGGATGGGCAACTAAAGTAATTGATCCAGCATCCATTCTTCAAGATACTAGTATACCCGGGTCTCCCAAAAGTGTTGTCAGTGATGATTATGCCTCTCTTAGTAGTCAAGGCTTTGAGAATATGATTATGGATAATGATTCCAATCAGCAAGGGGATGCTTCAAGTTTGGGGAACTATGGCCCTCGTTCTGCCTATACACGTGTTGCTTTCGTAGTTGATGCTAATATTACATCCTATCTAATGATGGGTTCTGTCTCCCCAGGTTTTACTTCTCTTCTTGATGCTTAAATTCACTGTTGAATAAGATTGACAGTCATTTCATTGGTGAAATAATTCTCTCCATAGAAATTACTACTGACTCTGTGAGATCTAATAATCAATAAGCAAATATCTTTACTTCTTTGGTGGCCGAGGGTAACTCTAACTTAATAATAATCTGAACAGATTTAGGATTAATCTGCAAGGAAAAAGGCCCCTTCAACAGCTGAATGTATAAATTAGTCAAGATATTACATCTTATAAACTGAACAGATTTAGGATTAATCTGCTTAAGGAAAACCCCCCTTCAGCAGCTGAATATTTATATAAATTAGTCAAGAGATTACATCTTATATAATAAGGGTAAATTACACTGAACCTCTTAATCACAGTGCATTTTATATTTCCTCTTAATATTAAGTTTCCTTTTGTAACAAGCTTAAAGTTTAGTAAACTTTAGCATGAGGGGGTGTGTCGAGAATAAAACATGCGACTGAATGTATTTAGCCATGTGATAAGCATTGCATTGGTAAATGTAGAAGTCAAGGCATCGGAGTCACTTAGAGTCTTAGGTAATAGACTAACATTAATTTGTATGTCTTGAAACTAAGCATGCTTTTACTCCCTATTGCACTATATAGTGTTGATGGGTTCCTATGTATTCATGTATTGAACCTATTGAATCAAATCTATTCTTCCTACGCTTCTCGTCCTCTTACCTTCCCACAAATTCAACAGACGGAATAAAGAAAAATTGATAGTCTTGAACATCGCCTTCATTCCGGTCTTTCATGGGCACACCGAGCATATATTATAGATTTTGTCATTTCTTTCTGGAAAAGATTATCACCAAAGAAGTCAGTACTACACGGTTTGTTACTCTTATGATCAAATGACCGATGTCTTTAGTCTTCACTTAGTCCTTCCAAGGCCCTAGGGTTACATATTGCACAAGTTTGATGCTCATTTATGCACCAGCTTGAGGTGGAGTGTTGATATTAGTTGATTTTTTAATTTTATTTTATATATAATTTAATTGTATATATTTTTGTACAGAATTAGAATAGATAGGTAACAAAATAAGAGATTTGAATCCCATGTTCATTTGAATTCTGTAGGACAGTGTGTAATTATAAATACTAGCGTTGACAATGTTTTTCTCTCAAGCATTTCACACAAAAACTCTCAAGTATATATACTAAGTACAAAGGAGTAAGTAAACATAGGATATCTAGAATGACTAGAGTATACTTACACATTTTTCTCAACAGCATCGAAGTGAGTAGTTAATTTCAAATGTCTTTTATCCTTTTTTCTCTATCATGATGGTTTTCGTGTTTTTAAATAACTGCAATAGTTCCTTATTATTCTTAACCCTACATTTTCATCATGTTTGGAAGCTCACAAAGGGGGGCCATTTTGAACCAAATCATGACTGCCAAACACAAACACTAAGAAAAACATGGGACATGGCATGAACACGATAGACACAAATTCAAAAAATTACAGGACATGGATGCGATTTATAATTCATCTGATCCTATTTTCTCGGAATTGGTTTGCATGCCAGTATCTGTCTAGTCTGACCTAAATTGTGCTTCCTGCTGACCTTTATCAGGCCTGAAATCTCATGCTGTTACACTCTATGAAGCGGGAAAATTGGGTCATGCTAGCATAGCTGATCTTTGCAGGGATCTTGGCACTCTGGAGGGTGCAAAATTTGAGGGGGAATTACAGGAATTTGCAAATCACGCATTTAGCCTGCGTTGTGTGTTGGAATGTCTACAATCAGGAGGAGCTACTCCCGATGAAAAAGTTGACAATGGTTTTGAAAAGTTGGATACGGCTACTCCAAGCACTGATGAGTCAAGTTCTATGATAGCTGAAATTTCTTTGGCTGAAAAATCTGGGATGAATAATGATGATTTCTTAAATTTGGATGACAAGTCTGTGGAGGCTTTTGTTTCATCAGAAGCCGTTGCTAGTAGTACACTTGATGGAACCCATTCTATTACTTCGGTATATGATGATAGTCACATAAAGGATGCTAGTACGTCTGACAGAAATCTTGAGAATGTTGAGAAACTAATATCTGAGGGGTCAGATGTTGGAAAAGAAATGCTAAAGGGGAAAAAGAAATATCGTGTAGACATTCTCCGCTGTGAAAGCTTGGCTTCTCTTGCACCAGAAACCCTTAATCGTTTGTTTGTTCGTGACTATGATATTGTTGTGTCCATAGTGCCTCTTCCTCATTCATCAGTTCTTCCTGGACCCACAGGTCCAGTTCATTTTGGTCCTCCCTCATATTCTTTTATGTCTCCTTGGATGAAATTGGTATTATATTCATGTGCAGCTAGTGGGCCTCTATCAGTTGTACTCATGAAAGGACAGTGTCTGCGCTTGCTTCCTGCTCCATTGGCTGGCTGTGAGAAAGCTCTCATATGGTCTTGGGATGGTTCTACAGTAGGAGGCTTGGGAGGGAAGCTTGAAGGAAATTTAGTGAAAGGAAGTATACTCTTGCATTGTTTAAATTCACTTCTTAAACATTCAGCTGTGCTGGTACTTCCTCTTTGTAGGTTTGATTTGGATGAATCTGGAAAACTGGTTATTATGGATATCCCTTTGCCCCTGAGGAACTCTGATGGATTTATTGCCCCTATTGTAGAAGATTTAGGAATATGTGAGGAGGAAAGGTCAAAGTTGACTTCTCTCTTGACTGATTTGGCAGACAAGATGGAACTGTGTACAGTTGGGTATATCCGCTTACTGAGATTATTTAATGAAAGAGAATCAGACCAGTTCTCACCCGATAAAAAGAGCTATGATTGGGTTCCATTGAGTGTTGAATTTGGGATGCCACTATTTAGTCCGAACTTATGCAACAAAATATGTAGAAATGTTGTTTCGTCTGAATTGCTTCAATCTGGCTCATTTGGTGATCATCGTGATGCAATGCAAAGCTTAAGAAAAAAGTTGCGTGACATTTGTGCTGAGTACCAAGCAATAGGTCCTGCAGCAAAGCTTCTTTACCAGAAAGAGCATGCTAAGGAATCTTCACGACAACTTACAAACTATGCTAGTGGAAAATGGAATCCACTTATGGACCCTTCTTCTCCCATTTCAGGAGCAACGAGTGAACATCAAAGGTTAAAACTTGCCAATCGGCAGCGTTGCCGAACTGAAGTTTTGAGCTTTGATGGAAGCATTCTTAGGTTTGTTAACCTTCGTCTAAATTTATTTCTTGAAAATTGCTGAGTTTTTTTTAACAGATAAATAAATGAACTCCTTTAGCATTGTCTCAACAAATAGTCAATTACTTTATCAGCTAGCTATAATTTTTCTTAGTCTAGCTCAATTTTTAGCTATTGTCTTCCATCTAATCTTCTCTCTTTACTGGGATTCTACATGCCTTCTGCACATATGCCCAAACCACCTAAGGCAAGCTTTTACTATCTTTTCCATAAGTAGAAAACCTGTTATAACTCTTCCACCTGTAGTTCTATACATCGTAGTTCATAATTTAGGTTTCCAATTCAATGGATCATTCAAATTCTCAATAACTATGTGGTTGAATGCTACATGCAGGTCTTATGCCTTAACTCCTGTTTATGAAGCTGCCACAAGGCCCATTGAAGAAGCCACGCCAGTCATCGTAAAAGCTGAAACGGATGAAAACGATAATAAAGAAGTTATGCTTCCTGGAGTAAATCTTATTTTTGATGGTTTTGAGTTGCATCCTTTTGATATAGGTGCCTGCCTCCAGGCTCGGCAACCTATTACCTTAATAGCAGAGGCAGCAACTTCCTCAGCATCTGCAGCAATCTTATAGATCTGTGGTTGGTATAGACTACTTGCGGTTTTGCTTGAGCTGCAATGCTACCCATTCACTTGCCAGGTTATTGTCACTGGTTTGTGTGCATTTCCGAGATTCATGGTTGCCCACGAAGTTGGGCTGAGGTCGAAGGCAAGATTTGTCATGTTGCTGGGCATTATTTTCTCAGCTAACTGTCACAGTTTTAATTGTTAAAAATTGTCTTTCAATGCTCAGCCTGTAAGGGTTCGTCACCTTTCCACTACGGAAAGGTTTATTGGCCGTGGTTTCCTATATAATCCAAGGACGGCAAAAAAGATGGCCAGATGAATTTGCAGAACTTGCAAACACAAAAAGAAAGAAATCCGTTGTATTTCTAATTCTTCCTTTGTTTTTTTTTATTTTTTTGGGTACTGTTTGTGCTGTTCTAGTAGTGCTTGTGGTTCACTTGCAAACACAATATTATATATATATATATATATATATATATATATATATATATATATATATATATGGGTTGGGTTCAAATGACATCAGTGTAACTTTAACAATGTTACACTCAATCTCATGAATTAATTTTATGAAAAATCGATGGTCAACATTTATTCACTTAAGCGATCACGTGAGTTATTCCTAGCCTCCATCACTCCCTAATTGATCCTCATCCTCTGTTTTTCCGTCTTTCCTCTCCAACCTTGCCCCGTCTCCGGTTTCTTCTCTTACACAGCATCAAAATTCAAGTTGGATTTGAGAATTTGTTTAACCACCAATTCTCTTCTTCATCTCTAGACCATTCCTGTTCTCTATCAATCGCTCTTTTCTTTCTTTACCAACTCATGTATTCTCACTTCAACCACTCTCACTCACTACTTACATCTTATTCCCACCTTTCAACACCTTTCGCATCTCAATTCCCTACACTTTTTATGTAATCATTGATGGTTTAACTTCATTGGAGTTTGATTATATAATTACACTAAGTGAGAATTAGCAAGGAGTTTTTCTAATAGAACAACCATCACCTAAAGTCTGTCGGAGCAAACTATAAGTTTCATTTTACTTTTTATTTTGGTCTATAGCCACCAATTGGATTTTTATTATATTGAGAATGTGTTTTGACCATAAAATTACAACTATAATTTAAGTTGGCCTGCTGAATTGGTTCCACCACCGAAATACATGTGATGTGTGCAATTTTGCACCTATCTTACAAGTTTTTTCTTGATATTGCTTTTAAGTTTCATTATGCTTAGTTACATACTTGTCTTTGTATGTTGAAATTCTGAGTGGTTGGAATTCCTGAGTCTTTGTATTGCTTTCTAGCGTGAAATTCCTGAGTGGTTGGAAAATCCATTTGCTGTGATATAATTCTTAACATTCATCTCATTTGTATATTAACGTGATACATAGACTTAGTAGCATTCTTTCATCACATAGAGATCTCAAGTCGCTCCTCTGCCAAAATTAGATGTACACATCAGCAAGAATTGGATTTAGAACAAATAATTATTGAATTGAGAATATAACTACAAAAATAATCTACATGGGTAATTCACAAGTTCATTCTCACTACTATGTTTCAAAAGGCAAAAGAAAATTTACAGTGTGGTTTCATAACAATCATTATATC
The DNA here is from genome assembly GCA_003254905.1 of Nissolia schottii. NCBI lineage: Eukaryota > Viridiplantae > Streptophyta > Magnoliopsida > Fabales > Fabaceae > Nissolia > Nissolia schottii. The sequence goes on along the minus strand of QANU01081343.1, from coordinate 32,310 downwards.
TATTGAATTCCTTGAACTCTCCAAAACGTCTATTATCCATAGAAGAATCCTTAACCCGTAGCACCAAGCTTTCTTTCGGTAGAAGTCAAAATATCACTAGCAAGTAGCTTGATTTGTTCATCTTGCACCAGCTATTTTTCTCCTTGCATCCTTAGTTCTGACTTTACATCTTATAAACCTAATATCTTAGTGCAATTATTTGTTGCACCCTTTAATAGTTTCGGACTTTAGGTGCAGGTGGGAGTCTTGCCTCATTAACATAATGTGTTTCCAACTTCCTTAATTTAGGAATGTCACTCTCAGTAGGTTTGCAAGAATTAAAGCTTTCCAGCAATTAGCTATGTAAACTGAAGCTTTTACTTGCAAAGCAAAACAGGCTTTTGTGCATTTGTCAAAGCATTGATTTAAAAAGAAAAGAAGAAACAAAAGCAAATTGCAAGGCTTACCAGAATTAATAGGTACTATTACTTGCAAAAGCGCAGAAATATAAGTCAATCTAAGTAAAAACATGCAAGAGGACAAATAATTTATCAGGCATCATTTTCGTAGTTTTAAAACCGTTAAGAAGGATGGTTCATGGGCAAACGAGCTGCCAATGAACAATACAACGATTCATCTTCTTCAATTTCTAATTGGTAAGGAAGATTGGTGTTCTCAAAGGGAACAATTGATGATCTTATTAGGACTTTATTGCAGCTAATGTGAAAATGAAAAAGACAATGTCCATGTTTCAAAACAGACATCATGCTTATCAATCAGAGGTTGTCCAAAAAACCATAAAACAAGTATAAAGAGCCACTTGAATTTTTTTATTCCAAGACTATAATTTCATATCACCCGTGATGTTAAATAAAGTTTTAGAGGAAAGGTGGTATTAAATAAAGTTTCATGCACAAAAAAAGGCCCCTTTGATGAGGGAAACAAACTAAACATGGTCACAAGTGATGCGATTAAAATAAAAAACAAAAAACAAACCGTCTTAGAACAAAAATAATCTACATCCCTTAGCCTATGCAACATGCTTAACATCTCCTCTGGTTCACAATGCCGTGTATTGTTAGGAACCCCGTATCCAACCTTGAATTTTGTTATAGCTATTTTAATAAAGATAGTAGTTAGTAGTATTGTGACATTGAATTTGTTAGTTGCCTTTTTTCCTCATTCTGGGAGACAATATTTCCTAAGCGTGAAAAGGGGAAGTAGTGGGGGAATTTCTTAGGAAAATCATGAGAAACTATTTGGTAGAATCTTTTCCTATATGTAAGGATCACCATTGGATGAAATGATACAACAAATTCATCATCATTCTCACCCATACACCTCACACAGCTCTCTTGGATAATTTCCTCTCCTATTATCCTGAAGCTTGTGAAGAAAACTCTCGGCTATCTTTATACCAATCTATTACAATTGGCATCCAGAGCTTTCTTTCCTTCCTCGACCATGGCGGACGACACTCGCACGCGCCTCACCCTGTAGGAAATCGAATGCAACCTAACTAAGAAGCTCAAAGAAGCCACCGTGGCGATGCAGTTGTAGAATGTGTCCCAGTTCCAAGCACTCACCGATGCCATTCGCGACTTGTAGCAGAATCTCCATAACACGTACACAAGGGGATTCTAGCCGACATGCATCCACACTCTGACATAGGGCAGTCTTTGTATGTCACCCGCATCTCCAAGGTCGAGTTCCCCAGATTGACTTTACAAGTGCGAGCAATTCTTTGACCTGCATCCATGCATCTCCATGGACATGCCTTATAATGGCACCTTAAATACCTGTGTAGTAGATTTCACATTTACCCTGACTGGCCCAATACATCCATCTTTGATATCTCTACCCATGAGGAGGAAATACAGGAGGAAAGGGCTGCTGAAGTTTCAGACAACACTCTAGAGGATTAACAGGCCCCTATGGATGAACCTCAACTCTCAATCAATGCCATCAATGGGGCAGTAACTTACCAAACCGTGAAGAGTTTTAGGAACTCATCAACAAAAAACTGATGCATATGCTTATTGATGTAGGGAACACTCATAACTTTATAGATTTGGAGGTTGCAAAGAAATTAGGATGTAAATTAGAGAGCATCTCCACTCTTGTTACAGTTTTTGTGGCAAATGGATCCAGGATGACCATTCAATATGTGTGCAAAAATTCCAAGTGGCAACTACAACAACACACCTTTGTGTCAGATGTAATGGTCTTGCCACTAGGATGAAGTGATTTGGTACTAGGCATCCAATGGTTGATCACACTAAGCCCTGTCTTATGGGACTTTTCTAAGTTACAAATGAAATTTAATGTGAAAGGGAAAACGGTAGTGTTGAGAGGAGCTCAAGCAGCTAAATGCCAACTTGTGGGACACAAATCCTTTGCCCAAGTTGTAGCCAACAACTATCAAATTTGCTTCTTGCATGCTATACCTACACAATTGTCCACTAGTGAGGACACCACTCTTATGGTTCCAAGCGATACGACAAGTACACTGGAGAGGAAGTAGCACAGGAGGACTGAAGGTCTCTGCGTCAAGAGGTTTCAAAGGAGCAGAAGGACTATAGTCTATAGTTACGCTTTGGTATTTTGTATTAGCTAAATGGATTAACTATGTCATTTGCTCTAAGTGCAATATTTGTTATATGTTAGTACAAACATATGTGCAACTGTTTCTGGACCTGTATGTATGAATTTGTATTACGCGTCCTACGAGTTGATGTGATTACTTATCTATTACGCTATTGAACGCCTAAGTCTTGTAGACTCTATTGCTTGTTTATATATGTATGCCTTCTCGAACATGGTTCATATCTTATGATTTAATAAAGAAAGAAAAAGTTTTTAAATTGGTCCATATTTTCAATAAGAAAATATTTTCAAGTACAAGTATAAACATGGGGCTAGAAGTATCCCTACCAAAGTAGTTAACAACCCTGTGAGTATTGCTTACGACTATAGCGTGAGCAGCAAGCAGGGGTTGTTACATTTTTCGTCTTGAGACGCTTACCAAACACTACTAAAGGTAGGAAGTGAGTAGGGTACAAGTAAGTTTTCGTATTAATAGCATGTTATGAAATAATAAGAATAATAGGAATAGTGAAGAAATAGAGACAGTGGTGTTATTGATAATATTAAAGGTGTGTCATATATTGAGCACATAAAAGGGTATTTATAGATTAAGGAGAAGTATACAAAATTAAATTAAATCTTGAGAAGTTTACATTATTTAATTAAGATCATTCACTTAATAGTCACGTTAAATAAAAACAATCACCTAACAATATTTGGAAAAACCTTAGATCAAGTTCTTTAGGTTCATTTCATCTAATTATCCAATCAAAAAATGACATAGATATTTTTATAGAGAATAGCTTTTAAGTTACTAACTAAAAAAAGTGCACACGTCATTTTTACTCGAAGAATTGGTTAAAATGGTTATAAGTTTCTTGATACAAGTTTTTTCAATAGTATTTTCTTAACAATAACTAAAATATAGAATTTTTAATCAAGGATTGAAAAAGTTTTCTCCCCTAATAAATTACAAATTTTGATTTTGAACCCTATTAATTTTCCTGTTGGGTTTAAGTCATCGATAATTTTTTTTGTTTTAGTCACAACAATAATTTGGAGTACCGTTAAAAGATGACATAGGTAGACTCATTATAATTTGGTTAAATATGGTCAAAGTAAGTTTTAATTGTAGTCAAATTAGTTAAATCAAGTTTAAATTGTGGTCAAACTAGTTCATGGTTCAAACTAGTTTGACCATGTTTGACCGGTTTGATAATGGTTAAAATTAGTTTGACCAAATTACAATGGACATAATTTTGTCCATCACGTCAGAGATTAAAACCATAAAAAAAAATTATCAAAAATTTAAACTAATTTTTTTTAATATGTAAAATCAAAATTCATAAAAACTTATTAATTTAACCTTTTAATCAAAGTCAAATTAAGTAGACAATCTATCTGCTTAGGTCACATGCTTAAGGGTCTGTTTGGGTATACAAGTTAAAAGGAATTTATCGTAAAAGGAAATTTTTTGAGAAGGTAGATATTTCAACTTATCAAAAAGTACTAAAATTAATTTTTTAAAAAATAATAAGTTGTATAGTCAAATATGTTAAAAATAAAAAAAATATGACTTTTGGCGATAGAAAAGTTAAAAAAAAAAAAGTCAACTAACGGCCTTAAGTTGTTTAATCATTGCATCAACACGCTAATGGCTACGGTATTAGAAAAAGGGACACACGTAACTCCAAACATCTCTGCCTTAACATGATTCGCATGCTCATTTTTATGTCTCCCTATAGTCTCACTAATAATCAAAGAAACTAGACAGATTTATATGCCTTTTATATAAGGTGTGATATATAAGCCCATCTATCGACATTAACTTGTCCTAATTGAACAAGAAAGTATTAAATAACATTAAAATATTGTCTCTAGTCATCTTTTTGAAAAATTTTCCTTAATAAAAGAAAAATTGGTATTATTTAAACACTAAGTATGGTATAAATATTATGTTTGGTCTCTCACACACATCATAGAGTCAACAATCACATCGCATGATATGAGTGTGAACTTCATAATGTGTATGAGAGAAGTACAGTATCGACACCATATTCAATGTCCAAAAAATATTTTTGTAAAAAGAATACAAAGGACGTTCTTGAAAAGTTATTGTATATTTGTATCGAATTAAAAAACTATAAAGCAGTCTACCAATAAAACAGTACTTTATATAAAGCAAACTCTTCCGCAATGACGTGAATTGAGGAATTTACGTGGTTTTATTCCCCCTTTTTGTAACTTTATAATTAATAAATTTAATATTTTATAATTATTTTATTTTTCATCAAATATTTTTTATAATTAAAATTATTTATAAATTGACGAAAATATAGTATAACATAACACAACATCGTATGCATTGTCACACCAAACATTTCGTAGTGTTAAAAATTTATCAGACCTAATCTTATCACACCTTATCGTATCAGGTCCGTAAAACTAGCCTTATAAGTCAAAAAGGAATTGTTAAAGAAATTAATGTGAATTAGAATCTAATAGCTTAATGTGATGTATGAAGAGGCTAACCCAATGGATGAAGAAGATGACCAATTTATTGAGCATGAAGAAAAGCCAAACCAAACTAGGCCTTAGCGACTTGGGATATCATAGTCTCACATCGGATGCAGTGCTTGTGAGGGGTCTCCTCCTCCTCCTATATGTAGAAGTTTCCTGTGAGCGTTTAGATTTGCTAATGCACTAAAGAGTTTGAAAGGTTCCACTTTTGTGAGAGGTTTTGCTCCAATTTTTTTTATTCCTTTTCTCCCTCTTGTTTCCCATTCGCGGGGAAGTTGTGCCTCGACGTAGAGTGTCAGGAACTCGCAGCTTAGTGCTTTTTAGCATTCAACCATTTTCAGATGAGTGACTTTCGTCACAGTCTATTTTAGACCATGTATTTATTTTAATAGTTATTTATTTTAGAATTATTTATTTAGGAATTATTTATTTTATGCATATTTTATGAAATCCTAGGAGGTGAAACTTATTTTAAGTATTTATGAAGTTAGCTATTATTAGATATTTCCTTTTTATGAAAATAATTATGTATTTTAGAACCTACTTTATTTATTAAAGTAGTCATTTATGAAAATAATGATTCATTTAGAAACTTTTCATATTTATCAAAGTAAATATTTATGAAGCTAATTTTAGAAGTCATGGAACTATATTAGAACCACATGGGACCACCTATTTTATTGCATTAAATGTATCATGTTGCATGCATATGAATAAATATAAATTAAGTCATGTTATGTTATCGGTTAAAGAGTTATGTTGTCATGATCATGTTAAATGATGTTATTTAAACGGTTTTCATAGAAGCTTTATATACTATAGAACTCTAAGTCAGCGACAACCTACGTTGACCCTTTGTACCATTGTAGTAAGAATCAGGACTAACTATTAGGGATCTATGGAGTCGGGTAGTGTATCACCAGCTATCATGGCCTAGGTACTCGGGTAGTGCATCAGGACAAACTATCAGGAATCTATGGACTCGAGTAGTGTATCCCAACTACCGTGGTATAGATACTTGGGTAGTGTGTCATAAGCAAGACGGTAATGCTCCAGGATCGTCTATCTAGGTATCGTTATTATTGAATGATTATGCTTTGATTAAGATTATGTTTTCATGTAACGTATTACTATTACATAAATGTTTTTATGCCTGCGATATATTATGGATTGCATTGAATGTCATGGTTACGAACTGTCCCATGTCGCCATGGAGTTTTGTCATTCACTAAGCGATGAGTCACCCTTCATCAACATTTTTCAGATATCGTTGACGAAGACACACCACTCGTTTAGTAGATCTCAGTAGTTTGGACTCTTGGTGAGCTTCACGTTGCCGTAAAGTATTTTTCTTCAGTTTATTTTCTGTATTAGGATAGTTTGTATTCATATTAGTCTATAGAGTGCTCTAGTGGACTACAGGTAGAGTGTAGAGTATTTTGGATTATTTAAATTCGTATCTTGTAAATGATTTTACTTTATTATATTATGATGTTTAGTTTTATTTTTTAAAAAAAAGTTTTTCTCTTTATATATTAATAAAAGCTGCGTGTTTTTCATGATTAGCACGTTAGGAGACTTTCGTAAGAGAACTAGTCCCTTGAGTGCCAGTGTCGATTTCTAAGGTCGTTACAATATCTATCTGGCATTATCCTCTCCTTCCTTGATGGCATTGCCAGAGAGGGAATGGATCCTTTTGTTGGTGGTTGTTTTAGTGCGGTTTGCCCAATGTTTTAGGTTGTTCTTGATCTTCTCTCTATAGGGGTGATTCATTTTTGGTGATCCTAGCCAAAGGTGTGTGGGATCAACAACGTTGAATTCTTGTTCTGAGACAGGGAAGCAAAGAGTACAACACGCTCACACAGCCACCAATAAGGCCTAATTGGGAGAAGCCTAATAAAAAAAACTCGTGAAAAAAATTCAATTAGACAAAAATTCAAGGTGAAAAAAAAGTCTCCCCCAACCAGATTAAGACAACCGAAAGAAAAACACAAATTAAAGAAAAAAAATACACTCCTGATAAAACAAAAAATTAACACAAATTAACACCAACAGAAAAGTTTCTTGCTCCAAATCTGATCCTTCGTCACTTGCTTAGCTGTCTCCAACACTCTCCCTTCTCTTCTTTATCATAATCTCAATGCAATTTCCATATGGTGCTGTACCACAATATTGTGGTTGACCGGGTAACGGTGGCCGCAACAACAATATTGTAGCCCCAACACGTTAGGCGGTCCACAATCTAAGGGAAACTACCAAGAATGAGAAACGTGTAAACGTTCAAGAGATATAGAATGAACGACAACTTCATTGAAAAAAAAAAAAAAAAGTGAAAGACGACGACCAAGTCTACCCTTCAAATCCTGACAAGCACATCAAATAAATTCGTAGTTTCCCATTAGCATGACGTGATGTTGAAAGCGTTAAATATACATAGAAGTATAGCATGCACGGTAGTTTCTGTTATGGTTGACTTTGACTGATTTTGTCCTTGAAGGAATCATGGTATATGCCGAAGATGCCATAGTAGACTTTTATTCATTCACAAAGACAGCTCAATCCTTTACCCCATCTTCACTGATATAATTTCATGAAGTGAAACAGGTTAGTCCCTCTCTTATTCTGTCACAAAACACACACACAGTTGGTCTAAGTAGTAAGCGGCTTAGTATCGCTTAAGCAGGTCTTGGGTTCGAGACCTTGTGTGCGCAGTTATTCCTACTGGGAGACTCACCCACCACAATCAGGTGTGTGACCCGGGTCGGCCCAAATTAGTCAAAGCAAAGCGTTAAAACTGGGCGGACAAACCAAAAAAAAAAAAAAAAAAACAAAAAACACATAGATCATTAAAGTTACTTAGCCAACACTGGCGATAGGGTCGGTCACAATTGATTAGTGTTGGATTAAATTTTAATTTTTTTTAAAATAATAAGTGATAAATTACAATTTAAAAAAAGTACTTATGTAAAAATAATGTAAAGTGTCCTTTTTTTTTTGTTATAAGTTTGGTTAGTTCTACTTCTAAAAAAAATTGGAAGAAAGTGAGGTTTTAATAAAAATTACTTTGTAATTATAAACTAAACCTCTTTTAAAGCTATACTCAAAAATATAATTAAAATAAATACATTTTTTTAAGCTAATCCAAACGGATCACATAACTAATACATACCTAAGTGGAACCAGTTATACTTATTATGTTGTGAACTGTTGTGACACAAATAAGTGTTCCTCCTCTCACACTTAAGAGGGATTGGCATCAGCAATTGGGTTGTGTTATATGTACGTGAGATTGTGCTAACTCACATTTTATGAATTATTAGATGAAATTTTAATAAGACTCACACTTTAATAGAATCTCATCTAATGTTGGATGCAATGTGAATCAACATGATGTTCCATACATAATGAGTAGAGTTAATAAATATTGGTCTCGGCAACATGCATGGAAGCTAGGTAAGAGTGAAAACTGTAGTCCAAATCTGTTGCCAAATTTTTCATGTCTTGCTAAAGATAAGGCAGAAAATATAGGCCATAAAAAAGGATAAATGTTTATAGAAAAAGAAATATAAACATTTTTTCCATGTTACAATCAATGTCTAATACATATATTTTCCCGAAGGGTTTGGTTTGAAAACAACTTGCTTTGAAATTTCATCACGTACTGCCATTATTCAATGTAAAATTGTCAAAGTCTACGTGGAAATATGTTAAATATCAACTAATCATAGAACCCCCGAAAATCAGTTTGGCGGAAAGAAATAAAGAAGTGCACACTCTGTGGAGCAGTGTAAGCGTAGGTGCTACTACAGTCAAGTTTTTACAGGCCACTCCACAAGACTAAATAACTTCCTGTTCCGATATATATATATATATATATATATATATATATGCTAGAGTTCTTGAATCATATATAGTTCATCGGAACAACTCGATCGGAGGACTAGCTAGTTTAGGTTCAGCTTACAAATCTATCTAGCTATGGCCCGTGCTGAACTGGGAGTGCTTAATGCCCTTGATGTAGCCAAGACACAGTGGTACCACTTCACAGCCATCGTTATTGCTGGCATGGGGTTCTTCACAGACGCATACGATCTCTTCAGCATAGCCAACGTAACCAAGCTGCTTGGACGAATATACTACACACACGAAGGTGCACCGAAGCCCGGAACCCTCCCTCCAAACGTGTCACTTGCAGTGAACGGCGTCGCGCTCTGTGGCACTCTGGCAGGCCAACTGTTCTTTGGTTGGCTCGGAGACAAAATGGGTAGGAAAAGGGTCTATGGCATGACTCTTGCCCTCATGGTTGGCTCCTCTCTTGCCTCCGGCCTCTCTTTCGGCCACACCGCAAAGGGCGTCATTTCCACGCTGTGCTTCTTCAGGTTCTGGCTTGGGTTTGGGATCGGCGGCGACTACCCTCTCTCCGCCACCATCATGTCGGAATATGCCAACAAGAAGACCCGGGGGGCATTCATAGCCGCGGTGTTTGCCATGCAAGGCTTCGGAATCTTGGTTGGCGGGATTGTTTCCCTCGTAGTCTCCACCGCTTTCGATCACGCATACAAGGCCCCGCCGTACAAAGACGACCCCGCAGCATCCCTTGTGCCCGAAGCTGACTACGTCTGGCGCATCATTCTCATGTTCGGTGCTGTCCCCGCTGCTCTCACTTTCTACTGGCGAATGAAGATGCCCGAGACGGCAAGGTACGTACACAGCTACCTATTGTTTATTCTATCCTTCACTTATTTACTACCATCTAGGATAAATAAATAAATTGTCATACCTAAAACGAAAGAAAGATCATGATTCACGTTGTAATAAAATTTCAGTATTATATATATGCTATAAATGCCATGACCTTTTACAACTTTTATGAAATTGTCGTATCATATATATATATATATATATATAGGTACACAGCACTTGTGGCCAGGAACGCAAAACTAGCAGCACAAGACATGGCGAAGGTGTTACAAGTTGAAATTGAAGCGGAGCAGGAGAAGGTAGAGAAGATAGCGGAGAGAGATGGCAACAACTTCGGTTTGTTTACCAAGGAATTCGCCCGCAGGCATGGGCTGCACTTGCTTGGAACCACCACCACTTGGTTTCTACTGGACATAGCCTATTACAGTTCAAACCTCTTCCAGAAAGATATCTACACTTCAATTGGGTGGCTTCCCCCTCCGGCGGATATGAACGCGATTCACGAGGTTTACAGGGTTGCTAGAGCTCAAGTGCTTATAGCACTGTGCGGCACGGTGCCAGGGTACTGGTTCACAGTGGCCTTCATAGACTACCTTGGCCGCTTCTTCATCCAACTCATGGGTTTCTTCTTCATGACGGTTTTCATGTTTGCGCTTGCCATTCCGTATCATCACTGGACCAAGAAAGATTACAGAATCGGGTTCCTCATCATGTACTCGCTCACCTTCTTCTTCGCCAATTTTGGCCCCAACGCCACGACTTTCGTGGTTCCTGCGGAGATTTTCCCGGCTAGGCTGAGGTCCACTTGCCACGGCATATCCTCGGCCGCCGGAAAAGCGGGAGCCATCGTGGGTGCCTTTGGCTTCTTGTATGCATCGCAGGACAAGGACCCGAAAAAGAGAGACGCAGGGTACCCGGCTGGTATTGGGATGAAGAACACTCTAATCGTGCTTGCCGTGAGCAACTGTCTTGGCATGTTTTTCACGTTGCTGGTGCCAGAATCAAAAGGAAAATCGTTAGAGGAGTTGAGCGGTGAGAATGAAGATGAAGGTGTTGAGACTCCAGAGCTGCAAGCCACCTCTGTTAGGACTGTCCCAGTGTGATTTTAACGGCGTTTGCTGGAATCTCATCAGTCATTAGAGGTGGTTAATTACAGGCGAAACCAATCACCAGAATAACGAGATTCCTATAAAAAAAATGTAAAAAATTGCACAGATACTGTGCAAATGTATGTAGTAAAAGATATATAGTTTGTTATTGTTTATGATTTCTCATATTTCCCACACACGTTATTGCTTGCTATTTATATGTAGTTTAATGCCATTGTGGCAACTCTCAACAATAGCTCAGATAGTATTTTAGCGAGGGCTTATGGGTGCGAGCCAGAGGGTGTTTTCCTTGGTGAACCTTGGGGTAAAAATATGTATCTTGGTGTTTAGATTCAGCAGTCTTTAATATTTTTTTTGTATTATGAAATGATGCCTATAAAAGGTTAGATTTGTGCATGTACGTGAGTTTAATCAAGCCCAAGTGAAGTGAATGAAAATCTTCTTCCTATATCTATATGCAATACTTATATTTTTTAGTGTTTTTTTTATAGGTAATATGTGCCCAAGTTCTCAAAGAGAGGAGCAAACAAAAAACAAGAGCCAACACGCTACAAGTCAAGCCACAGGGGCATACACAAGCATGGACTTGTGGGTCGGCCTTGTGACTCGACCAGGCGTATACTCGTGGGTTGGCCTTGTGACTCGGCCTTGCATTACTTTGGTCATTTTATTCTATGGGCTCATTATCATGTTAGGCCTATGCCTGTATTCAACATGAAAATGCCTATGCCTTCATGGTCAGGTCTGTGCCTGTGTTATCGTGGTCAGGCCTATGCATGCGTTCATAACCAATCTGTCTTGCTAAACTGGTGAGGGGCTTGTCCGTTGGACATGTCAAGAGAGCGACTTCCTATCATATAACTACGTACTTTTTTTAAGCTACACTGGACCATCTGTGGCCGGTACCTTCTTAGAACATCACTGGTTCCCTATGTTCAATCATGTATTTTCCTTGTTTTATGTGATCATCTGTCTAGTTATCTGTTATCTAAGGTTTTCCTAACACTCTAATGACAACCCATGTCCTCGTGATGCATCATAATAAAATATAGCACATAGAGTATAACAACGATCATGACCTGAAACTGCGATGTATCAGTGATTTTCTGAAAATGCCCGTTTTCTGTTAGAATTTAGTTATCACAAACCAGAATGGGTCCAAGACCTCACCCCAAGGTTATGGATAGCCCTAAGCTCATTTTTCATACTTATAAACCCATATTTTGAGCCCAAAATCTCGAAATTACTGTTTTTTCCTTTTCTCCAAAAGTGTTGTTTTTGACCCGTAAAATCTAATTTTCTTTGGAATTTTAGTTCTCAAAAATCCGAAGGGCTCAAGGCTTGACCCTAACGTTTTTGATAGCTCTAAACCCATTTTTCATGAAAACAAACCCAGATTTTCAGCCCATTTTTCCAAAATTTCCGTTTTGCCCTTATGCGCCCGAAAACGTCATTTTTTCGATAAATTCGTCGGGGCCTCCAAAAATCACCAAACTTAACATCACCACTCAATTTTTTGTGTAGATTTCAAAAATAATATTAGTTTTTCATGATAAAAATCCTAGCATGCAGTTCCTATCCAAAACGTGTTATATTCCTATTTCAAGTTTAGGCATACCTAAATCTTGACAGAGTCAAAGATAACACCAACAGTTTCCAGACAAACCATCAACAACATATATACAGTCATAATCACCTATGAAACATCCTAACAAGCTTCATAGACAGTGGGTGATCGGATTACCCCCAATCATCCATACATCGTTACCTAGCATAGATTACATAACACAGGATTGTTGCACATAATCACACACAATCACATGGGAGTCACCAAGGAGGTGAGCAAGCTAGGTTTACTCACTTCCTTAGAGTCTTGTGGATGATTAGGAAGGTGCGGTAAGGTTTCCAAGAGTGTGTAGCTTTCCTGGCTAGTTTTTCGGTTTTCGACAGCATAACGGCAGGGTTTCTGGACGGAACGAATTTCAGCAGAGACAAGGAAACGAGAAAGTGAGAAAATGAAGAGCCGTGGAGGGCTATTTATAGCCTCCAAGGCCGAATGGTCTTGGCCATTCTTGGCCACATATTTTTATCAAAAAAGAAAAAGGAAAAAGACAATAGGATTTGGATAATTATGCTTAGTCAAAGCTTAGTTATCTTTGACTTTTTGACCAAATGATTGGTCCACATGAGGAGAGAGAAACCATGAGAGAGAAGGCAGATTGTCTTGGCCATGGGGCCCACTTTCCAGTCCGATTTGATCGTTTTTGGTCGTACGTTGTCCAGGTCCATCGCGTACGACTGTCTGAAAAATATTCCAGGCCCACCACCATGATCTCTTAATGGTTCTAGGGAGGAATCTTAGGTCCATCCAAGGTATTTGTAGATTTCTTTTCATACAAGTGTTCTTTATAAATACCTTTGATGTATGATTAATTTCCGGTGGAGAAAGGCGATAAATCCGATGTCTGCAGATTTTCGCAAAATTGCGAACTATTGCCTTATTTCGTACTTATGGGTAGGATTGTCAAAATGAACCCGGCCCGTGAGCCCGGCCCATTTACCCAGTTAATGGGTTTTACATACAAAAAATAGACTCGTGAAAATTTGAAAAAAAATTGCTCGGCCCGTTTAAACCCACGGGCTAAATGGGCAGTCTGTGAATTTTTTTTATTTTTTAAAAAAAAATGTATATTTTTTTATATTTTTTTTTTAAAAACCAAAAACCAAATTGTTACTTTTAAAAATTAAGTTAATAAAACTATATGATAATTGATACCTCACATTCAAATTGAAGCCTAAATTAAAGTTTTAGATCTTCATCTTGAAGCCCAAATTGTAAACTAAATTGCTAAGTTGTTTTAGTTATGATTAAAACATTTTTTAGATATTTTAAAACTTGTTGATCATCGCGTGGGTTTAGATTCTAGTTGTTAATTAAATACATTCTTTTGTTATCCCTTTTTTTTTCTATCAAAGCTTTGCAAATAGCTTCTTAATTGAAAAATGTTCCTATTTGTATACCTATCCAAAATTAAAGATTTCGTAACCACAATAAAGAGATAAAGACGAAAAAACCACAAAACCTTAATTTTTCTCTATTTATTACCATCGGAAATGGATCATCAAATTTTACATCATAACATATTTCTTTTTGATTAATTAATAGATAGACGATAAAAAATAGTTAAAAATGATCGCACATACTTATTCATAACTTCGTATTTAAATCATAAAAAATAGACCAAAATTTTAATTTAAAAAAAATAAATGGGCTGGAAGGCTGGCCCGTTTGAGCCCTCGGACCAACCATAAACGAGTCAGATCCTAAAAATAGGCACAATTTTGACCTGGCCCGTTTAGGCCTGCGGGCCCAAATAGGCTGAGACTTAACGGACCAGGCCGTTTGACACCCCTACTTATGGGGATAAAATTGGGATTTGCAACCCTAATCCAATTATATTACTTATATATCTATTTATTATGCGAAATCTTTGTAAGGGAAAAAATCGGGATGTTACATACTGCACATACTTTGCCAGTGAAGCCTTCCACTGCACAAACATTAACAACATGAAAAATACATTAATCTGTGAACAACTTAAATGCACAAACTTTAGCAACGTCTGTGCACAAACATTAACAACGTGAAATAACAAAACCTCACACATTTACTATCACAATGCACAAAGTTAAACATTGACCATGCACAAACGTAAATTACATTTAACAAATGTTATGTTCAAGGAATACACGTTGTTAACAAGCAATTAGCAATCACATTTAACACACTACAACACATGTATGAGGCTCTTTGTTAATGGATATGGGCACTGACGTTTGGATTTGATTACCACTATGATGAAAACGACGATGCAAATTGATGACAGAAACAACCTCAAGGTTAGACACATATGGTGCCAATGGAAAATCAGGATTATGTGGCAGAACGTGGGAGTGAGTGATTGATGGCATGAAATTTACATCGTTTCTAAATTTGAAAAGTATACAGACTACGTGTTCTCGTCATTAATTACGTATATTTGGTGGTGTAATATGGGGTGGCATATATTAGGTGTACATGAATTATTTTTGTTTGTATAAACCCAAGGTTTTCAAAGGATTGTGGTGGAGAGTGAATCTTAGGATACCATTGCAAGGATTAATGAGGAAAGTGGGGACTTGTCTTGGGGTTTATGTCAAAAGACATTTTTTCTTATGCTTGTTGATTTATTTCTGTCCATTTTAATTTAGTCAAGAGGTCCTTGCTAATGACATTGCTAAGTCAACTATTATGTGTGGTTCTAATGTATGGTTATAAGAACCCCCCGTGGTTTTAGTCCCTCAATCAAACCCTAATTATTCTTCTAAATAAAAGCAAAACCTTTCATAAAAAAAATAAAAAAGAAATCAACATAACAAATTACACATATAATCTAAGGAAAAAAAACACATTTTAATCCCCTAAATTATCCCTTCACCCGTGTTTCACAAAGAATAAAAAGACCATTCGACTTTTTAAAATGTGCAAGTTGTCCCTTATGTTAACTTTTCCATACATTCTCTATTAGTAATGCAATGCATATGATCAATATGTTGACATACTTATCTTCTCTATCTCCCCAATTCTAAGCCTAACAGTACACTATAATTTTTCTACCCTAACAATCTTTTCCTAGCATTTTAAAAGATTATTTTATGCAAGCCTCTCTATGTTCTTGGCATACCCAATATTGACATCTTTTTTCTCCACTGTTGCAACTAGTTAGTGACATTAAGATAGTCAGTTTAAGAACTTCTCTTCTGGCTTCATCAATTGCAGAACTATGTTATCCTTAATCCATGACACTAAATCACTCAAACATGACAAAAACACATACAATTTCAGTGTTATTTATCAAACCAAGCCATAAACCAAATATCACAATCTTTCTTCACTGATTGTGACGTAACAAAAATTGAGTCGACTAAAGAATTCGAACAAAAACATAAATTTTTTCTTTACACATTATACAAAACCCGTCATTAGCCCTAACCAAAATTCAATTTTTAAACAAAAAAATCCAAAACAACTCGGCCACTCATCACCTCTACCTCTTCCACCAGTACACCGTAGTCCTTCATCTAAACATTTAATCAAAACCATCACCTCAACCCCCTCCAATGTCTATGAACCTGTCTTCCTTCTTACCACAACCACAACACCATCCAAAACCGCAGCACGTTAGCCACATTCTTGTCATCGTAAACCCGCAAACTGTGCTCTCCACTTTCACACCGCCTTCATGTCCTGTCCCACCACCATCACTGCAAACTACTGCACAGCCTCTGCCCTCTTCAATGGATGTCATCGCTCCTATAGTCCATGCTCACACTCGCCTACCACCATGATTGCCGCCATGTTGCTGCCAATGCCACCATCTTCACTACCTTGGTGCCTCGCAAAAAGCACCGTTCTCAATAGCATCACCACCTCCATAGGGTTCTAATTTGGGGATAAGAAACTCATGAATTCTCAGTAGCCCTCATCTCCGCCTCCATAGGGTTTTAATTGCAGAAGACACTCATGAACTCTTGAGAATATAATGGGTTAGGTTGAAGATAAATAGGTATAAATTTGCCAATAAATTAGTCAGGTACAATGCACTTACAGAGCAAATGGATGGAAAAGCTAAGAATGGGTTAACTTGCACCTTGAAGAAAGGTGAACTATTTTACACATTTTCAAGACACGTAGGGTAAAGTGCATATTCATTATAGTTTAAGGGTAATTTTTTTTTCTTCCCTGTAATTATAAAAGTGTAATAAAAGGGTCATTTTCTTATGATGTTTGAGAATTACTCACCCATTTGTAGCATAACTGCGCTTCAAAAACGGTATGATATCGTAATTACAGCTAAAAAGTAGTCAAACTAGCATAAATTGAAAAAGATACAAGGTAAAGCTCCAATCGAAAATCCACCTGAAACCCAAAATAAACAACGATGGAAATCAGGCAGACAAGCAAAAATTGTTGATTATCTGCTTTGAGTGGGCCTGCACTATCTGGGAAATACACCTACAGAGCCTAATAATTCTTGAATATCCTACTCTCACAGACTCAGCCGCATTTCTTATTTCACTTATAAGTGTCGAAGGCATGCTTTGTTCCCCACTATCAGGACCGCATATTTGAGATGGAAGGACCTTTACAGGATAGGCCCCACTGTTCAGAAACCATTTTTCAGATGAATTAGCGTCTTCAATTACAAATATTACAAAGACATGTACATAAATAAAGCTGATCTTTCAGCAACAACATAAATAAAGCTGATCTTAAGTAGGGAAGGCAATAGGAAAAGAATTATGAAATAGCACTACAATTGATTGATTTGACATGTCAATGAACATTGGCCTAACTGAAGAAGGAAATCATAGTAATGGACCTCTCAATTAGAAATGTGTTCATCCTTATGGTTAATTTTTTACCTTTATGACTTTTCACTTCTTAAGGCAATTTAATTAACAACGGAGACAAACACATCACAAATTTCTAACTGAGAGGATCTTCCCTCATAGTAAACATTAAATCAAAATAAAATATTAAATTTACAGGAAATATGAAGTATGGATCAAAACTAAAATGATAGAAATGTAAGTTCAAAAGACAGAACATCCGACAGTCTCAATTCTACCAATTCGTAAAGGGAGCTTATGAGAGCCGACAGGAAATAAGCTTAATAGCTACAAGCAATAAACATATCAAACTAAGTATAAAAGATCATCCCTGAGCAGGACATGTAGAAATAAAGTAAAAAATTTTAAAAACAAAAGTAGACCAGATTTACCATTTTATGCATGTCATATCAAGAGTCACTTTCACTTTCCTGCCACTACAGAAGTCGACAAAATATAGCTGCAAATCAAGCTGCTGAACTGAAAAACAGCATACATTAAAGTAGAACTCCAGTTAGTCCTCATCAACATGATCAAAACTCGCAAGGTAGCAACTGCCTCCAATCAAATTTTCTTTACCTCTATGAGAAAAGAACTTTGCCTGAACCAAATTTCTAATTTCTTTCTGAGATAACTGAACCTCCTCAAGCACATCTAGCAAATTACTTAGAAGAGAGCTTGTTATCTGCATAAAGTAACAGGTCAGCTACAGCAACAATATGTTGGAAAACAATCATAAACTATCCACTAGCCATTCTTTACTACTTCCATGCTACGAGTTTGTAAAAGCAAGTATTTAGCTCAAGAAATAGAAAGAAAATTTATGTTGGTCTCTAAATTAGAGGTGTTTATTTTTTTCATAGAAAAAGAAATTTCATTAGAAGAGAAGAGGGGGAATGTACAAAAGAGGATAATGTATCCTTGCAAAGATATAAAATATAACCAAGGTCTAAGAGGATAAACTGCACAACAACGCATCGGCTAAGGCAACACCATTAAATAGACCATGTGCTTAGCACCAAAGGGATGCCAAAAAAGGACCTTGTCTCAAATAAAATCAATAGTCAAAAATGAATCATTAAAATTCCTAGAATTTCTTTTCCAACCAAATACACCAAATCACTGCACAAACCGAAGACTCAAACACAAGCTTTGCTTCTTGACAGGACCCAAAATCTTTGAACTGTGACATGAAACTTTTGCAAGTCCATAGGGAAAACCCACAACTCTCCAAAGATTCCAAGAGCATGTTCTACAAAGATCTCACCATAGGGCAATGCAGAAATAAATGTGTAATGCAACTTGACTGTTACAAAGTGTCACTTGTTTTGTGTTGGAATAGATGCTGAAAGAATGACTCTATTATTGATGGAATCCTTGGCAATGTTCCAAGAACTCTAGCGCAAAAATTGGGGAAAAGATTCAAGAGGGTTGAGGAGAGAGCCCCCAAACACTCTGAAACAAACTGATACAACTGTCATGACAGCAACTTCCCTCCCAAGTTTCCTCTACTTATACCTCTCAGCTAGTTTCCCCCTCAAAGCTAACTGATTTTCCCTTCAAACGAACAACCTTCCTATTTCAGAACAAATAGCCCTCTGCATGACAAATATGACATTTTGCCACATATCCTTGACAGCCTTGCGCATGCCATGGCAATAGATAGCCCTAGCTGACCATTTTATAAGTTCTCAAAAACCCCAAATGACCTCCTGCTGCTGTGTCATGAAACTTAGCCATAATAAAGGAATTTGAGACCATCCATTGATAAAAAAAAAGTATACCCTTATACAAGGAATAGCCTGTGAACTCATCTAATCACGTGTTTGGAATCAATTTTGTAGATAGAAAAGAATTGAATTCATGATGGAAGTGAATTTAAGTATAAATTGAATTCAATTCTAATGTTTGGAATAAACTAGTAAGATAAATAATTGAATTGAAACAATGTATCTGAAATTTCCAACCTACCATCACTACTCACACACCCTACCTCATCTCTCTCTCAACCTGGTGCTCTATGTCACATAAAACCAAAGGAGGTATTCTAATTGCTTTTCTAATGTTGCTTGTCAACCTCAACCTAGTGCTTGTCACAAAAAAAGGAAAAAACCAAAGTAGCTAATGCTCTTTGCCACAAAAAACCAAAGGAGGCTTTTGGATGGCTTGGCCAATAGGTGGGAAGTCGGCGAAGAGGAGGAGGTAGAAGAAGAAGGTGGGAAGTCGCTTTTGACGAGAGGGGTTCAGCTGAGAAGAAAAGAGGGATAAAGGGTGAAGGGCAGTTTTGGTTTTTCCTTTGTTTATGTTGAAGTCTTCAAACGGAATTTCTAAATTAGACCAAAAGTGCTCTGATTTACTTTGGGCCTCTTTTTACAAGAATAGAATTCTCATTAGAATTGAATTCATTGCTATTATTGAGTTCCAAACCATGGAATTGAATTCAATTCTTGAGTGACTTCAATTCAATGGGGTTTCCAAACAGGTTGTTAAGGCTGCACAAAGCTGATTTGAATGTTGAGACCCCATAACATAATGTTGGATCACTTGCCAAAGTAACCCACTGCCTTGGTGTGGAATATTGAGCTATGAATTTCAAAAATTTGCCCATACATTCTCCAATGTATCCAACCAAGCTAGCCCAAGACCATTTCTGAACCTTCTAGAGGAAATAAAAGTTTTGAACCACTGTTAAATAAGGTAGCTAAACATGTACACCTACACATTTTCCCTGGCTAAGAACTCGGGGTCCTTTTCCTGCCTTAACCACAAAATCAGAAGGGGGCAACTCTGATCTCACAGTTGAAACCAAGTTATGGCAAATGAAGTTATGGGATGCACCACAATCAATCAACACACGAACTCGATGACCAGCCACTTGACCCCACAATCTGATGGGATGAAAAGTGAATTGACCAGTCATACTTTTTAGATCTAAATGGAAAGTGTTCGTGGATCCTTCTACTTCATCACTGCACCTTGCCATTCGAACTCGGGTTAAACCTCCTGATCTTCCCCGATCACCATAAACCAAAATTACTTGTGTTGTTTATTCTTACAAACGTGCTCTAGGGTAAAAAATCCCTTAACTCTTTTGTCCCTGTAGACATCAATTAAAAGCCTATAATTTCTATTACTAGTAGACAATGAAGTAGGTACAGAACTACCAATTGTCACTGTTGGTGTGCCCCCTTAGACAATATTAACAATCTTGTTCCCAACTCCACCACTGGTACCACACTAATTAAGGACGGAGCCCCTACTACCACCCCATTCCTGGTTCCATGTTTTACCCCAGGTAAACATGGTTTCGATTATCAATCAATTCAACTAGCTCAATTAATTTACCAAAGCTATTGCAATTATGGAGGTCCAGTTCAATGCTTACCTCCTCCCTGAGACCATTGAAGAATAGACCAAGGTATTGTTTATTCGTGATCAACAACAAATTGGAAAGAGCACCGAATTTTTAAAGATACTCACGCATAAACCCTGTTTGCTTAATTTCGAAGGAGCGAAACAGGTTCTTGGCCATAACCTCACCACTGAGATATGGAATTGCTCTCAAGAAAGGTCTTCAGCAGTCATCTTCCAACTGCAGAAGCAAGTCAATGCCGACCCTTCCATTGCAACTTTTGCAACGACCAACCATTTCGATTTTGGCACACCACGAATCTCAAAATAAAGAACCAAACGATCAACCCAGTCATGGTTGTTAAACTCTCGAGTTAACTCGCAAACTCATACGATTATGAGTTTACAATTCTACCACACAAAACAAGCTGACATTTTAATTGGTAAATTTGTACGAATTTAAGTAAACTCGAGGTAAACTCTGCATGAGGCCTGTAACAACCCAAGTTTTCCTCTTCGCTAAAATTCCGCCTAATAAATAATTAAGAACATGTTAATAAGGAAAAGCTGAGATAAAAATGAAATAAAATTCAAAGAATTTATTTAATCTCTATCGTATTAGTTAAAAATAATAATTATGCGATCTCGGGACGTTTGGTGACGTTCGGGTTAGTATTAGGCTATTTTTAGAACTTAAGTGTGACTCAAAGGAGTCTGTAAAATACACTAATATGAAAATAATGTGAGAATATTTCAACAAAGATTTAAATATGAACAAGGAAAATTTATAGGTCACAACGGTATGTCCGAAATATTTAGGACGTTCGGACATAAATAGTTAATGAACGAACACGACCAAGACCATACAAAGAAAAATAAAAACACTAAGGCCAAA
>QANU01081335.1:0-10135 GCA_003254905.1 Nissolia schottii | reverse complement strand
TTAACTATGAAGGATTTCTATTCATTTAGAATACAAGAGAGGCATACAGAAAGGTCAACTCTTTTTTATTCTAGAAGGTTATTTCAACAATTATTGGTGGATGGTTATTCTACTATTGAGGTGTCTAGACTAGCATGGGTTCGAAGAAATCAGAAAAAAACTTAAGGTTTGAGATGTAAAAAGGATTGGTAGATGCTATTCTGAATGGTGAAACAAATGCAGCATGTGCAGGCAAGAGAATACTACTACCTTCATCTTTTACTGGTGGAGCACGATATATGGTTCACTATCAAGATGCAATGGCTATTTGTAGAAATATCAGCTACCCGAATTTGTTCATCACCTTCACATGTAATCCCAAATAGCCTGAAATCCAACGCTTTGTTGGTATAAGAAACCCGAGACCCGATGATAGGCCAGACATATTGACAAGGATTTTTAAGACTAAGCTTGATCAAATGATTAAGGATATCCGTAAGAATAAAATATTTGGGACAGTTAAAGTAGGTATTCAATTTATATAGCTCACATTTACACTATATTTTATGTACAATATGTTGATTGAATATTTACATATTTACATTAAAGAATGTTTTTAACAAATCTTTACTTATATAATACGCACTTTTACAGTTATATACACAATAGAGTTTCAAAAGCGTGGACTACCTCATGCTCACATATTGGTTTTTCTTGGACTAGAGGACAAGTTTCCATGTGCAGAGGACATTGACAATATTATCTTTGCTGAGATACCAGATAAAGTGTTAGAAGTAAAAAACTTCATGATGCATGGTCCATGTGGTTCATCCAGAATTGATTCTCCATGTATGGACAACGGGAGATGTATGAGGCACTTTCCCACAAAGTTCACGGAATCAACTTCTATTGATGATGACAGATATCCAAATTATAGAAGAAGAAATGATGGAAGAACTATTAAGAGGTCAAAGATTTCACTCGATAACAGGTTTGTAGTGCCACATAACAAGTACCTACTGTTAAAGTATGGAGCGCATATCAATGTTAAGTGGTGTAACCAATCACGTTCCATAAAAGATCTATTCAAGTATGTCAACAAGGGTACTGATCGTGTGACTGCCTCCTTCTACCAAACATTTGATGATGGGAACACTAACGAAGTTGATGAGATTAGTATGTACTACGATTGCCGATATATTTCACCCTGCAAAACAGCTTGGCGGATATTCGGGTTTGAACTTCATTATAGGGATCCATCGGTTGAAAGATTGTCGTTTCACTTGCCAGATGAACAAAATATTGTATTTGAGGATGACGATCCTGCGGATGATGTTGTGGCCTGAAAAACTGTCGCGCAATCCCAATTTTTAGCTTGGTTTGATGCTAATGCCAAATTTGAGGAGGCACATTGAAACACCCTAGCTAGCTAGTCCACGCTTAAGTCGCAAACCTGCCGACTAGGTTGTTATCTCTTTGGTTGGGATAGTACTTAGTCCCGCTTATGAGGTTAAAAATATAATTACCCAGAAATATGGACCATTTTCAATTTTCTTTATACGTATCATAGGATAAAATATGAGCCTGGTTCTTAACAGAATATATATTGTAAGTGGTAACGTAGCATATTTAACTAATATGAATTAGGCATACTCAACATTCATAGCAACCAAAGGTCCATGCCATATATTCACAAGTAGTTACACATGCAATATCATAAATGTTACGTACAATTACATATTTGTACAAACATATAGCCTACTGACTAAGTACTAGTGCGATATCTCTATCGTAGCTCTGATTTCCCTATTTCTCTGTCCATCTTCTTCAGTGTTGCTCGTCCTTGTATTGCTAGCACCACTCTGACGTCTTCTTCACCCTTGTCGTGCCCACCTAGAACCATAAAGGATTGGGGGATGAGAACACAACGTTCTCAGTGGGAAACCTTAATCGTCTTAACTCTTCTTATACTCAATTATGATTCCGCCGCTCAGGGGTCTCTAGGTGTTACAGTTATACTATAGTCCTACTAGTTATTAATATCCATACTAGACCTGAGCAGCTTTACCTATGTTACTAGGTGATTGGGGAACCTATGCTTTCATTATCTATGTCATCTCTGTTCTCTAGTCTAATTTCTAGATCACATATTGTCACATAATTCACATAATCCACATAGCTACACTACTGTCTTAAAAACCTCATTTTTTGAAAACCATTTTATCTACAAGTTTTAGCTAGCTTCCACTTATAACCGTGCCCATTTTAATTATTAGTTTCAGCTGGCATCAACTTATAGTTTTGCTCTATAGGGCTGGCCTTATAAGCATATTCACCCTCGTCCCTTATAGCGGTGGCCACACGGCTATAACCACGCTTACAGCCCGCATCGTGACGACCAGGTAGCGCTGAACCTGAAGGGTCTTGGCCCTGAATAATCGCCAACCACGACCGAGGTTACCACCCTTTGATGGTGTTGGGGTCGGACCTTTGACTCGACCGGGACTTCGACTTTCCCCAAAAACTGAGCCTATGCCCTTTTAGAGGGGATTTTCTCTCATCATCATCATATGTGCACAGTTCGAGCTCTGATGCAACAGTTCATATGTATAATAAACACATTTCATCATCATCTTTAAGCAATCATATTCATTCATCATCTTAAAGCAATCATGTACATAGTAGTATCATCATCTTCATCAGTTATTTCATCATATCAAACAATCATCATATAACCTAACATTATAAACATCTAACATGTATTATATCATATAGCTCATAATAGTAGTCATATAACATCCCTAACTTCACATAACTCATAACATCAATCATATAATATCACTAACTTCACATATAAATAACATAATCTCATGGCTTAAACATAACAAACGTAAACCTAGCGACTAGCAAAACAGTTGTCTGGCTTCTGTCAGAAATTGGCTATCATAAACTGGAGGGGTCCAAGACCTTATCCCAAGGTTCTTGATAGTCCTAAGATCATTTCTCATGTTTAAAACCCAAATTCTGACCTCAGCATCACGAAATTTCAATTCTACCCCTTTCCCAAAATTACAATTTCGCCCCGTAAACGCCCCGTTTTCTTTGGAATTTTTGTTCTCAAAAACCCGATGGACTCAAGACTTGCCCTTAAGGTTTTTGATATTTATAAACCCATATTTTCTGAAAACAAACCCAGTTTTTCAGTCCAAACACGTGAAATTCCCGTTTTTCCCTTTTTCATAAAAACCCTGTTTTCTGCCTGTTTGCTGATAAATTCATTGGGGACTCCAAAAATCATAAAACTTGACATCCCCACTCAAAATTTCGTGTAAAATCCAAAAATAACCTTAGTTTTTTATGATAAAAATCTCAGCACACAGTTCCCACCAAAACCGTGACATATGCCTATTTTCGTCTTAGGCGTTCCTAAATTCTGACAGAATCACAGACAGCACCAGCAGATCCAGACAATCATCAATCACATATATATAGATCAAAGTCACATAAAGGCATCCTAACCGCATATATATCTAATCATGAAACCACATAGACAGTGGATAAGTCGGTTACCCACTTTGTGACCAAATCCGTCACAGGGCGGCAGAAACTCCGAAAGCCTTGTAACCGGTGCTCCTAGCTATTGGAGAGATTCTTCAAGGTGGTGGATGAAAGTTCTTGATTAGAGAAATAGAAGATGATTTCTAGAGATGAGTTATAGAGAGTTAAGGTTATGGTTAATATAGAGACTAGTGTATCTGTATCTTGGCAGAATAACAACAGAGCGTAAAAATCGGTAGAGTTTCACCAAGGAAGTGTCTTCTTGAATTTGAAGAGCTCATGGGCTCTATTTATAGGCACAAGGTTGATTAGCTTCTTCAAGAAGGCAAGGGAACTTCTTTAAGAAGCCAAGGGTAAAATGGTCATTTTAACTCCTATGACTCACTATGCTTAGTCCAAGGTGATGTTTCATGAATTTGGCCATTTGGGCCTTGTCTTGGCCGTGCATGGGCTGATTTCTTGGCCAATTTTGTGGGCAAAAATTTAAGGGTCCTGGCAGATCAATTTTGATCAGGTTTTATTGTTTTTCGGTATCGGTACTTCGCGTACGGTACTCCGAAAAATATTCTAATCACATCCTTGTGATCTATTAATTTTTCTTGTGTAAGAATTGAGTTAATCTAAGGTATTTGAGAACTTTTCTCCGTAACCATATATTTTACAGATACCTTAGATACACTATTGTACTTAATAGACAAAAAGGATCTGTTTAAGTGTCTGCAGAATTTTCCAAAATCGAACAGAATTATTTCTACAGACACTTTTAACCCGAAGGCTTGTGTGAGTGATTGTTTCCCTTATTTAATTTATGAAATCTTTGCTAAGGGAAAAAGAGGGATGTTACACACATAATCTCACCTATTCTGAATTTCCTACAAGATTTGTATGGGAGAAAGATATTCGACAATGGAACTTGAGGAAGACCAAGATTACTAAAATCGGCCACATATATTTTGTTCCCCCAACTCAGGTGAACGATACTATTTAAGGTTATTACTCAATTTGGTTAGAGGACCTACTACATTTGAAGATATAAGAACAGTTGGGGGCATTGTATATCCAACTTTTAGAGATGCATGTTATGCCAGGGGTTTGTTGGATGACGACAAAGAATCTTCTGATGCAATTGAAGAAGCTAGCCACTAGGGATCTGGTCAATATCTTCGCAAACTATTTGCTAATTTGTTGTTCTCTAATTCTATGAGCAAGCCAGAGTTGGTATGGGAAAATAATTGGAAATTATTGTCTGATGGTATTTTACATCGTCAAAGGTTACTTCTGAACCATCCAGGTACAACTCAGTTTGAACATAACAACTATTAATTAATTCCAACAATCAATTAATCTAATTGTTATGTATTAATTCCATTATGCTGATACTATTTTCCAAACATTTGTAATTATTATCACAGGTTTGTAGTTGACTGATGAAGAACTGTTCAACATGACGCTTGCTGACATTGAAAAAATTCTTAACAGCAACAATAAGAGTTTGCGTGACTTTCCCACCATGCCATTTCCTAATTTAGATTTGGCCACTAATGTTGATAAACTCATTTGTGATGAGCTTTGGTATGATAGAGCTGAATTGTCTGTAACGCACAAGGAATTGCTATCGAAGGTGACGGAAGAACAACAAGGGGTTTACAACGAGATAATGCAAGCTATCCAAAGTGGTGATGGAGGTGTGTTCTTCCTATATGGTTATGGAGGTACCGGCAAGACATTTGTGTGGAACACATTAGCATCTGCTCTTAGATCTAAAGGTAATATTGTACTCACTGTTGCCTCTAGCGGTATTTCCTCATTATTATTACTTGGTGGTAAAACCGCGCACTCTAGATTTGCCATTCCGTTGATTCTCGATGAATTCTCTACATGCAACATAAAACAAGGAAGTCATCTGGCAGAACTTATAATCTGTTCTAAGTTGATAATTTGGAACGAAGCTCCGATGATGAATAAGCATTGCTTTGAGGCATTGGATAGAACCATGAGAGATATTATGCAATTTGAAAATGAGTTGAGTGTAACACTACCATTTGGAGGGAAAACAGTAGTGCTTGGTCGTGATTTCAGACAAATACTCCCTATGATATCTAAAGGAAGTAGACAAGACATTGTTAATGCTACAATCAACTCATCATACTTATGGAGTGATGTCAAAATTCTAAGACTAACGAAAAACATGCGTCTATATTCAAATGAAGCAAACACAAAAGTTGATGATCTTAAAGAGTTTGCAGACTGGATTCTTCGTCTGGGAGATGGCAAACTTGGTGACTCCGTCAATGGTGACGACAAGATCAAAATCCCAGGTGATTCGCTTATTGATGAATGGGATGACCCTATTGAGGCTATTGTTAAGTCAACCTATGGGGATTATATTGCACACTCACATGATGAGAAATATTTAGAGGGGAAAGCCATACTTGCCCTACTTTGCACTTAGTCGATGAAATCAATCAATACATGATTGATTTGAATTCTAATGAACCTGTAACATACTTGAGTTCTGATATGGCTTGCATGTCTGATTCTCATAATGAGTTATACAATAGTATCCACACACCGGAGTTTTTGAACACAATTAGATGTTCTGGAATTCCAAACCATGAGCTCATACTTAAAGTTGGCACTCCAATAATGCTGCTTTGAAACATTGATCATTCAGCTGGCTTATGTAACGGCACAAGGTTAGTCGTCACTAAACTTGGAAGACATGTCATTGAAGCAAAATTCATATATGGTAATGGCATTGGTGACAAGGTTTTCATCCCAAGGATGACATTTACACCTTCTGACACAAAACTCCCATTTAAGTTTCAAAGAAGACAATTTCCTATCATGGTGTCATATGGGATGACAATTAACAAGAGCCAAGGTCAGTCATTGTCAAATGTAGGACTTATTTCAAAGAAACCTGTCTTTACACACAGTCAGTTATATTTTGTTGTTAGTAGAGTTACACACCATGAAGGGTTAAAGATAGTGATACGTCATGATCATTCAGAACTTAATACCGTAACTTCAAATGTTGTGTACAATGAGGTTTTTAGAAATGTGGTATGAAATTGAAAGTTAATTTCTTGGATACAATTGCATCTACAATCTCGTGGTCTTTATACGGTTATGATTTAAGCAATATAACTGTGTCTTATTTCCATAATTTAGATACAACATAGTTTACATATGGGTTTCCAGTTCCTATAAATATGCTGGAATCTCAGAGATGTCAGCTAGCTTCATTTAGTATAGTTGGACAATATACTACCATTGATAATATAACATAATCTACAGTACCATAACTTAAAATGGGTTATGCAGTATTTGTAGGTCAATAAGAACTATTTACTGTTCAAATTTACCGCCACTATGCATAACTTTTGTGGGGATAAATTATTTTTATCCAACTGGTATTATAATCGTAATTTAGCTTAATACTTCTATATATAAACTGTATCAGACAATATATTTCTCATTTTAAACAATTTGTAATTTATTCATTGTTGATTGTAACATCCCGATTTTTTCTTAGAGAAATAATCGCAAATATAATTATTAAATTAATTTTCTAATCACGATTAGAGAATTAAGATGGGAAATTATTAAGTAGAACATCCCTAGGGAATAAAACGTGTCGCGATAGGAAATTCGGCGGACAACCGGACAGTCGTTGTTCACCGATGAAATTTTCTGACGCGCAAAGGGTGTCCGTGAAAATAATCCCTCGGAGAAAAATTCACAAACACCTTTAAATGTTAATACCCTTAGGTAGGGGGAAATTAGAAGATCGCGACGGTATAAACGAAATATTTTTCGGACGACCGTGAGCGACGCACTGACACTGCGAGCGATAAAACGCGAGCGAACCGGAACCGACATAAAATGAAATTTCAGCAGCTGCAAGGAGTAGGGCTGCACGATTTTGAAGAGATTTTTGTACAAAAATTATCCCCTAAATCATGCTTCCACACTTACATTACTTGTCTTACACATCTAACCAAAGTCCCTTCATAGGCCATACCCATGCCCATACCTCCTACTATTCACCACCTTTTTCTAAATCATAAAAATCAATTAATTTCCCTTACCAGCAGCTTCCCAAAACCGAGACCTCTCTTCTAAAACTCCAAGCAAAATATCATTCTCACATTCTCCAAACCAGACCACCCAAACCTTCAAGAGTCCAGGCACATTCCCTTCTCCTTCCACCTTCCACAAAACCGAAAATCACAGCCCTTAAGTCTCTTCATTTTAGTTTCATTTTCTTCCCTCCAAAATCAAGAGGAACAACTTCTTCCCCCTCCATCTTATTCGAAGTTGCTCACCTTGGAAAAAGGAGGAGCTCAAGCTTTGGAAACAACAAGGCTTATGGGACTTCAATCCAAGCTTCCCTCACCACCACCAGGTTTTTTTACAGGTGGTTAAACTTGGCTTTGGTCACCCCTTGGTGGCTTATGTTTGCTTGTATGTGTTTATGTGTTTGTATGCCTTATGGACAATGATATTAGAAATGCTATGTTAGGACTTAGGAGATGATTCTGAAGGGTCCTGTGACCTGGACTAGATAGGACTATGAATGCCGGAATATGTGGGGTTTGAGCTTGGGATGAGTGTGGGAAAATGAGAGAAAACCAGTAATGAGGAAAGCGCCAAAGTGTTCCGCAGAGAGTGACCAAGAGGGGCCTAGGGAGTTGTTGAGCGGCGTCTGGATGGACGCCGAATGGGTACGCGTAGAGTGACTACGAGGAATCTGTAGACGCGGGTTTCGCGGAGGATCCCGTGGGAAGCGAATGTGAGGAAATTGAGAGAAAACAAGTAATGAGATAAGTGCTGAGTGTTCCGCGGAGGGAGACCGAGAGAGAGTCTAGAAAGTTGATGAGCGAGTACCAGGAATGGTGCCGGATGGGTTCCGCGGAGGATCCCTGGAGTGATGAGAAGTTTACGAGAAGAGTATTGAGTGGTCACCAGTAGTGGCGCTGGTTGTGGTTCCGCAGAGGAACCCTGGAGAGCTAAGAGGCTTACGTTGAGTGTTGAGTGGGCACCAGAAATGGTGTTGAGTGGGTTCCGCGGAGGATCCCTGAAGTAATGAGAGGGTCACGTGAAGAGTGCTAAGTAGGCACCAGGAGTGGTTCGGAGTGGGTTCCGCGGAGGATCCCTGGGAGACAGGCAAGGTTACGTGACGAAGCCTGAGTGAGCACCGGTAGTGGTGATGATTAGGGTTCCACGGAGGAACCCTGGAGCGCGAGTGCTGGGTGGGTTCCGCGGAGGAACCCCGAAGTAGATGAGAAAGTACAAGCATGTGTATGATGAATGAATGAGTTATGTTTATGATGATGTATGTGAAACATTGCATGTAGAATATGTATGTTAGGAATGATTGTGCTATCATGCATCATGAGAACTAGAAGTTAATCACGTAAAGTTTAAAGAGCATAATTGAACCTTAGGGAACAAGTATGTAGCTATATGATAGGATGCATCTCTCTTGGCGGAAACGCCCCTCACCAATCCCCACAAAGGGGTGGATTGGTTAATCAAAATGAAGGAAAAGAAAGAAAGAAAGAAAAGATGAATGAGAAAGGGTGACGTCACACCTAAGGAATGATAATGATATGATGATGATGATGTATGGGTCTCCACTTGGTTGTGTCATAGGGCCAACCCCTCGCCCTCCCACTAGGTGGACGGTTATCTCTATTGATGATCGGCGACGGAACATTAGTTATCCGCGGTGATTCGCAACCACTCAGGTTATAGCGCTGCCTGGTCGACATCAATCAGAGGACAGAAGCAGGTTGTAAATGTTTGGCCGCATCTACATGAGTGGGAAAGACTCAGCGCGGTCCATTAGTTAGCCGAGAGCATGGAAAGCAGGATGCGCCCCGGTCCATTAGTTAGCCGGTACGCATGAAAGAGTTTCAGAGTCAGCATGCATAAAGTATGAAATGAATGAATGTGAAATGGTATGATGAATGAGTATGAAATATATAAAGTATATGATAAGGTATATGAGCATGGGTATACCGTCAAGAGAACGCTCGAGACGGCTATGTATATACGCGAGAAAAATAATAAGCACGAGAACTTAGATAAGCAAGACTAGTTCCCCAGTCACCTAGTAAAGTAGATAAAGTCATTCAGGAACTTAGGCCAGATAATAATCAGTAGGATGTTAGTATGCATGCTCAATTAGAAACACCTAAACGGCCGGGTTGATAAGCGAATAAAAAGATCCCCTACGCCAAGGTTAACCACTGAGGACGACTGTTCTCACCCCCACTCGCTTATGCTTCCAGGAGCGGGCGAAGAGTACGAGGGCTACGAGGAGCCCTATGAGGAGCCGAACGTGCAGCAGTAGAGGACCGAGGACGAGCCAGTCTAGCTCGGCAGCAAATGGACATTTTGCTACATTTTGCTATATTTGATATGTATCTTGATGTATTTAGCTTATATATGTAAACTATTATTATACTCTATGGGTTGTAACTTGTGATGGACCAGATCTGTTTATGTAATGATTTATGTTATCAAGGATTACTACGTTTAAGCTTCAGCTCTATCGTTTGTATTATATGATTTGATTCACGCGTGG
>QANU01081272.1:10045-22335 GCA_003254905.1 Nissolia schottii | reverse complement strand
AAACCGAATTGCTCTTCTCTTCCATTTGCTTCCCCTTTTCTCCCATGGCACCTACTTGAGTTTCACACATAATTCAAGCACAATAATCCTATCTAATCCAGGTCACAAGACCCTTCAGAATTGTCTTCCTAAGTCCTAACCTCATTTCTAATAATTATGTCCATAAACTCACAGTTCACATACATACACATACAATCACACAACACTTAGCCACCATCAAAGAGGTGAGGAACTAGGGTTACCCACTTCCTCAAGAACTTGTTGATGCTAGAAGGAAGAGGAAATCAAGCCTTGCTTGCTTGTTTGAAGCCTTCTTGACCTAAAATGAAATCTTGACATAATTAGGGCAATTATGGATTGTGGAAACTTGGCTTGTCACCAAGGGATGAAAACTCACCAACTATCCTTGCTTGTCCTCCTTAGGTGCTTAGAAATGAATTTGAATGATGGAAAGATGAACTTGAAGCTTCCTTGAGTTCTTTGTCAAGAAAGAGTAAAACCCTAGGTTA
Organism: Nissolia schottii; assembly: GCA_003254905.1. Lineage (NCBI taxonomy): Eukaryota > Viridiplantae > Streptophyta > Magnoliopsida > Fabales > Fabaceae > Nissolia > Nissolia schottii. The sequence goes on along the minus strand of QANU01081272.1, from coordinate 21,826 downwards.
TGGAAGATTAGGGTTTAGAGCTTGGTTCCATGGATTCCACTTGAAGAGAAACTCTTCACCTTGATGTTAACTTTCCTTCTTGATGGATTTGAGAGTGATTGATGATGATGAAAAGCAAAGGAGAATAGTTAAGCTTTGATGATCATGGAGCTTTAAGCTTTGGAACTTAGGAAGAAGAAATGAAATAGTCTTGGTGTGTTTGGTGTGTGTATTTTCGGGTTTGGCATGGGGAAGGACTGGCCGTGGCTTTTTCTTAATCCCATGGCCATGTATATTTCCTATTTTGCCCTTAGTGTGTTTTAGGTCATATGTGTTCATTAATTATTTATGTCCGGACGTCCTAAAAATATTTCGGACACACCGTAGTGACCTATTAATTATCCTTGTTAATATTTAAATCTTAGTTGACATATTCTTGCATTTAATTTCATATTAATACATTTTACAGACTCCTGTGAGTCGTAAAGAAATTATAATAAAACCCTAATTTCGATCCAAACGTCACCGGACGTCACGAGATCGCCACAGGATTATTTTTAACTAATATTACAGAGATAAAATTAATATTTGAATTTTATTTCATTTTTATCTCACCTTTTTCCTTATTATTATATTTTTAATTCTTCCCTAAATAGCATTTTAACTGAAGGGAAAAAGGCGGGTTGTTACATAAGGGCTAAAGGTAACCCGACACAACGAATAACGACCTTGTGAGCATTGCTTACTACCATGGAAGTGGACAGTTAGCAGGGGTGTTACACCGGCTAGTGGCACAGCTAGGAAAAGATTGGTTTCCTTTAACATCATTTTCCTTCATTTCCTTTTAGGGACTTAGTGACGTCATGCCCTATTCCTTTTATTAATTTCTTACATATACCTTTCATGACACATAATCACATAAGACATACATCAATACAGTCCATTCCAGTCAACAATCCATATATCCAGTCAATAGTTCATATATTCAGTCAACAGTTCATTTTAGCATACTTAGTTCAATTAGTAGATCCAGGGATAATTGCAAGTAGTATGAAAAACTATGTTTAAGAAAAGTGTTTGTCTTCAGAAAATGACAAGTTTTGAAATGGAGAGTCTGAACTTCAGTCAGGCCGCTCAGTGCATAGGACGTGCCGCTCAACGCACTGGTCGCTCAGCGTGAACCCTAGCCGCTCAACGCTACCTAACGAATTTCAGCCCCTAATTCATGCAATTTTCCATGTTCCAAAATTTTCCTCAAAATCAATCTTCAAAATATTTCTTCCATCACTCATCTTCCATTTTTAACAACAATAAACATACTTTCATGTTCCTAAAATCAGCTTCATCCTAGATCCATACTTTCCTGACAACCAATTCATAAAGCACATAGCACATCTAGCATGTATAACACATATTCACATCATTCATACCATTAATTATATACTATCACTAACTTCACATATAAGGAACATAATCTCATGTCTTGAACATAACAAACGTAGACCTAGCAACTAGTACAACAGACGTCTGATTTCTGTCAGAAATTAGCGACTATAAACCGGAGAGGTCCAAGACCTTAGCCCAAGGTTTTTGGTAGCCCTAAGATCATTTTTCATGTCTAAAACTCAGATTTTGAACCCCACTGCACGAAATTCCAGTTTTGCCCATTTTCCCAAAATTACCATTTCACTCCCGTAAACGCCCTGTTTTCGTTGGAATTTTTGTTCTCAAAAATCCAATCGACTCAAGACTTGTCCTTAAGGTTTTTGATAGTTATAAACCCATATTTTCTGGAAAAAAACCCATTTTTTCAGTCCCAAGACGTGAAATTCCCATTTTGCCCTTTTCACAAAAACTCTATTTTCTGCCTGTTTGCTGAGAAATTTATCGGGGACTCTAAAAATCATAAAACTTGACATCCCCTCTTAATTTTTCGACTAGAACCCACAAATGACATTAGTTTTTCATGGTAAAAATCTCAGCATACAGTTTCTACCAAATTCGTGTCATAGCCCTAATTTCAGCTTAGGCTTTCCTAACTTCTGACATAATCACAGACAGCACCAGCAAATCCAAACAATTTCCAACAACACATATATAAATAAAAGCCACATAAAAGGCATCCTAACTGTAACAACCCGACTTTTTCCCTTCAGTTAAAATGCTATCTAGGAAAGAATTAAAAATATAATAAGAAGGAAAAGGTGCGATAAAATGAAATAAAATTCAAATATTAATTTTATCTCTGTAATATTAGTTAAAAATAATCCTTTGACGATCCCGTGGCGTCCGGTGACGTTTGGATCGAAATTAGGGTTTTATTATAATTTTCTCACGACTCACAGGAGTCTGTAAAATATATTAATATGAAATTAAATGCAAGAATATGTCAACTAAGATTTAAATATTAACAAGGATAATTAATAGGTCACAACGGTATGTCCAGAATATTTTTAGGACTTCCGTACATAAATAGTTAATGAGCAAATATGACCTAAAATACACTAAGGGTAAAATTGGAAAATAATTATGGCCAAAGGCCATGAGAAGACACGGCCAGCCCCCCAAACCCGAAACATACATACACATATTCACCAAAGTTCTTTCATTTGTTTCTCCTAAGGTTCCAAGACCTCAAAGCTTCAAATCCACCAAGATTCAATCATCATCCTTTGTTTTCATCACTCTAATTCATTCTCAAATCTATCAAGAAGGCAAGCTAGCATCAAGGTTAAGAGTTTCTCTTCAAGTGGAAGCAAGAACATCAAGTCCCATAACCCTAATCTTCCATAACCTAGGTTTTCTCTTTTCTTGACAAAGAAGCTTTCAAGCAAGCAACCAAGCCTCAAGTTCATCTTTTCCATCATCATAATTCATTCCTAAACATACAAAGAAGACAAGCAAGAGTGGTTGGGGAGTTTTTAATCCCTTGGTGAAAATCCAAGCTTCCATCACCTAGGTTTGAACTAATTATGCAAAGATTTCATTTTAGGTCAAGAAGACTTCAAACAAGCAAGCAAGGCTTGATTTCCTCTTCTCTCTAGCATTAACAAGCTCTTGAGGAAGTGGGTAACTCTAGTGCTTCACCTCTTTGATGGTGAATAATTGTTATGTAAATTATATGTGCATGTGTGTAGTTCTTGAATATGTAACCATAGATGCTAGAAATGATGCTAGGCTTAGGAAGACAATTCTGAAGGGTCTTGTGACCTGGATTAGATAGGATTATTGAGCTTGGATTATGTGTGAAACTCAAGCAGGTGCCATGGGAAGCCAAGGGAAGAAAATGGAAGAGAAGAGGAATTCGATTTTTAGCTTTCGCATAGGGGCCGCTAAGCGGAGTCTCAGGCGCCGCTGAGCGGGCTGAAGCCCACGTGGAAAGTTAAAAAGATATTTTTGGTGTAAGGTGGTGGAAGAAAATTCGAGAAATTTGCAGCCGCTGAGCGATGAGGTTAGTACCGCTGAGCGATACAACCTTTATCGCTGGGCGCCAAGGCTCAAACAACTGAGCGAACATCAGTTTTCGCTGAGCGGCTTGAGACTAGAAAAGCTTATGGCACCCTCTTGAGGTTCATAGACTAGTATTTAATGCTGTATCTGTGATTGATAGCTGAATTGTATGATTGTATATGCTGTATGTGAAAGAAATGTACTGAACATGCATATTACATGTAATCCGCGATGATAATTGTAGTCTTTCATGCATTCATGGTACACCTAGTTTAAAGACAGTAGAATTAACTCTGAGATAAGTAAAGATGCTGAAATGAACCATAGGGAACAAGTATGCCATGCTGCAGGTACCAAAATGCTGAAATACTGAAAAAAGGCCAATGCCCAATGCTGAACAAGGGCAAATGCCCCATGCTGATAAAGGCTATATGCCACATGCTGAACAGGCCGTGATCACATGAGCCACATTATGATCCCACTTCAGGAGGTCAAGGCATCCTGAATGTGGAAGCCCGCCACATGTGGTGTCGATATGGCATACCTGGAGGTGTGCGGTTACCACACCTATGCATTGTCGAAAGGGGGCAAGCTTAGGTGGGGGTACAATATCCGCCCACTGTCGAGGGGTCCCAAGGGGGCACACGGCAGGTGGAAGCCCACCGCAGGAAGGTCTAGACAGTGTCGGCCTACCCTGAGGGTGCGAGGTTATTCCGTCATCCTAGTGTCAACAGAGGACATTACTATAGTGGGAATAACACAAATTCCAATGGATAGTTATGCTGTTATATTCTGTTATGCACATGTACATTCTGTTAGACATGTTTATTTCTGTCATGTTTATGCTGATGACTCTGCTACACATATTCGGCTGATTCTGTTATGTCTACGTTGGATGACCATGTGATGCATATTCTGATGATTCTGTTATGCTGAATGTACTCTGACTATATTCTGTTATACAGTTTGATTGCTTAAATATATAGTCTGCTGTTATGTCGTACCGTCAAGAGTACGCTCGAGACGGTTTTCACGAAATGTTAATCAGCACGAGAATGTAGTAAACAAGAGTAGTTCCCATATCACACAATAAAGCAGCTAAAGCCATTTGGATAGGCCAGATAATAATTGGTAGGATATTTAGTATGTATGTTCACTTAGAGATCTCTGAGCGGGCTGAAGTTTGACATAATCTGATACGAGACTCAGGAACTAAAGTTATTTCCACTGAGAACCTACCGTTCTCATTCCCACTGTTTTATGACTTCAGGTACAGAAGATGAGTCGTATTTTGAGGATGCAGATGAGCCACCAGATGAGCCATGAGCGGCTATGATGGGATGAGCTTAGAGAGAGATAGCTGTTTAGATTTTTGCCAAGGACATACTGAGTAGCATTCCAGTAGTCCTTGTATTTTGATGTGATGTAGTTTGACTTATGTATTCAGTACTTCAGCTTATGTATATGAGATGTATATTTTACTTACTGTATATACAATGATGTGACGTTGTCTGATGGACCACCTTGATATGTATTGAATGTTTTACCATCTTACAGTTACACGTTTTGTTATATTGTTCTTTCTGACGCATGGCTCTATTTTAATAATTATGCAATGTAAATGTTAAGTTTAAAATCGGTCCTTATTTTCCTAAACTACTATTTTTGAAAGATAACTATGGACTAAGATATTTTGACCAAGTAGACAACAACCTAGTGAGCTTTGTTTACTACGTACGGGTAAACAGTTAGCTAGGGTGTTTCACTAACAGCATATATCATCTAACATAAACCACATAGATAGTGGATAAGTCGATTACCCACCTTGAGACCAAATCCGTCACACGGCCACAGAAACTTCGAAAGTCTTGCAACCGGTGTTCCTGGCTATTGTAGTGATTCTTCGAGATGATGGATGAAGGTTATTGACTAGAGAAATGGAAGATGATTTCTGGAGATGAGTTATGGAGAGTTAAGGCTATGGTTAATAGAGAGACTAGTGTATTTGTATTTTGGCGGAATAACTGTAACATCCCGATTTTCTTAAAGAAATAATTATACGCATAATTATTAAATTAATTTTTCTAATCATGATTAGAGAATTAAAAGGGAGAAATTTTTAAGTAGAATATTCCTAGGAGATAAGACGTGTCGCAATATGAAGTTCGGCTGACAGTCGAACGGCCGCTGTACGCCGATAGAATTTTCTGACGTACAAAAGGTGTCGGTGAAAATATTCTCTCAGAGGAAAATTCACAAACATCTTTAAATATTAATACCCAGAGGTAGAGGGGAATTAGGGGTTCACGACGGTATAGACGGAATATTTTTCGGACGACCGTGCGCGACATACCGACACTGCGAGCAATAAAACACGAGCGAACCGGGACGAGAGAAAATGAAATTTCAGCACCTAGAGCTGAAGGGCTGCACGGCTAGAGCTGGGGAATTGTGCACAAAATAATCCCCTAAATTATGCTTCTACACTTACATCCACAATTACTTTTCTTACACTTCAAATGCCTAATCACATCATGCCCATGCTTTCCACTATTCACCACATTTATTACACCCAAAGAAACAAGCAATCTCCCTCACCACTAGCTCTCCAAAACCGAGAAGCTCACTCCAAAACTCCCAAGAGACATTTGCTTCCTCTCATTATTCAAACACACCACCAAACCTTCAAGAAGTTCAAACATATTCTCTTCTCCTTCCACCTCTCATCAAAGGCCGAAACCCCAGCCCCAAAGTCTCCTCATCTCAGCTTTCTGTTTTTCCTGCTTCCACTATAAGAGGAACAACATCACCCGTGCAAGGTTCTCACCTTGGAGGAAGGGAGGCTCAAGCTGTGGGAAGCAACAAGGCTTGTGGGCTTCACTTCAAACTTCACCACCACCAGCAAGCTTTTTACAGGTGGGTAGTATCGTTGCCCTGTCTATTGGATGTTTATTTGCACGTATATATGTGCGTGTTTTAAGTGAGAAAGGTTTAGAAATGTATGAGGATAAATGCTATTGTTGTATGCTGGATATATTACGTTATTTCTCATGATTATGAATGTCCTGTTGTTGCTCAAGAACTGTGGAATATGTGGTATGAACATGAGATGAGAGTAAGAGAACCAGAGAGAATAACCAGGGATCGAACGCCGAGGTCTCTGCAGAGGGGCACTGAGAGGGGTCTAGAGTTGAAGAGCAGGATAGTAGGGGTACGGGATGAGGTCCGCATGAGATCCCAGAAGTGCGTGGGAGGAGCACTCGGAGAGTTGAGTGAGAGCTAAGGACGGTGCAGGTTGGGGTTCTGCGTAGGATCCCTGGAGGGTTATGTCTGTGGTGTCAGCGGAGGATGCCCTAGAGTGGTGGAATTGAACCCTTAGATTCGTTAAGTGTTTTCCCTAGAGTGTCCGAGTGGTTAGCTAGGGTGCTAAGTACTTACCTGGAGAGTTCCTGAGTGAGTCCGCGGAGGACTACTGAAGTGTGGAGGAAGTTACACAGGAGTGTTGAAGGATGTCCAGAGTGTTTGAGTGAATGCCAGGGGTAGTACCAAGAGGGTTCTGCGGAGGAACCCTGGCAGGTCCGAGTGGTCCCCTAAGTTTCCCAAGTGGCACCAGGAATAGTGTTTGTGCTGGGGTTCCGCGGAGGATTCCCCAAGCGTGTAGGAAGGTGCATGGAGTTGCTGAGCGGGCACCAGAAATGGTGTTGACTGGGTCCGCGGAGGATCCCTTGAAAACATAAGGAGTTACGTGAGGGGTGTTGGGTAGGCATTAGAAAAGGTCCTGAGTGGGTCCGCGTAGGTCCCCCGGAGGGATGGGTGACTCCCTGGAGAGTAGACCGAGTAAGTACCAGTAGTGGTCGTAGGGTTCCGCGGAGGTACCTTAGAGCGGCCGAGAAGCTTCCAGAAGTTAGGGCTAGCGCCAGCACGAGTGTCCACAGCGGGTTCCGCGAAGGTTCCCGGACGCTGAGAGTGGTGTCCGAGAGAGAGGGTTCCGAGGTCCGTGATATTCCAATGAATCACTTAACATGTAGAAGGTTATACGAGGGGTTTTAAATGGTAGATGTTTGGCTATGAGTCACAGAAAGGTGCAGTGAACAAGTATATGAGTATTGAAGTCATGCATGCATCATGAGGATAGATCACCAGAAATTATGTTATGACCAATGTTAATGAATGAAGAGCATAATGAATGTAAGAACCAGAACAGGAAAGAAAGATAAAGTGCATATGAGAATGAAGTGTGATGAATGAAAAGGCGCTAACCCGGGTAAGCCGGTACGCGTAAGAGAAAGAAAGTAATGGTACCATTTACTTAAAAGTGTAAAGTTCATGCATAGTGCACAAGGGCAGGCTCACAAGGAACGCAGGCATTGTGTACGTCACCAAGCTCATAAGGAATGCATGGGACTCGATCACGTCACCAGGCTCACAAGGAACGCATGGGACACGATCACCTTGCATACATACTTATGTGATTAAAGTGTCGCTGTGTCTCGACCATGTTACCATGCTCACAAGGAATGCATGGGGCAGGGTCACCAGGCATATGCATACGAGTAGTAAAGTCAGAACGGTCAAGGCTAGAAAGCACGAGAACCTAGTAAGAAAGATTAGTTCCCTGTCACCTAGTAACTAGATAAAGCCGCCCAGGATCTTAGGCAAGAAATAACTGGTAGGATGTCTAGATGCATGTACACTTAAAGACTTCCTGGACGGCCGGAGCATAACTGAGTAAACAAGAGCCCGAGTCATAGTTAACCACTGAGAACCACTGTTCTCACCCCCACTCACTTATGGCTTCAGGCGAGATAGATGACGTCCCCGCCGAGGAAGAGGCGGATCCTGCGCAGCAGGTTTAGGACAATAGACCCTGAGACAGGGGAGGAGGCAGAGCTATGGACAGTGCTGGTTGTGAACCGTCCCCCACCTCTCCGCATTCCACCACCGGTCGTCCCAGAGCCTGAGACTTCCGCGGATAGCGAGCCTGTTCCATACGAAAAGGACGTAGAGGTCGATCCAGTCTCCGTTCGACTCTGACCGCCAGACGTACCTGCACCCTCACCACCCGAGGAGGACTCTCTCATCGAGATCCTGGAGGAGGAGGACGAGCCCGAGGAGGAGGACCCGGAGGAGGACCCAGAGGAGGACCCCAGCGAGGACGCGCCAGAGACCTGACCAGCCCTACGTTCCTGCCCTGTCACCAGATGCCACCCATTTTGCTAGTAGCCCCAATGTATTTGTATAGTTATGCATTCTATTTTGTAGCCCTGATAGTTTGATCGGGCTTTGGGTATGTTTTGCCCTTTTGATGTATTGACACCATATTTATGTATCTATGACTATTTGACATGTATGATAATGGCTATTGGACCCACTTGTGTTATTTACTTTACTGTTCATGTATGTATCTGTATGACAGACGACGCGCGCATTTATCTGTGGTACGACTATACGGCACTCAAGATAGTCCAAACGCATGGCTCTAGATTGGCGTACAAATTATATTTAAAAAAGGGAAAAAAAATGGGTCCTTATTTTCAAGTTAACTAAATTATTTTCCAAAGTAAAGTAGGGACTATCCGTATTCCCACACAGTAGTTAACAACCTAGCAGACGCAGATTATGACTTAAGCATAAGCTGCTAACCTAGGGTGCTACAATAACAGTAGAGTATAAAAACCAGTAGAGTTTCATGGGCTCTATTTATAGGCACAAGGCTGATTAGCTTCTTCAAGAAGCCAAAGAAAAGCTTCCTTAAGAAGCCAAGGGCAAAATGGTCATTTTTGGCTCTTATGACTCACCATGCTTAGTCATAGGTGAAGTTTCTTGAATTTGGCCAATTGGACTCAACCTTGGCCGTGTAATACTCCCCCTTTGGCCGGCCATGATTCTTAAAATTTCTAAGACCAACGCTGATCACTTTTGATCGTGTTTGGTCGTTACCTGTCCCAGTACTTCGCGTACGGTCCTTCGAAAAATATTCTGATTACGTCCTTGTGATCTACTAATTTTTCTTGTGTAAGAATTGAGTTAATATAAGGTATTTGTGAAATTTCTTCCGTGACCTTATATTTTACAGATACCTTAGATACACAGTTGCACTTATAGGACAAAAAGGATCTGTTTTAGTGTCTGCAGAATTTCACAAAACTGAGCAGAATTTCTTCTACAGACATTTTGACCTAAAAGCTTGTGTGAGGGCTTGTTCCCTTACTTAATTTATGAAATCTTTACTAAGGGAAAAAGCGGGATGTTATATTCCACCCTCCTTAGAAAAATTTCGACCTCAAAATTTCCAGACTCACGTCATATCAACTACTGTCTCTTTCGTCTAGGGGTTTATGCTTATTTACTTTACAACCAAGTTGCATCCAAGATTCTCCTGGTCATGAGAGTAATATTCCTTATCATGTTTGAGCTAAACCTTTGAACTCCTTTATGTTCATCCCCTCCATCAAAAGTCTCGCTCTAAACTATGTTCCTCTGGTTTATGAGTTGGGTTATCTGTCATTTGCTTTCCTTGGTATGATGTCTCACTACCTGCGTGTACCAAGCTTATCATCTTACTGTATGCTTTACCTAGTCTTTCGCTTCCCCCAATAGTTATTCCAACATCTTTTGCCACCCCTCTTGGCTCCGTTGTTCAGGTGCATTCCTTCCGGGTATAATCCTATGATTTGTTTTTTTTTTAGTGGAAGCGGGTTTCAGGTTTGTACCTGGTCTTTGGTTGTTATGGAGATTAAATTTGAAGGGATTGCTTCCCTTTGAGACCTTGGGGGTAATTTGCACGGGCAGCTCACTTCTATTTCTTTTAAGTTCCCATTATGATCCCCTTTTGTATTTACTCTACCGCCCTCACTTCTGCGGCTACGTCTTTCGTCTTTCAATTGTTTCCTCTTTGGACTTTGAGACAGTGTGATCTGACAATTTCTTTTCTGTCTCTTCTATATCTCCACCATTTTTAATCTCCATGCTCATCTTGCTATCTGAATCTCTGTGGTTACAATTTTAAGTCTTTACCAATGTTTCCTTCCAAATTACTTGCATAACCCTCATAATATGAACTTAACTCTTTCGATATTGCCATGTATGCCACTACCAACCAATCGTGTTCCTTGGTGTAGATGTCCATATCTTAGCTTCCCTTGAGTTTTAAAGTCCCAGAAATAGCTTTTAAGGTAATTACTACCTTGGTGTAACTCGTAGTCAAGTTGAACTTGTATTTCCTTCATTGGACCTAATCGTATTCCTTTACGCTCCCATAATATTTTTATTTCACCAAAGTGCGAACTACCTGCGTTGCAGTATGCATCCAATTTCCTTAATACTCCCGTGATACGTGATGCACTACTTGCCCATCTTTGTATCTCCTGATTGTAGGCTTTGTCTAATAACCTTCTAATTGTGACGAGTAAAAAGGTGAACAACCTTCACTAACTCCTTGGTGGTTGCTCTATTCAACCCTTAATCTCACCTTGCATTACTGGGTTGATCCAGACACAAGTTCTATCTAAATACCCATTTATTGTTAACATAGGGTGCTTTATTGGGTTCTTTACTTCAGTAGAACTGTTACGCTTCTTTTTTTTCCTCTTATATTTTACCCTTTGCCCCAGTCCCATCGACTTCCTCTATTTTTGTTTTTCCTAATTCTTCCAACTCCCATTATTTTCATTTTCCCTTTTATTATTGACCTGTACAATAACATCCTTGGTCCATCTTTTCTTAGTTCCCCAAAAGTTGTGGCTTTTCCTTTCCCATTTCTCCTTCAACTCCCAAGTTGGCAAGTGATCTTGAACAAAATGAGATAACTTGTTGATGAAAGCCTTTTTAACCACTTTCTAAGATCTTGACACAACTTAGATTTTGTCACAATTATGCCAAGCTCGTAGAAAGCTTCTATGCGCTTTTGTCGTTCAAATTAAATATTTATATACATACCTACTTTACGGCTTTCAGATTCCAAAGGAATCCAATTGCAGTATAGGGTATGGTCGATCCCACAGGGAGTTGTAAAATACCATTCTTGAGTTCATTTAATTAAACAATGGAGTGAAGGATTTGATAATTGTTTTAATAATTAAAATAAGTAAATAACAACATAAAAGTAAATAGGAAACAAATCAGAGGCAGTTCCAGAGCTTGTTGGGAATTTTAATCACATCATAGTTTTATGCATCCAGTCACTTATTACATAGAACTATCGTTTGATTGCCTGCCACCAGTTCTTAACTTGTCATCACTTTCGCGCATGACAAGATCACAGGTTTCCCTTGTTAAACTGTCACTTTCGCACACTAGCTTAACAAGGTACGCCAGCATTAATCCAGATGTTAAAACGGCTAACCTTTATTC
>QANU01081260.1:75171-85550 GCA_003254905.1 Nissolia schottii | reverse complement strand
AATTTTTGAACACTCAAACTGAATGTGTTTTTGGTATAAATAGAGCTTAGAAGGATGATGAAAGGGGACTTTTTTTTCCGGAATTTTTTTTTCACTCACAAATCACCAACACCAGAAAAAAAAAATTAGTCCAAATTGATAGAGGAAGAATAAGAAGCTGAGAGGTATGTGATTCCCCTTTTTCTAGCAATCTGTTCACAAAATAAATAAATAAGAAAAAGAGAAAGGAAACCGAGAGAAAGAAACAGAGGGAGAGGAATTCGAGAGAGAAACTGCAGAGAGAGAGGGCTCGCCCCCGCCGCCAGCGACTTGCCATGGCTGCGGCGAGCTATAGACCGTGAAAGAAAGAAAGAAAAAGAAACTGAGAGGGAGAGAGAGTGTTAATCGAGAATGAGAGATAGGAAAGATGAGAGAGAAGTTAAGAAAGAACTTGAGAGAGAGAGAACCGTTGCCGCCACAGGCGACTGGCCATGGCGGCGGCACCGTCAGGAACAGATCCAAAAAAAAAACTGCGGAGAGNTTGTTGGTGTTGTTGTCTTCATCAAAACCATGCCATCAATGGTCAGAGGAAGAATCTTCTTCACAAAGCTGAGACACAAGGGGAGGGAAAGGGGACGGACACCTGCCGCCGGCTGTTTGACACGGCGAGGGTGGCCGGCGGCAGGCCTCTGGTGGCCTGTTTGCTGCCGCCTCCCTCACACTCTCTCGTTGTCCTTTTTCTTCTCTCTCCCTCTGCCTCTCTCTCTCTCTCTATGTTTGTGATTCTTAGATCCTCTTTGGTTCAAATGCTTCCTCATTTGTTGTTATTGATATTGCATTGCTTAGGCACCTGATGTGGGCTTGGACCTTAGGTCCTTGTTGTTTACTTACACGTTTTTATTTCATTTTTTTGGCCTTTTGGATATGGACACTTGATTTTCGGAGGTTAGTATTTGGGCCCAGAACATGTCTTTTTTTACTTGTTGTCTGCTGTTGGTGGTTCTTATTTTTTTTTCCCTTTTCTATTTCTTTTTTTACTGTTTGGGCTTTGGCCAACTGTTGGTTGAAAAAAAAACTTCTGGGTTTTGCTAGTTTGTTTTTGTTTTGGACAATGTTATAGATCCCGAATATTTTTTTATTATTATTGTTGTTTGCTGGTAATCGATTACTGAACTACTGGTAATCAATTACTGAAATCCAGTAATCTATTACTGACACAGCAAAGTGTTTTCCAAGTGTTGCAAACCCTAGATAACCGTTGCTAAATGATTTTAGGGTTTTAGCAAAAGTGTTAGACTTGTTAGAATGAAAACCTTATGAGCCATTAACCATGATATCAATAACGAGTGCTAACTATTAAACTCTAAGGTAAAAACACTTGAACCTTCAATATGATGATCGGTTGATTTCATTGCAATTCATCGGTTGTGTCTTTACCTTTTTCTTGCTTTTTGTTTATGTGAGTTGTCTTCATCAAAACAGCCATCAATGGTCAGAGAAAGAATCTTCTTCACATTCTNTGATGTTCTTGTTTTCATCAAAACCAAGCCATCAATGGTCAGAGAAAGAATCTTCTTCACACTGGCAACCCACCTCTTGGGGGCATCAGTCAGAACTGAGCTCCCCGTATCCCCTGCTGCTGCTATGGAGAGTACTGAGTCGGGCCTCTACCTGTAAAGGGAGTTGGGAAAGAGCCCTTTTTCCTTGGGTCCCACCGTGAACTCCCCGAGTCAACCATCTTCCTCTTATTCTTGACCATCTCCAATCGCTAATTCGCCTCTTCTTATGCCAGACAACGGTTTACCAAAGTGGCGTAATCTGGCAAGCCCCATGTAGGAATGAACACTTGCATCTCCGGTCTGACCCCTTGCTGATATCTCTTACACTTCCACTGCTCACTTGGCCGAAGTTGGTAGGTGCTGCAGTACCGGCATAGCCGTTCAAACTTGGCCGTGTACTCGGCCACTGACATCGTCCCCTGCTTTAACTCCAGGAACTCTGTCTCCTTACGATCTTGCAGTTTCTGTGGAAAATATTTCTCCAGAAACATCGCCGTGAACTGATCCCATGTGACGGGAGCTACCTGTTGCTCCAAAACCAGTCTAGTTGTCTCCCACCATTCCCCTGCAGCTCCCTCTAGCTGCCTAGTTGCGAACTTTACCTTCTGTGCCTCGGTACAGGCTAGGTCCTGAAAAACTTGTTCCATCTTCCTAATCCAGCTATGGACCACATCAGGGCCCACTACTCCCTCAAATTTGGGCAGATTCGCCCGCATGAACTGGATGTACTTCTGACCATCTACCTCTTGTGGTGTCTGTGGGGCATTCCTCTGAATCAATGCAGCGGCTATCTGAGCATTCGTGTGGACCATTTCCCGGAGGATGTTTGCAAGGTCCCCTTGCTCGTGGTTACGTTGTGCTGGATCCCACATAGCAAGGACATACACCGTGTTCATGCCCGAAAGCATAGTGCAGCACAGTACTCAGGCTCCATTGGACCAAACTGCTCTGATACCAAATGTAACCCCCTAGCTGGCTAGCCTACGCTTAAGTCGCAAGCTTGCTGGCTAAGTTGTTATCTGCTCTAGTGGGGATAGTACTTAGTCCCATTTGTACATTGAACATATTGTTGCCCAAAATATAGACAAGATTAAAATTTTCTTTTATACGTCACACATAATAAAATTAGGAGCCTTGTTGTGTTTAGAGAATACATCGCGAGCGGAAATATAGCATGCTTAATTGATAGAAGATGAAAGTAATTAACATATGTCATACTTACAAACGTGGTCCATCATACATACATAAACAAGTGCATATGTTACATCATAAGTAGCAAGTACAAAATATTCAGTACAACGGTCACAAAATNTTACTAAGTTATCTGTCCTCTACCTTACTTCCTAAGTTGCACATTATCACATAGTCACATAATCACATAATAAGCTTTAGTGCGCGTCCACTTATAACCGTGCCCATTTTAATTATAAGCTTCTTCGCACCTCCACTTATGTACAGTTATATCACTTAGAGCACATACTTCAAGCTCAACCCCCCCGTAACGGTGGCCTACCACGACAGGCTTCCTTGTTGTCTCAGTACCGTGAGGACTAGGCAGCGCTAAACCTTAGTAGCTCACGATAGGAGAATCCACCTTTATGCTAGGGGTGGCGAGGGTACCCTACCCCGTCCTTATGCTAGGGACAAGGCATGCCCAGGGTTCAGCTTGCCTTTCCTGCCGGCTCCTCGCACAGTCTAGGAAAAGACTCCCTTTTTCCTTTCTTTCCTTTTTTCCTTTTTGGGACTTAGTGACGTCATGCCCGATACCTTTCCTTTTCCTTTCCTTTCTTTTCTTTTCCCATTCCTTTCCTTTTGTAAAACCATTTTCCATGACACATAATCACATAGCATTCATCATTACAGTTCATCAAATCCAGTTGCAGTTCATATGCATTAAATATAAAACCTCTGTTCATAACCTTTATCATACCTTAGAAAGCCTTGCACATAAATCCTTAAATCATAACATTTAACATGCTTAATAAAATCAGTAGATCCATGGATAATTGCAAGCAGTATAAAAATGGAGTTTTTGTTCAGAGAAAGACAAGTTTTCGAAAAGGGGAGGGTTGTCTTCGTTCAGGCCGCTCAGCGCCTAGGGCATATCGCTCAGCGGGTCCTGACGAATTTCAGCCCCTAATTCTTGCAATTTTCCATGTTCTACAAGGTTTCTAACCATCAAGCCTCAAAGCATTTTTTCCAACATTCCTTATTCATTTCTAACAACCATAACAACCATAAACATACATCAAATTTTCTAAAATCATTTCCATAACAAATCAAACCACAAATTCATGCTTTCCTAACCTATGTTCATGTAACACTTAGCATCTCTAGCACATAGCCACATATTCACATAATTTCCATCATCATCATCAAAGAACATAAACCTAGCAAGAACCTAATCTATCCTAGCATACATATCACAAGCATGGCATCAAACATCTTAAGCCACATGGACAGTGGTTATGTCAGATTTACCCACCTTTTCCCCGGCTCCGACGGTTCCTGCTTGCTCCTAGCTTGCTTGGCTGCCTCCTTACTCCTCTTGGCCAAAATTGCTGCAACTTTCCTTGGGGTTTTGGTGTGATTTTCGTGGTCTAGGGTTAGGGGGTTCCTGAGGGAAGTGAACTGGGCTTAGGGCAGGCAGTGTCTAGGTCTCCGGTTTGACAGAACGACAGTCGATCGGCAACCGGACAGAGTTCTGGCAAGGTTTGTAATTTTTCCTCTTCATTTTCGATTTTGGGGTGCTATTTATAGCCCAAGGGCTGATTGCCCACTTTACCATTTTGCCCTTGGCCCAAAATTACAGAAATGCCCTTTTAATTTCGTTTTCTATTTATTTAATTAATTTGGATAATACTAAGGTCAAATCAAGTCACATCAAGCAGTTTTTAATTATTTTCCTTCATAAATTTGCCTTCCCCACGTGCTGAATCTGATTGGGTCCCACCCCGGTCCTGTTTTTGATCGTTCGCAGTCCCGGTACGTCGCGCACGGTCATCTGAAAAATATTCTGCTTATACCGATCTTCTAATTTCCATCTTCCTAAGAATATTATTTTTAGAAGGTGTTTGTGAATTTTTCTCCGGAGGAGTATTTTTCACAGATACATTTAATACATCGTTAAGCTCCTGCGTCCGCGGACAATCGTTCCGCTTGCGGTTTCGCTATCTCCCAAACTTCCCAATAAGATTGTAGGGCTAATCTAAGGTATTTCGGACTTTCTCCCGGTGTAGGGCTAATCTACTGACCTCTACAAGTTAATTCACACAATCAACTCAGCAAACAGTCTACTAACAGTTATTTGGGGAAATTTTCACTAAGAAAGGAGTGGGATGTTACATTCCACCTCCATTAGAAAAATTTCGTCCTCGAAATTTAGGCGTAAGGATAATTCATACCTTGGAACAATTCTGGATAGGCCTTCTTCATGTCAGTTTCCAGCTCCCATGTCTGCTCTTCTAACTCTCCATTTGCCCACACTACTCGTACCGTAGGGATCTCCTTGTTTCGTGTCTTGCTAGTCTTGTGGTCAATGATCTGCTAAGGTGTGAGTGGTAGGGCCAAATCTTCCCTCAGCTGTATCTGCTCGGGCTCTAGTATGTGGTCGGGGGATGCATAATACTTGCGTAGCTGGGAGACGTGGAAGACATTGTGGAGGTTTGCTAAAGTCGGCAGAAGGGCTATCCGATACGCTACAAGCCCAATGCGTTCCAAGATCTGGAAAGGTCCGATGAATCGTGGGTTCAGCTTCTTAATCCTCAAAGACCTTCCAATACTTGTTGCTGGGGTAACCTTCAGGAAGACATGATCTCCCTCTTGGAATTCGAGCGGTCTTCTTCAGTTTTTGGCATAGCTTTTCTGTTGGCTTTGAGCGGTGAGCATTCTCTGTCGTATCAGCTTCACCATTCTTCTGCCTCCTATGTCTCATCAGGGTCTAAATTGTGATACTGCCTACTGTCGTTCCAGCAGAGTGGTGACTGGCATTTACGGCCGTATAGGGCTTCAAACGGCGCCATGCCTATGCCGGCTTGGTAACTGTTATTATATGCAAACTCCATAAACGGTAGTATTTCTTCCCAATTCCCTGGTGTATCAAGCACATAGGCTCTCAGCATATCCTCTAAAGTCTGGATGGTCCGCTCTGACTGACCGTCTGTCTGAGGATGATATGCGGAACTTAGGTGTAATTGAGATTCATATGCCATCTGAAAAGCAGTCCAGAACTTGGAAGTAAACCTGGGATCTCTGTCTGAGATGATGGAGGACGGTACCCCGTGCAATCTTACCACTTCTTTAACGTACAGCCGCACTAGCTTCTCCAGTGGATAAGTCATTTTGATGGGAATAAAGTGAGCAGCCTTGGTTAGGCTGTCCACAATTACCCAAATGGCATCTACTCCCGTTCGAGTACGTGGCAAACTCGAGACAAAGTCCATTGCTATAGCATCCCACTTCCATTCTGGAACTTCTAGAGGATGGAGCAACCCAGGCGGTTTCCGATGCTCGATCTTTACCTTCTGACAGACCAAGCATTTCTGTACCCAGTTCTCGACATCTCTCTTCAAACCTGGCCACCAAAACATCTTCTTGAGATCATGATACATCTTGGTGGTTCCTGGGTGCATCGTGAACTGGCTTTTGTGCCCTTCCCGTAGGATGTCCTCCCTCAAACTGTCTTGATCGGGTACACACAACCGTTAATTGAACCTCAGTGTCCCATCACCTCCTGTGGTCACCTCTGGAAACTTCCCCTCTTCTACCGCTCGCTTGAACTCGCACCAAGTGTCTTCTTGACAACTCTGCTGAGCTCTCTTAATTCGTTGCTGGAAGTCACTGGTGATTTGCAAATAACACACCTGCAGGCTCCACATTTTGGGCACTACGTCCACGTTGAGGTTCCGGAACTCTTCAATTAACTTCGCTTCTTGCACCATCATCTGTGCGGCGTGCAACGATTTCCGGCTTAAAGCGTCTGCTACCACGTTCGCCTTTCCAGGGTGATAGTTGAGACTGAAGTCGTAATCTTTGAGAAATTTCATCCATCTTCACTGCCTCATGTTGAGTTCCTTTTGGTCGAATAAGTATTTCAGACTCTGGTGATCTGAAAATACCTCAAACCGCACTCCAGATAGTGCCTCCAGATCTTCAATGCAAACACCATTGCAGCCAGCTCCAAGTCATGTGTGGGATAGTTGATCTCGTGAGGCTGCAATTGCCTTGAAGCATATGCTATTACCTGGCGATTCTGCATTAACACACATCCCATCCCTACGCCAGATGCATCACAATATACCACAAAGGGTGCTTGAGGGTCAGGTAGCACCAACACTGCAGCGGTGGTTAATCTTTCCTTCAGTTCACAGAAACTGTCCTCGCATTCTGGCGTCCAGTCCATTCTTGCTTCTTTCCTGGTAAGCTTGGTTAAGGGTAATGCTATCTGCGAAAATCCCTGGATGAACCTCCGGTAGTAACCTGCCAAACCTAGAAAAACTCCAGATCTCAGTAACAGAAGTCGGGCGCTCCCAGGCTTTGACTGCCTCCACCTTCGCCGGATCCACCATCACTCCGTGCTCTGTCACTACATGCCCAAGGAACTGTACTTCCCTGCTCTAGAACTCACACTTGGAGAGCTTGGCATAGAGCTTCTTCTCTCGTAGGATCTCCAGTATCAACCTTAAATGGTTGGCGTGCTCTTCTTCGTTCTTCAAGTACACCAATATGTCATCAATGAATACGATGACGCAATATCCAAATAAGCGGGGAAAATCCTATTCATATAATCCATGAATATAGCAGGTGCATTCGTCAATCCAAACGACATTACCGTAAACTAGTAGTGGCCATAACAAGATCGGAATGCCGTCTTGGGGATATCCTCCTCTCGCACCCGTATCTGATGATATCCTGACCGCAGATCTATCTTGGAGAACACTTGGGCACCCTTCAGCCGGTCTAGCAAATCATCGATCCTAGGCAGCGGGTACTTGTTCTTTATCGTCACCTTGTTCAGCTGCCTATAGTCAATGCACATCCTTATGGTGCCATCCTTCTTCTTCACAAACAGTACGGGTATTCCCCATGGCGACGCACTTGGTCGGATGAACTTCTTCTCCATCAGCTCCTCCAATTGTTTCTTCAACTCTTGTAACTCCAACGGGGCCATTCTATATGGAACAATGGAGATAGGACCAGTTCCTGGCACCAGGTCAATTGAGAACTCCACTTCCTGCCTTGGAGGAAATTCTGGAATATCACCAGGAAATACATCAGGATACTCCCTTACCACGGGAATTTCTTCAATCTTCAATTCCCTCGGGGTAACCTCTGAGGATGTCAGGAAAATATATTCTTGATTTCCCATCGGGAAACAGTACAACACAGATGGCTTTACTCTCGGAACGGGTACACTAACGTCATTCTTCGGAAAGATCACCAGTTTCCTGACACAATCCAAAATCACCCGATTGGCATGTAACCAATCCATCCCTAGGATTATATCCAATCCGACTAGGGGAAGACAAATCAAATCTGCTACAACCCATCGCTCCTGTACTCGCAACGAACAACTAAGACAGGGACGACGTGTAACTACAGGTGGTGCAGTGGGTGCAGAAACATTCAGCCCATAAGGAAGCAATGTGAAAGGCAGTTCTAGCTCACTTGCTTTCGCTTCAGCTACAAAGGAGTGAGATGCTCCAGAGTCATACAAAACATTCAAAACCTTGCCTTGAAGCATACACTTACCCTGTAGCAGACCCTCCTCCTCTTGCACCTCATCGGCTGCCATCGTGAACACTTTACCTACATGCTGATCTGCGGGAAGGGTTGGGCATTCCCTAGCAAAGTGGCCGCTCCTACCACACCTGTAACAAGCATTCTGTCCGGCCAAACATTCACCTGAGTGAGCCCTTCCACACTTTGTACATGGTGGGGTTGCAGGTCTCCCCTACTGTGCTCCTTGCTTGTTCTGACTCTGGTTTTCAGCTTGTGGCTGGGGCCGGGCTACTGGCAACCCACCTCTTGGGGGCATCGGTCAGAACTGAGCTCCCCGTATCCCCTGTTGCTGCTGTGGAGAGTACTGAGTCGGGCCTCTACCTGTAAAGGGTGTTGGGAAAGAGCCCTTTTTCCTTTGGTCCCACCGTGAACTCCCCGAGTCCACCATCTTCCTCTTATTCTTGACCATCTCCAATCGCTAATTCGCCTCTTCCTGTGCCAGACAACGGTTTACCAGAGTGGCGTAATCTGGCAAGCCCCAGGTAGGAATGAACACTTGCATCTCCGGTCTGACCCCTTGCTGATATCTCTTACACTTCCACTGCTCACTTGGCCAAAGTTGGTAGGTGCTGCAGTACCGGCATAGCCATTCAAACTTGGCCGTGTACTCAGCCACTGACATCGTCCCCTGCTTTAACTCCAGGAACTCTGTCTCCTCGCGATCTTGCAATTCCTGTGGAAAATATTTCTCCAGAAACATCGCCGTGAATTGATCCCATGTGACGGGAGCTACCTGTTGCTCCAAAACCAGTCTAGTTGTCTCCCACCATTCCCCTGCAGATCCCTCTAGCTGCCTAGTTGCGAACTTTACCTTCTGTGCTTCGGTACAGGCTAGGTCCTCAAAAACTTGTTCCATCTTCCTAATCCAGCTATGGACCACATCAGGGTCCACTACTCCCTCAAATTTGGGCAGATTCGCCCGCATGAACTGGATGTACTTCTGACCATCTACCTCTTGTGGTGTCTGTGGGGCATTCCTCTGAATCAATGCAGCGGCTATCTGAGCATTCGTGTGTACCATTTCCCGGAGGATGTTTGCAAGGTCCCCCTGCTCGTGGTTACGTTGTGCTGGATCCCTACGCGGCGGCATGGCTAGGTGTTGTACTTGCACAAATCCCAAGTTGATCAGTCTCGAGACAGGCCAGTACACATAACTTAGCACATACCACATAGCAAGGACATACACCGTGTTCATGCCCGAAAGCATAGTGCAACACAGTCCTCAGGCTCCATTGGACCAAACTGCTCTGATACTAAATGTAACCCCCTACCTGGCTAGCCTACGCTTAAGTCGCAAGCTTGCTGGCTAAGTTGTTATCTGCTCTGGTGGGGATAGTACTTAGTCCCATTTGTACATTGAACATATTGTTACCCAAAATATAGACAAGATTAAAATTTTCTTTTGTACGTCACATATAATAAAATTAGGAGCCTTGTTGCGTTTAGAGAATACATCGCGAGCGGAAATATAGCATGCTTAACTGATAGAAGATGAAAGTAATTAACATATGTCATACTTACAAACGTGGTCCATCATACATACATAAACAAGTGCATATGTTACATCATAAGTAGCAAGTACAAAATATTCAGTACAACGGTCACAAAATAGTGTTTATACATATATACTATCCACTAACTAAACATCTACTCATCCTCCGTCCTGCCTGCGAATGTCTCCTCCTCATACAGCTCTGCTCCCTGACCGTCATCAAAACCTGAAGTCATGGATGAGTGGGGTGAGAACATGGCACTCTCAGTGGGAAACCTTAGGGATTAGGGGACTTCTTTTTACTCATACATACCTCAGGCCGCTCAGGGAATTCTAGGTGTTACAGTTATACTATCACCCTACTGATTTTAAGATCCATACTAAGCCTGACTTGCTTTATCTAAATTAACTAGGTGACTGGGGAATCTATTCTTCATTACTAAGTTATCTGTTCTCTACCTTACTTCCTAAGTTGCACATAATCACATAGTCACATAATCACATAATAAGCTTTGGTGCGCGTCCACTTATAACCGTGCCCATTTTAATTATAAGCTTCTTCGCACCTC
>QANU01081260.1:0-65738 GCA_003254905.1 Nissolia schottii | reverse complement strand
TTAATCGCTCAGCGCCTTATCTCTTCACGCGCTTCATTAATTGCTCCGGCAGCTTTTGCAGGGCGGCGGTCAAGTCGTGTCAGGGCGGCGCCGCAATCTGAGTTGGCTCCAGCTGGCGCAATAAATGCGCCGACGCAAGTGGCTGCCGACGTACTTTCGCTCAGCGATACAGGTTCCATCGCTGAGCGATTCTTCCTTATGCGCTGAGCGGTGACTTGTTCCTCGCTGAGCGATGCTTCGTCCAGAATCTTCTCTTTTAAGCATTTTTCCAATTCTGCCTTTTCTTTCCATTCTTCATGGGATTATTCTTTATAAATTATGCTTGCATCCATTCTTCAAAATATATTAATATCCTACAAAACATAGAGATTTAATTAGATAATTCTTTAAAATATGTGAGAATAAGTGCCATTTTGAACGATGAAAATTGTGTATTTTGGGCACTTATCACCTGTTTCTTCAAACCTTCTTTTATTCCTCGCGCTGCGCACTCGTGCTAAATCCCTATTGGCTCCTTCCTGAGCCAGCCATGTGTTAACCAGGGTGGCATAATCTCGTACGCCAGATACATTCAGAAATACCCGCAAGTCGGGCTTCAATCCACGCTGGTATTTCCCGCACTTCCAACTCTCACTAGGGTGGAGCTTGTAGTCTTGTGAATACCAGCAGAGTTTCTCAAATGTTGCTGTGTATTCCGCAACGGTCATTGCTCCCTCTAGCTTCCTTGATGTGAACTTAATCTTTTGAGGATCCGTGCGTGGGACATCCTCAAAGATCTGCTCCGCCCCGGTCCCGTTTCGCTCGTTTTTGATCGTTCGCAGTCCCGGTGCGTCGTACACGGTCGTCCGAAAAATATTCTGCTTATACCGTCGCGATCCTCTAATTTCCCTCTTCCTAAGAATAATATTTTTAGAAGGTGTTTGTGAATTTTTCTTCGGAGGAGTATTTTTCACAGATGCCTTTAATACATCATTAAGCTCCCGTGTCCGCGGACAACCGTTCCGCTTGCGGTTTCGCTATCTCCCAAACTTCTTAATAAGGTTGTAGGGCTAATCTAAGGTATTTGGGACTTTCTCCCGGTATAGGTTGGATTCCCAGAGACTTGAGACTCTCTGCTCAGTTCTACTGGCTAAATGGGGCCAAACAGGACTGTTCGGGTGTCTGGGGAATCGTCCGAAACCGAACCGATTTCCGTTTTTTCGCCAGCCTAAGTTTTTCATCCATCTCTAGGGGTCGAGAAGAGTCATTTGAGTGTCAGCAGAATTTATCAAATCCCTACCGAGAAATTTCTACTGACCTCTACAAGTTAATTCACACAATCAACTCAGCGAACAGTCTACTAACAGTTATTTGGGGAAATTTTCACTAAGAAAGGAGTGGGATGTTACATTCATTCATACCTGGGGCTTGCCAGATTACGCCACCCTGGTAAACCATTGTCTGGCACATGAAGAGGCGAATAAGCGTTTGGAGATGGTCAAGAATAAGAGGAAGATGGTGGACTCGGGGAGCTCACGGTAGGACCCAAGGAAAAAGGGCCCTTTCCCCACTCCCTTTACAGGTAGAAGCCCGAGTCAGCACTCTCCGCAACCGCAGCAGGGGATACGGGGAGCTCCGTTGAAACCGGTGCCCTCAAGTGATTGGCCACAAGTAGCCCAGCCACCAGTAGCCCGACCCCAGTCACAAGGCGGAAGCCAGAGCCAGAACAGGCAAGTAGCACAGCTGGGGAAGAATGCACTACCACTGTGTCCAAAGTGCGGAAAGGCCCACTCAGGTGAATGCTTGGCAGGATAGAATGCTTGTTACAGGTGTGGTAGGAGCGGCCACTTCACAAGGGAGTGTCCAACCCTTCCCCTAGATCAGCGTGTGGGCAGGGTGTTCACGATGGCAGCTGAAGAAGTACAAGAGGACGAAGGCCTGCTGCAGGGTACGTGTCTACTTCAAGGCAAGATTTTGAATGTTTTGTATGACTCCAGAGCCTCTCACTCCTTTGTATCTGAGGCTAAGGCGAAGGAGCTTGAATTGCCCTTCACTTTACTTCCATATGTGCTGAATGTGTCTACACCCACTGCACCACCTGTAGTTACACACCGTTCATGTCTTAGTTGTTCGCTGCAAGTACAGGAACGATGGGTTGTAGCAGATTTGATCTGTCTTCCTGTAGTCGGATTGGATATAATCCTAGGGATGGATTGGTTGCATGCCAATCGGGTGATTTTGGATTGTGCCAGGAAACTGGTAATCTTTCCAGGGGATGACGTTAGCGTACCCGTTCCGAGAGTAGAGCCATCCATGTTGTACTATTACCCAATGGGAAATCAAGAATATATTTTCCTGACATCCTCAGAAGTTACCCCGAGGGAATTGAAGATTGAAGACACTCCCGTGGCAAAGGAGTATCCGGATGTATTTCCTAGTGATATTCCAGAGTTTCTTCCAAGGCGGGAAGTGGAGTTCTCAATTGACCTGGTGCTAGGAATAGGTCCTATTTCTATTGTACCCCATAGAATGTCCCCTTTGGAGCTACAGGAGTTGAAGAAACAATTGGAGGAGCTAATGGAGAAGAAGTTCATCTGACCAAGTGCATCACCATGGGGAGTGCCCGTGCTGTTTGTAAAGAAGAAAGATGGCACCATGAGGATGTGCATTGACTATAGGCAGCTGAACAAGGTGACGATCAAGAATAAATACTCGCTGCCTAGGATTGATGATTTGCTGGATCAGTTGAAGGGTGCCCAAGTGTTCTCCAAAATAGATCTGTGATCAGGGTATCATCAGATACGGGTGCGAGAAGAGGACATCCCCAAGATGGCCTTTCGATCTCGTTATGGTCACTACGAGTTTACGGTAATGTCATTTGGGCTAACAAATGCACCTGCTATATTCATGGACTACATGAATAGGATTTTTTGTGCCTAGTTGGACGTATGCATCATCGTATTCATTGATGACATACTGGTGTACTCAAAGAACGAAGAGGAGCACGCCAACCATTTGAGATTGGTACTACAGATCCTACGAGAGAAAAAGTTGTATGCCAAGCTATCCAAGTGTGAGTTCTGGAGCAAAGAGGTGCAATTCCTCGGGCATGTAGTGACAAAGCACGGAGTAATGGTGGATCCAGCGAAGGTTGAAGCAGTTAAAGCATGGGAGCGACAAACTTCTGTTACTGAGATCTGGAGTTTCTTCGGTTTGGCTGGTTACTACCGAAGGTTCATCCAGGGGCTCTCGCAGATCGCATTGACCTTGACCAAGCTTACCAGGAAAGGAGCCAGAATGGAAGGGACGCCAGAATGCGAGAACAGTTTTTGTGAACTGAAGGAGAAATTAACCACCGCTCCAGTGTTGGTGCTACCAGATCCTCAAGCCCCGTTTGTGGTATACTGTGATGCATCTAGCGCAGGGCTAGGATGCGTGTTAATGCAAAACCGCCAGGTGATAGCATATGCTTCAAGGCAATTGCGGCCTCACTAGATCAACTATCCGACGCACGATTTAGAGTTAGCTGCCGTGGTATTTGCGCTGAAAATTTGGAGGCACTATTTATATGGAGTGTGGTTTGAGGTATTTTCAGATCACCGGAGTTTGAAATACTTATTCGACCAGAAGGAACTCAACATGAGGCAGTGAAGATGGATGGAATTCCTCAAATATTACGACTTCAGCCTCAACTACCACCCTGGAAAGGCAAATGTGGTAGTAGACGCCTTAAGCCGGAAATCCTTGCACGCCGCACAGATGATGGTGCAAGAAGCGAAGTTAATGGAAGAGTTCTGGAACCTTAACGTAGATGTAGTACCCCAAATAGGTAGCATGCGGGTGTGCTACTTGCAAATCACCAATGACTTCCAGCAACGGATTAAGAGAGCTCAGTAGAGTTGTCAAGAAGACACCTGGTGCGAGTTCAAGCGAGCGGTAGAAAAAGGGAAGTTTTGAGAAGTGACCACAGGAGATGATGGGACACTGAGGTTCAATCAACGTTTGTGTGTGCCCGATCAAGACGGTTTGAGGGAGGACATCCTATGGGAAGGGCACAAAAGCCAGTTCACGATGCACCCAGGAACCACTAAGATGTATCATGATCTCAGGAAGATGTTTTGGTGGCTAGGTTTGAAAAAGGATGTCGAGAACTGGGTACGTAAATGCTTGGTCTGTCAGAAGGTAAAGATCGAGCACGGGAAACCGCCTGGGTAGCTCCATCCTCTAGAAGTTCTAGAATGGAAGTGGGATGGTATAGCGATGGACTTTGTCTCGAATTTACCGCGCACTCGGATGGGAGTGGATGCCATTTGGGTAATTGTGGACAGACTAACCAAGGTTGCTCACTTTATTCCCATCAAAATGACTTATCCACTGGAGAAGCTCATGCAGCTGTACGTTAAAGAAGTGGTAAGATTACACGGGGTACCGTTGTTAGCGTGCAGTTGTTGTCGTACCTGGAGCAGCTCGTGCAGTTGTTGTCGTACCTTAATGCATGTATGAGGTAAATAGTCATGTATTACGTATCATGATAATGTGTATTATGTGTATGTGAATGATATTATGCATCAAGAGGATACGGTCGTCGTCAAGATTCTTAGGACGGCCTTAGAAAATTAGAAGTTATCACCTAAACCTAACAAAGACCATAATTGAACCCTAGGGAAAACGGAGTATCTTAAGAAGGCTTCGGCCACGAGTATCTTAAGAACATAGTTGTATAATAGGGTACCCCCCTCTCTTGGCACGTCTAAAGGACAAGCCCCTCACCAGTCCCGACAGGAGGATTGGTTCATGACAAATACAGGCCAACGCCTGCGCATATGACTACCGTCATAGACAAAGAAAATACGAAGACATGTCAAGAAAGTCATAATTCATGAATAAAGACAAATGAAAGAAAGAAAGGAAAGGGAAAGATAGAAAGTAAGATGTCCCCGAAGGTATGGACAAAGATAAAAAGTAAGATGTCCCCGAAGGTGCGGACAAAGATAAAAAGGTAAGAAGATGTCCCTGAAAGGTGTGGACGAAGATAAAAAGTAAGATGTCCCCGAAGGTGTGGACAAAGATAAAAAGTTATGATATGAAATACATTTGCGCTAAATGCGTGTGTGGTATGAGCTCTGCCATTAAGGATAAAGAAAACGGTCCTAGGGTGTACTATACATCGCGTGTGGACGACGGCCCTAAGATGTACACTACATCGCGTGTGGACGACGGTCCTAGGGTGTACCATAAATCGCGTGTGGGTGACGGTCCTAGAATTTACAACGCACCGTGGGTGGACGCGGTCCTAGGATGCATATCACATCGCGTGTGGACGAAGGTCCTAGGATGGATATTACATCGCGTGTGGACGGCGGTCCTAGGGTTTGCAAAGAGATAAGAGAAGTAAGCAAAGCAAGAAGGTACAATACACCGTGTGTTGACTACGGACCTAGGGTGTACAAGAAAGTAAGACAAGTAAACAATATAAGAAAACTCCGGAATTTCCCCATGCATAAAATATGTGTTGAATATGACGTCATGTCCGAGTGTCGTGGCACATCAAGTGACATAGCATCACGAGATGGCCCCGCTAGTACAAGTATGTGGTTAAGTGAAATAGTATCCCGATACCCTGATGATCAGGAATAGAAAGCACGCGAGCTTTTACATAGGTAAAGCAAGAGTAGATTCCCCAATCACCTAGTAATTAGATAAAGCTGCTCAGGACTAGCATGGATAATAATAAGTAGGGATTTTAGTATGTTATGACACCTAGAGACACCCTGAGCGGCGGAATCATAATTGAGAAGAAAATGAATAGCGACGCCCCAAGGTTTTCCATTGAGGCGCAATGTTCTCATCTCCCACTCACTTATGATTCCAAGCGAGTACGACAAGTACGCCAGAGCAGACGAGGCAGCAGAGGACAACAGAAGAGCCTTGGAGATAAGAGACTTCAGGGAGGCAGCAGGACTGCATTTCCGAACTACACGTCACGGCATGTAGGCATTTTGTATTAGCTAAATGGATTCGTTTTGCCATTAGCTTTTGATTGCAGTACTTGTAATATTTAAGTATAAGCATATGTGCAAGTATTTCTGGACCAGTATGTATGAGTTATATTTATGAGTATGTTGTGAGTAATTATTTGGTATGCTATTAAACGCCTAAGTCTTGTGGAATCTATCGCTTGTTTATATATATATATATATATATATATATATATTGTCTTCATTCACACCCACAGCTCATACTTTATGTTTTCATTAAGAAAGGAAAAAGTTTTAAATTGGTCCATATTTTGAGTAAAGAGATATTTTCTAAAGTTAATATAGGACTATAAGTATTCCAACCAAGCAGATAACAACCTGGTTAAGCATGGTTTACGACTTAAGCGTAAGTTAGCTAGCTAGGGTGTTTCATTTGGTACTAGAGCAGTTTGGTCCAAGTGAGCCTGAGGACTGAGCCGCATTATGCTTCCGAGCATGATAACGTTGTAGGCTACTTCTAAGCTGAATGTTCTGACATTATGTGCCTTGGCTTTTCTTGAGCTTGATCAACTCGGGATTTGTGCAGGTACTATATGTCAGACATGCTGCCAAGAAGAGACACTGCACCACGTATAGAGGATGACCCTGCAGGCCTTGTGGCCTTGATCCGTGAATTAGCTCGTGCAACCAATGGCATTGCAAATTCAAACGTCCCGCGAGAGACCGCCCCGGATGATGGAGAGACGAACGCAAGGAAGTTCGCAGACTTCTGCTGAGCTAATCCTCCCATCTTTGAAGGAGTTTTGGAACCCGAACAGGTTTACAATTGGCAGAGGAAGATGAATCAAATCTTCGAAGACATGCCATGTTCAGAGGCGCAGAAAGTCCGATTCGCCTCCCAGAAACTGGAGGGCGACGCTCTGGAATGGTGGGAATCCACTAAACCACTCCTCGAGTTGGACTATGACCAAATCACATGGGGCCATTTCACCAAAGCTCTGCTGGATAAATATTTTCCTGAGGAGTTGAGGGACAGGAAAGAGGCAGAGTTCATGGAGCTGAGGCAGGGCAACATGTCAGTGGCGGAGTACACCGCCAAGTTCGAAAGGTTGTGCCGGTATTCTCAGACCTACCAGCTGAATCCTGGTGAAAGGTGGAAGTGTGGCAAATATCAGAGAGGGCTGAAAGAGGAGCTACAGTAGTCCATCAATGTGCTGGGCATCAGGGACTACGCCACCCCAGTGAACAAGAGCCTAGCCCAAGAAGAAGCTGATAGGCACTTGGCCACGGTGTGGAACGAAAGGAACAAGCGAAATATGGCCGAGCGCGAAGGTGTCTCGCAAAACCAGAGGAGGAAGAGACCATTTCAAGCCTCGTACCAACTACAGCAAGGGCAGACCCAGAACTCATACCAGCAAGAACAACTAGCACAACAATCACAACAAGGAGGAGAACACATACCACCTTGTCGAGGGTGCTGTAGACCCCACAGTGGAGCTTGCCGAGCTGAGGGAGAGGTCTGCTACCGATGCAGAAAGACCGACCACTTCTCTAGGGCCTACATAGTGACCCTTTCCTGCAACCCAACGTGATGTCTGCCACCGATGTGGGAAGAGCGGACATTTTGCCCGAGATTGCAAGGCAACCCCAACCCAGCGAATTGGACGAGTTTTCACCATGACAGCCAATGGAGCACAAAATGCGGATGATCATGTTCAAGGTAATTAAGGAGTAAAAACCTTAAGCTGGAAATAAGGGTACCTGAAAATTTTTAGCGACGTTGAAATTTCGGGGTGAAATTTTTCTAAGGGGGGTGGAATGGAACATCCCACTTTTTCCTTAAGGGGAATTTCGCGTAATAAATATTTACAAGTCAATTATTGAGACCGAAAAACTAAATTATATTAATTAATATGTACCAAGACACTCAAATAGAATAAAGACAACACTATGCTTAAAAACATTAACATAACTAATGTCAATATGTTTCTGAACATAGTTTGTAAAATAAATACTAAATTTTAGTAATGGATAAATCATGATCACGAAATAACTAATGAAGCTAATTATTAAAGTTACAAAAACATAGTTTATTCGTACCTCACATTTTAACCCTTATATTGTAACAAGTGAATTATTATTAGGGATCTAATTAATGTTTTAGGAAGTAAAATGTATTACTGAATAATCTATTATGTTGATAAGGTAGTAAAACAATGTTGTTTTGTTTTAAGCCATTCAAACAATATGCTATTTTAAATAATGTATATAATATTATTATCATGCCAAAGTAATAAAAATAGTACAACCTCACTGTAAACAAATAAATAAAATAATTAACTAATAGAAATACTATATTTACTAAAATTCCAGTTTAGAATTATAATCTATAGCAGCTATTTCTTATTATTCTCATAACAAATGCTTCATCATAAAATTCTTATAACAATAATTGTAATGCTTGGTGCACCGTGAAGTACAAATATAAAACAATTATAAATTCATTCATTAAGAGATAAAACGTTTAACGATCAACAATTGATGCATATATAGTATAATACTTTATTATATATTGATATGATATGCATAACAATAGGCAGTTGTGCAAATAGTCTTAAATATATATATCATGTAAAATTATATAAATGTTGCTTGAAGACAATAGCATTAATAGTCACTGGAAAAAATATATTATAAAATTCATCTTCTAAGAATACCAGTCAACATAATGGTCTTGTGATCTTGCGGGTTTTCACGAGAACCGAACTGATTTTCGGTCACCGCCATAATTTAATACGTATCAAAGGCACTCGTAAAATAAACTATTGTGAACGAAAAATTACGAGTACCTTAGATTAAAATTAAATTCCTCATTAGAATTATTTGAAGAATGTGATTTTATTTTAAGTGATTTTTGTACTAATTTTCGGTCGTTACCGGAAATTTAAGTGCGTACCGGCGGTACCCGTAAAAATACACTTTTTACCGGGGAAAATTTAGAATATCCTAGTTAAATCCAAATTTCTTATTTTAAGTGATTAATTAGTGTTAAATTATATTTAGATAATTTTTATGTCGATCGTTAATTTTTCGCGCCCGCGAACATTTACGTAACCGGACAGTTAACGATCAAACACGACCGAACACGTACCAATTTTTGAGCAAAATCATCTCTCTCCCATGGCTACACACTCTTGCACAGCAGCCTAGTCACTTTTCTTACACCTTTTTACTCTTTCCACACTCCATGGACATGCATTGGCTTATTGAAAGGTGGCATGATTACTCCTATTCCCTTTAACATATTTTAATAAGAAAATTTGCTCAAAAATTCCCCCAAGGCTGAGCATGCTGTAGCTGCAGCCATGATACCCCCCCACCATCATGAGATTTTTATTCATTTAGGCAAACAATGAACATGCATTGGCCTAGCCAAAAGTAGCCATCATTACTCCTAAATTCATTTTATTAATTTTCACCATTTTTCCCCAAAATTTCCCTTCCTAACTGAGACAGCAGCAGCCCCCCCCCACTCTCATTGTTCACTTCTCTTCCATTTCTCCATTTTCTCCCTAAGAAACACGAGCAAAGCCATGCAAAGAACCACCATTTATTTTTGAAGAAAATCAAGCATTCTCACCATCTTTCCTACCCCAAAAACTGAACCTACAACCTGCATTCTCTCATTCATTTTTCATTCTTCTAACACTCCAAAAACCTCTCCAAGAAAGCTAAGAGAAAAAAGCCACCAAAGAACCACCATTTCCCTTAGCAAAAATCAAACATTCTTCATCATTTTTCCAAGCCCAAAACCGAACCCAAACCCTCTCATTCTAATCATCTTCTCCTCATTTTCTTACACCAAAAATCTAGAGAAGAACACCATCTTGTCATCTCTAGAACACTAAGACACACCATTTGCAAGCAAGGAAGACATAGCCTTCATTTTTCAAGCAAGGAAGCACCAAGCTTGGAATTCTCAAGGACTCTTGAGAAGCCCTCACTCAACACTCACCATACTACACACCTTCATCTTCAAAAGTGGGTAAATCTAGCCTAAACTACCTCTTGGTGGTTCTTTACTTAAATGTGTGATTATGTCAAAATATGAATATTATGCTTGACGATGTGCATGCATGTGTATGATTGTTGTTTGAAAGTAAATATATATTATTTGTTAAAAATCTGTGGGTGAAGTTATGATTTAATCATCCTCTTGGAGACCTACGCATACTTGCATGTTGCATGCAAGAGTATATGCAGCTTTATGAGCCTATGTTGAGATAAGTGGTATATGGTGCATGCATGTGCCATTTTGTGATTTGAGGATGATAACATATGATTTATAAATGCTGGAGTATGTGGAAAAATGTTTTTAGTGTTGTACATGGGAGAGTTTTGAGGAAAGGTAACATAGAGCAAAAATGAGGTTTTGGGTATACAAGGGCAAATCTGTAATTTCAGGTACAAGGGTTGAAAATCTGGGTTTATTTTCATGAAAAATGGGTTCAAAGCTATCAAAAACCTTGGGGTCAAGACTTGAGTCCATTGGATTGTGGTTAACTAAAATTTTGAAGGAAATCGGTTTTATGGGCAAAAATGGCAATTTGATCAAAAAAGGCAAATCTGTAATTTTGGGTATAAGGGTTGAAAATTTGGGTTTATTATCATGAAAAATGGGTTAAGAGCTATCAAAAACCTTGGGTTCAAGTCTTGAGTCCATTGGGTTATGGAGAAATAAAATTCCAAAGGAAAATCGGTTTTTTGGGCAAAAATGACATTTTGGGCTTATGGGGGCAGAACTGTAGTTTTGGCTAAAGAAATTAAAAATCTGGGTTTGTTTTCATAAAAAGTGGGTTCAAAACTATGGAAAACTTTAGGGTCAAGATTTGAGTCCATCGGTTAATGGTTGATTAAAAATTCTAACGAAAAACGGGTTTTTCGGGTAAAAGATGGTACTTTGGGAAAAATGGGTGAATTTGTAATTTCTGAACCTTGGGCATAAAATCAGGACCCATATGTGTGAAAATTGATATTAGAGCTATCAAAAACTCTAGGATGAGGTCTAGGACTCGCCAGGTATCTGATAGCCAAAATTCCAAAGGAAAAAGAGGTTATGAGTGTCCTGATAGTTGTTGTCGTACCTTAATGCATGTATGAGGTAAATAGTCATGTATTATGTATCATGATAATGTGTATTATGTGTCTGTGAATGATATTATGCATCAAGAGGATACGATCATCGTCAGGATTCTTAGGACGGCCTTAGAACATTAGAAGTTATCACCTAAACCTAACAAAGACCATAATTGAACCGCTAGGGAAAACGAAGTATCTTAAGAAGGCTCCGGCCATGAGGGCTGGGAGAACCTTGAAGATAAGAATTTAGTTGTATAATAGGGCACCCCCTCTCTTGGCATGTCCAAAGGACAAGCTCCTCACTAGTCCTGACAGAAGGATTGGTTCATGACAAATACAGGCCTAGGCCTGCGCGTATGACTACCATCATAGACAAAGAAAATACAAAGACATGTCAAGAAAGTCATAATTCATGAATAAAGACAAATGAAAGAAAGAAAGGAAAGAGAAAGATAGAAAGTAAGATGTCCCCGAAGGTGTGGACAAAGATAAAAAGTAAGATGACCCCGAAGGTGCAGACAAAGATAAAAAGGTAAGAAGATGTCCCCGAAGGTGTGGACGAAGATAAAAAGTAAGATTTCCCTGAAAGGTGTGGACAAAGATAAAAAGTTATGATATGAAATACATTTGCACTAAATGCGTGTGTGGTATGAGCTCTGCCATTAAGGATAAAGAAAACGGTCCTAAGGTGTACTATACATCGCGTGTGGACGACGGCCCTACGATATACACTACATCACTTGTGGACGACGGTCCTAGGGTGTACCATACATCGCGTGTGGGTGACGGTCCTAGAATGTACAACACACTGTGAGTGGACGCGGTCCTAGGATGCATATCACATCACGTGTGGACGAAGGTCCTAGGATGGATATTACATCGCGTGTGGACGGCGGTCCTAGGGTGTGCAAAAAGACAAGATAAGTAAGCAAAGCAAGAAGGTACAATACACCGTGAGTGGACTATGGACCTAGGGTGTACAAGAAAGTAAGACAAGTAAACAATATAAGAAAACTCGGGAATTTCCCCATGCATAAAATATGTGTTGAATGTGACGTTATGTCCGAGTGTCATGGCACATCAAGTGACATAGTATCACGAGATGGCCCCACTAGTACAAGTACGTGGTTAAGTGAAATAGTATCCCGATACCCTAATGATCAGGAATAGAAAGCACGCGAGCTTTTACATAGGTAAAGCAAGAGTAGATTCCCCAATCACCTAGTAATTAGATAAAGCTGCTCAGGACTAGCATGGATAATAATAAGTAGGGATTTTAGTACGTTATGACACCTAGAGACCCCCTGAGCTGTAGAATCATAATTGAGAAGAAAATGAATAGCGACGCCCCAAGGTTTTCCACTGAGGACGCAATGTTCTCATCCCGCACTCACTTATGATTCCAGGCGAGTACGACAAGTACGCCAGAGCGGAGGAGGCAGCAGAGGACAACAGAAGAGCCTTGGAGACAAGAGACTTCAGGGAGGCAGCAGGACTGCATTTCCAAACTACACGTCACGACATGTAGGCATTTTGTATTAGCTAAATGGATTCGTTTTGCCATTAGCTTTTGATTGCAGTACTTGTAATATTTAAGTATAAGCATATGTGCAAGTATTTCTGGACCAGTATGTATGAGTTATATTTATGAGTATGTTGTGAGTAATTATTTGATATGCTATTAAAAGCCTAAGTCTTGTGGACTCTATCGCTTGTATATATATGTATATATTGTCTTCATTCACACACACGGCTCATACTTTATGTTTTCATTAAGAAAGGAAAAAGTTTTAAATTGGTCCATATTTTGCGTAAAGAGATATTTTCTAAAGTTAATACAGGACTATAAGTATTCCAACCAAGCAGATAACAACCTGGTTAAGCACGGTTTACGACTTAAGCGTAAGCTAGCTAGCTAGGGTGTTTCAAATTGCTATGGGAACTATGTGAATATGTGATATGTTGCTATATGTTTCATGAATAATTTGTTAGGAGCTTTGTGATGGAAATGATTTTTGGAACTTGAAAGCATGTTTATGGTTGTTATAAATGGACAAGGAATAATGCAAGAAATGCTCTAAAGATCGCTCTTGAGAAAGCTTGTAGAACTTGGAAAATTGCAAGAATTAGGAGCTGAAATTTGTCAGGGTACGCTGAGCGGACGGTTTTATCGCTGAGCAGACTGTCCGGTGCACTGAGTGGTCTAACGAAGTCCAAAACTCCCTTTTCTGAAAACCTTTCTTAAAACATAACTTTTATATCGCTTGCAATTATCCATGGATCTACCAATTTTACTAAGTATGTTAATTATTATGAACGGAGGATTTATGTTTAAGGAAAAAGGACGGTTGACTGGAATGAACTGTATTGAGGTATGTTTTATGTGATGATGTGTCATGGAAATGGTTTTACAAAAGGAAAGGAAAAAGAAAAGAAAGGAAAGGAAAAGGAAAGGTATCGGGCATGAAGTCACTAAGTCCCAAAAAGGAAAAAGGAAAGGAAAGAAAAAAGGAATCTTTTCCTAGCTGTGCCATTAGCCGGCAGGAAAGGCAAGTTGAACCTCGGGCATGCCTCGTCCCTAGCATAAGGACGGGGTAGGGTCCCCTCGCCATCCCTAGCATAAGGATGGATTCTCCTATCATGAGATACTAAGGTTAAGCGCTGTCTAGTCCTGACGATACTGAGACAAAAAGGAAGCCTGTCATAGTAGGCCACCGTCACCGGGGGGGTTGAGCTTGAAGTATGTGCTCTAAGTGATATAACTATACATAAGTGGAGGTACGAAGAAGCTTATAATTAAAATGGGCACGGTTATAAGTGGACGCGCACTGAAGCTTATTATGTGATTATGTGAGATATGTGATTATGTGTGACTTAGGACGTAAGGTAGAGAATAGATGACTTAGTTAATGAAGAGTAGGTTCCCCAGTCACTTAGTTAATTAGATAAAGCTGCTTACGCTTAGTACGGATCTTAAAATCAGTAGGGGATAATATAACTGTAAAACCTAGAAATCCCTGAGCGGCCTGGAGCCTGTATGAGGAAAAAAAGTGTAACATCCCAAATTTTTCCCTTATTAATATTTCGCAAAAATCTGTAATTTTGCCTAATTAAAGGCACAATTAGGACGATTATTTGGACTGGACAAATTATTTAGAAAATTAATCGCCTCTAAACGCCAGTCAAATAATTGTTTCTTAATCTCGCAGAGCACCGCGAGGCCCGTGTTAAATTTCGTCAAAAATCAGAATCCCGGTAGGCACCTATGGTATCTATGAAAATTAACCTCCGGGTAATTTATTCACGAATATCTTAATCTAGCATACCACTATGATCGGGAAAATTAGTAGATCGCGATGGTAGGTCCGGAATATTTTTTGGACATCCGCACGCGAAGTACCAGGACTGCGAACAACAAAAACACGATCAAGCATGATCAAAATTGGACTGAAGGGGGATCATGTTTATCCATAGGTTAGATATTTATATATAATATGTTATTATATAATACAATAATAATTATGCATAGTAACTATAATAATATAATAATAATATATCATATATATATAATATAATGGGAAAAGTTATATATTAAAATATATATATATATATATATGTTGGACGGTGGGGGGGCTGTATATACCCCCTGACACGGAAATTCCTCTTTGTTTCTTTCATTGTTTCTTTGTTTCTTTCCCCTTCCCCTGACGCCATTTCCCATCTTTATTTCTTTCATTTTTTCTTTGTTTTCTTTCTTCCTGAAGCTTAAGCTTCACTTCTTTGTTTCTTTGTTTCTAATTTCACTTTGCTTTTCCTTTCTTTATTTCTTGGTTTTCTTCCCCTGAAGCAAGGTATGCTTCGCTGCTTCTGTTTCTTTCCTTCCTTTTCGTTTTCTTTCTTTGTTTTGTGGTTCCGTTCCAGCACATCGCGGTTACGCCACCAGAGCTAGGAAAAATAGGAGGAGCACACCATCGTAAAGAGAACCTTTTCCTCATTACTTCTACTGATCCCGAATTTTGTTTTGAGGTGGGTAACCCTATGCCCACTGTCTATGTGGATATTTATGTTATTTTATGTGCTTATATCTGAGGAACTGATTGAGTAGATTTTATGTGAGAAATATAGAGATTAAGTTGGAAAGGTGGTTTTGAGTAGATTTGAGGTTAGAAAAGTACAATTGTACTGGTTGGAACATAAGGAAAGTATATATAAGTTTTCAATGCTGCTACTAGAGAAAATATGAGCAAAACAGCGTTCCGGAGAAGTTTTTCGCAAGCTCATTCGAATGCGCTGCCACTGGGATTCGAATGAGCCTAAAAATTACGTGTTCTGGCACTTTTTGAGTAGTTCATTCGAATGAACTGATGGTCATTCAAATGACACTGCTAAAATCATAAATCGGGAGCGAATTTTTAGTGTCGTTCGAATTACTCGGCTAGTCCTTCGAATGACAGCTGTATGACTTGAGATTTTAGATTTTCTACATGTTCAAACAAGTGTAGAAACTTAGATCATTGTATAGGATTATGCTTTGCTGAGGTATGATGGATATGACTTTATGCATTGCTAAATGTACGGGATAAACTGATATGCACACGGTATTATGACATGCATATGACACGAGCATAACATGACACGAACATGAAAACACGACATGAACACGACCTCAAGCATTTACATGATATGGAGGACGCCACCATAGGGCGAGCAGACCTCAAGCATTTACATGATATGGAGGACGCCGCCCTCGGGTGAGTGGATTTCCTCAGGCATTCTATATGCCACTACTATGATATGGAGGACGCTGCCATAGGGCAAGTGGATTTCCTCATGCATGCCATACATGCATACAGACATGACATGTACACGACACGGTGGACGCTGCTCCCGGGCAAGTGGGACCCTCAAGCATTCAATATGCCATACATGAACATGACACGTGCATATGATACATACATGAAATATGAATATGCTATGACACGTGAATAGGAATGGTATGTATATGTGCTAATGATATGTTAATAAGATACGTAAACGCAATGATATGTATAGGTGCTATTTGAATATGAACATGATATGATACAGAGGAGGCTGCCTCCAGGCAAGTCTACCTCAGGCATGAATATGATATGTCTATGTGATACAGAGATATGATACATATATATATATATATATATATATATGCTAAATGAACATGACGATATGTGAATGTGATATATGCATGGAATATGTGGATGATTATGTATATAGAACATGTTCAGGATGTGTATGTGCAAAGGCAACGTCAAGGGACCACGGTTGCATAAGACGGCCTCTAGATAGGTCACGTGATACGAAGATAGCATGAGAATATAGAACACGATCTACGAGTATAGTATAAGAGTATAGAGAATGCCCAGATGCCAAGGTTAGGTAAAGGAAATATTAGAACCTAGATGACCTAGTAAATTAGATAAGGGCGCTCAGGACTAGAATGGATAATAACAAGTAGGGAGGTAGTGTAATGATGTCACATAGAGACCCCCTGAACGGCCTGGAGGATAACCGAGAAAATGAACAATAGGTAATGCTAGGGAACCCCACTGAGGACCAAGAGTTCTCACCCCCACTCGGTTATGGATCCAGGTGTGCACAGCAAGGAGATCGACCCAAGGAATGTATGGTAGACAACCGAGGGCTGTGGATCGGAGCAGGAGCGAGTTGACAATGGACGCGCTAAGGCGTTACATGTTTTGTATGATGTTATATGACTTTTCTAAACTTTTTGTAAATACTTAGTACTATGGCTATGTGTAATTATGCTTTGGGACCTTGGTTGTAATTATATCTATATACACATGCTCTTCATATCCTACTGCGGTTATTAGCAACTGTTGTTATATATTCTTTTAATAACACACGGCTCCTACTTTATAAAATTATAATGCACACGAACGATTTTCAAATTGGTCCATATTTTCGCGTAAGAGATATTTGTAAAGGTAAAAGTACGGGCTGAAGGTAACCCGACACAACGGATAACAACCCTGTGAGCATTGCTTACTACCATGGAAGTGGGCAGTTAGCAGGGGTGTTACAAGAAGTCCCCTAATCCCTATGGTTTTCCACTAAGGATGCTGTGTTCTCACCCCACTCATCCATGACTCCAGGTTTTGATGAAGGACAAGGAGCGGAGCAGTATGAAGAGGAGGCGCCCCAAGACAGGATAGCCAAAGATTAGACTAGTAGCTAGTCGACTGTATATGTTTATATGCACTGTTTTGTGATCTTTGTACTGGTTATTTAAACTATAACCTATGTACTCATGTACTTATTTATGTGTGTATGATGGACCACGTTTGTAGTTATGACATGTGTTAAATACTTCCATATTCTCTTAGTAAGCATGCTATGTTTCCGCGTCCATATTTTGGGTAACAATATGTTCAATGTACAAACGGTACTAAGTATTATCCCCACCCGAGCAGATAACAACTTAGCCAGCAAGCTTGCGACTTAAGAGTAGGCTTGCCTGCTAGGGGTTACAATCAGCACATACAACTCAGTAGGCGTATACACCGTTAACATGCTTTGGTTGGGGTACTTCTAGCCCCTATATTTTGGTTTGCGAATATTTCTTACTTGAAAATATGGACTGTTTCGAAACCTTTTCCTTTTCTTTATTAATTCATAAAATATGAGCCATGCATGTTCAAGAAGATATATGTATAGATACGCAAATGATAGAGCCCCAAAATACTTAGATGATATCATCATACAAAATAGTTCATGGTGTGTGTGTGTGTATATATATATATTCAATTACATGGTCCAAAACATGATTATACACTTGATTACTAATACATATTACACTTAGTGCACACAGGAGTGCGTTCAGATCATTAACCAATCCATCTTGTTGGACTGGCGAGGGGCTTATCCGTTAGACGTGCCAAGAAAGGGAATTTTCCCTATTCATATAACTATGTACTTTCTTCCAGGTTTTTCGTGTCTCACCGTGGCTATAACCCTCTTACGATATCTCATTTTCCCTAAGGTTCAATTGTGGTCTTTGTTTAAGATTAGGTGATAAATTCTAGTTTTCTAGGGTTGTCCTAAGGCCTGAATGACAACCATGTCCTCATGATGCATATTAACATAATTTTAACACCTAATACAAGATACACAGCTCCGTGAATAAGAAAATTGAAGAAGAGAACTTAAAAACCTAGTTCATTCAAATGACTTATCCCAGTTCATTCGAATGACTAGTGTAATTCGAATGACCATAATTCAATCGAATGACATGAAAATTTGGCTCTCGGGTTAGGTAATTCAACGGACCTTTCTGGTCGCTCAGCGGTAGTCATTCAAATGACTATTTCTAATCATTCATATGACCTGAATATTTTGCTCACAGTTCAGAAAAATCAGTGATTCATTCGAATGACCAAAACTTAATCATTTGAATGACTTGAAACTTTTACTCTCAATTCAATAAAAATTAGTGGTTCATTCGAATGACTGGGGCTAATTCATTCGAATGACCTTAGGTCTGTTGCAGAAAACAAGATCATATTCAATATTATTCCATGTACACTTCTTAGGGCTTTACCACATAATTTTCAACAACCACTATAACATATTTTCAACTCCAAGAAAACATAAAATCGCACATGCAACATTAACCTAATATCTAATACATAATACATTAGATTTTCATATATTACACACATAATACTTAAAAATCAGCAATGGGGTAAGTAAGCTAGGTGTTACCCACTTCCTAATAGTATTGGTTGGTGGTGAGGGTGATGAGACGGAGTCCCCACTAGCATTGGGCTTTTCCTGCTATTTTTCGGTTACGTCAGTGTAACAACCGAGTGCAGAATAGAAAGTATTTAGGCGGAAGCAGATGAATAAAAATTGAAACCATGGCACCCACGAAGGCTATTTATAGCCTCAGGGGTCGTGGCTTTGGCCTACTCTTTTGGCCTCATTTTTCCTTTAATTAAAAATCAAATTAAGGGGATAAACGCTCATTTATTACACATCATGAATAGTGACATCTTTTGGAAGATGATTGATTTCTTTGACTTATTGACTTTCTTTGGGTTTGTGAGAGTGTGTGTTGAGGGCCGTGTGAGAGATCTGATGGCCACGGCCATGTGGCCAAATTTTGGTCATGTTTGATTGTGTTTGGTCGTTAACCGTTTGTGTATAGCTGTCCTAAAAATATTCTGGACACACCATCATGATCTACTAATTTTCTGGATAAGGAATTTAAGTAAATCTAATGTATTCATAAATTTATTTTCATAAAAGTGTTCTTTACGATACCTTTGATACATAACTAAATTCCGGTGATGGCCAAAAATTGGCTTCGATCTTGCGAAATTTCACAAGATTGTGAAACCATTATTTTGATTGGTATTTTTAGGAATTAAATTTTATAATTAAATTTTTCAGTCTAAATAATTGTGTCATATTTATTTATTACACGAAGTCTTTGTAAGGGGAAAAATCGGGATGTTACAAAGCTTGTGTGCTCTCTGTGACCCTTGCAAAGCTCAAGTCATTAAAATGACTCAGGACTCAGGACTAGTCATTTGAATGACTCTGACAGAAAAGACTCACAACGGTTACATTACATATGTCATTCGAATGAATTTACTTTAGTCATTCGAATGACCCAGTCTCTAAAAACAGTAACAACTAGGTCTGTTGTACTGTTTCTTGTGCATTAAATGCACAATGGCTAGCATCACTTGGAGAATTATAAATACCCACGAAACTCAGTAATTCAATGCAAAACATTAACTCCTAAACTCCTATTCTTCTATAGATCATTAAGAGCATATATTGAGCCATTTTTCTAAGCCAAAAAGAGAGATATTCACNAACCCAACTAGGTCTAGTTTATTTTTCTGTCTTTTCTTTTAGTTAGAAATTTATGATATTCCCTAGGGTGGCAACCAATCCCCCAGGTGTATTGAAGGGTATAATGTAAAAGAATGGTGCACAAAGTAAATCCATAATATACTTATACATGTATCCATTATAATTATGTCGCATGTGTAAGTGCTAGGTTAAAGGAAAGATTAGGATTAACTTATAAACGTTTGGGACTAGGACAAGATAAAAAAAATTAACCTTATATGTATGCTCACTTAGAGATGTCCCGAACGGCAAAACCCTGTTTGACATTACCTAGAAAATGCGTAGAGATCCACTGAGTAAATTTATTTGCTCATACCCTCTGCATTTGGTTCTAGATACTGTTAGAGCAGATACACCACATGGGGACGCCAGTACTAATCATTTTGAGCATTAGTGTTGACCTTAATTAGGGGGGGTTGTTGTGCTTTGCACCACGAGCATGACCACATTTGAAATAGCGATTGTGGACACAAATAGACTTATCACTTTCGAGTTGCTACAGAAGATCCTTGTAGTTCCCCTAGAGCCTCAGGTACTAAGGGTTCTTGTACTTGAGACTCGAGAGAATTCCCAAATTTCAATTCACTCCTCCCATACATGACCTGACCAACTCCACGCCAAGGGGAGGACGAGTCACCACCATAGCAATCCGATTCAAATTTCTAATGGTGACGAGTGTAACACCCCTGCTAACTGCTCACTCCATGGTAGTAAACAATGCTCACATGGTTGTTATCTGTTGTGTTTGGGTTACTTCTAGCCCTTACTTTTAGCTTTGAAAATATTTCTTACTCGAAATTATGGACTGTTTTCAAAACCTTTTCCCTTTTCTACATAAATTATGAGCCTACGTGTTCGAGAAATCATATAGATATGCAAGTGATAGAGTCTCGATGGACTTAAGCGATAAAGTCTCGATGGACTTAAGCGATAATTAACCTATGAGATATCAATACATAAGATCTCATGATATATATATACACACACACACATATGTATATACAATTATCTGGTCCATAACACAATTACACATTCAAGTAATAATACATAATTACACGTTCAATTATACTAGTTCATAATACATTTAATTCTCATATGGGCTAAGGGCACGTCTAGCCCCTTTAGCTAATCCTAACCATAAAGCATGANAGAGAGAGAGATGAGAGCTCCGGAAAATTCGCTTTCCCTATTAACATATTGAAGCCCATTTGACAAGAAACTTTTGATGCCAGCTAGTCCGAAGTTGAAACCAACTAGTTTTTGAGTCAAAACTAAATAGTTTAAATAAACCATGTTGAGCGAATCTTTAAACCAAACACTCGCACCAGAGCTTCGAAAACGTAACCATGCCCATTCCAATCAACTCATTCGCCCCCTCAGCCGCCTACACGCTTCTCTTTTTCTTCCTTGTTGCCGCCGAAATCTCAACTTCGCTCGGCGGGAACCGCCATGTCATCACCTTCCGGTCACCCAATCTCTTCCCCGAAGGCCTCGCCTGGGACCCGACGGGCCAGCACTTCCTCGTCGGATCCCTCCGCCAACGCACCATCTCCACCGTCTCCGACGCCGGCGTCGTCGAAACCCTAATCTTCGACCCATCTCTTCCTGAAAACGTTACCGTTTTGGGCATCGCCGTCGATGCCCGCAAAAACCGCGTCCTCGCCGCGCTCCACGCCTACGAACCCCTCTCTCCCTTCAACGCCCTCGTCGCCTACGATCTGCGCTCCCGCCACCGCCTCTTTCTCTCCCTCCTTCCCTCCGCTGCCGTCGGCGATGGCGAATCCGACGACGCCGTCGCGAACGCCGTCGCAGTGGACTTTAAGGGCAACGCTTACGTCACGAACTCCGCGGGTAACTACATCTGGAAGGTCAACGAGAGAGGGGAGGCTTCGATCTTATCGAACTCGCTAAGGTTCACGGAGCAACCCTTTGACCGCGACGCGTGGTATAGTTTCTGCGGCCTCAACGGCATCGCTTACCTCAGCAGCGGTTACCTCCTCGTGGTGCAAACCAATACGGGCAAGGTGTTCAAGGTCGATG
The DNA here is from genome assembly GCA_003254905.1 of Nissolia schottii. Lineage (NCBI taxonomy): Eukaryota > Viridiplantae > Streptophyta > Magnoliopsida > Fabales > Fabaceae > Nissolia > Nissolia schottii. The sequence goes on along the minus strand of QANU01081260.1, from coordinate 43,683 downwards.
CGGATGACGGTACCGCGAGGCTCGTGCTGCTGAACGATGATCTGATTGGCGCGGATGGCGTTGCTGTGAGGCGGGACGGCGTCGTTTTGGTGGTATCTCCTGTGACCGGCAAGATGTGGTTCCTCAAGAGCAATGATGGGTGGGGGGAGGCCGTGGTTTTTGACAAAATTGACCTTGACTTGGAGGGGTTTCCTACTTCGGTCGTTGTTGGTGAGAGGGACAGGGCCTATGTGTTGTACGGGCGTGTAAATGAGGGTATTTGGGGGAATTCGGAGAGAGAGAGTTTTGCAATTGAGGAGGTGAGGTCGCCCAAGGAGAGCGAGGGCGAGAATGTTTGGCTGTATGTGATGGTGGGACTGGGGTTGGTGTATTTCTTGTATTGGAGGTTTCAAATGGGCCAACTTGTGAAGAACATGGATAAGAAGATCAATTGATTTTTTGAAGTTTGTGTGGTAAATTTCCAAGAAGTAAGTAAACCTTTACAAAATAAAGCTTGTGTTGTAAACCCAACTAGGTCTAGTTTATTTTTCTGTCTTTTCTTTTAGTTAGAAATTTATGATATTCCCTAGGGTGGCAACCAATCCCCCAGGTGTATTGAAGGGTATAATGTAAAAGAATGGTGCACAAAGTAAATCCATAATATACTTATACATGTATCCATTATAATTATGTCGCATGTGTAAGTGCTAGGTTAAAGGAAAGATTAGGATTAACTTATAAACGTTTGGGACTAGGACAAGATAAAAAAAATTAACCTTATATGTATGCTCACTTAGAGATGTCCCGAACGGCAAAACCCTGTTTGACATTACCTAGAAAATGCGTAGAGATCCACTGAGTAAATTTATTTGCTCATACCCTCTGCATTTGGTTCTAGATACTGTTAGAGCAGATACACCACATGGGGACGCCAGTACTAATCATTTTGAGCATTAGTGTTGANGAATATTTTTGGGATATCTGTACACGAGCGATTAACAACCAAACACGATCAAATGTGATCAAAATGGGTCAAGGAGCTTTAGTGTTTATCTTCAGGAGAAGATATTTATATAAATAATAATATAATAATAATAAAAAAGAAAATAAATTTGTCCCTATCGTGTCGACCAGGCGGCACTCTTGATCGGTGTGGTAGCTAACCACGTAACGCTCATAGGAGGAAGGCATCAAACGCGATATGTACAACCACCTCCTTACAGGAATGGCGAGGGATCAGACCTTGGACTGATCAGATGTGGATGCCTAGGTCGGCCCTTGGACTCGAACACGTTCTACCTTACTGCTTACTTTGACTGGGGTCCCCTTTTTTTCTAGGCCTTGGTCTATTCTCATAATCTCGGGCCTTGGCCCATTACTATCGTAATCAGGTCTCTCTACCTGCGTTGCTCATAATCAACCCAGCTTACCGAATTGGTGAGGGGCGTATCTGCAAGACGTGCCAAGAGAATAGGGGAACTTCCTAGTTATATAACTATACTTTTTAACTAAGGTCTTCCGCACCAGTTGGGGTTGGAACCTCTCTAACTTGTCTTCGTTCCCTAGGGTTCAATTATGATCTTGTTGGACTTTGATTAAGGACTTCTAGTTATCTACGTTCGCCCTAAGCCCTACGACGACTGTTTCCTCATGATGCATGCTCTCATGGTTTAGGATACGCATAACTGTGTCTGATAGATCCCATAACATAGTTAAAACTCAAGTTTTTCAGTGCGCATTCGAATGCTTAGGGTTTGTGCATTCGAATGATTCTTTCAATCGATTGATCAAGGAATTCAATCGACTGAAATCCTTCTCAGGCTTTCATTCGACTAAAATCCTCATTCATTCGATTGAAATCCAAAAGTCTTTCATTCGAATCCCTTGGGAATTCAATCGAATGAAATAGTGTGAAATTGGCTCCCGAGATCCTTTTCTCCCAGGGGCTTCTCACCATAACTTTTCTCATTTTCCAGTGATCGAATCAGTACAGTTATGGTTTCTAAACGTTAAAATCATCAAAAACCATCCTACACAACTTACTTCCTATAGTTTTTACAAAGTAGTTTTGCAGTCAAATACATATAGATACATATACACAATTATAAAATCAACCACATAGACAGTGGTATTAGAGTTACCCACTTCCTATGCGGAATCGGAGTTGATGAGGGGATTGCAGAGAAAATCCTCATCACAATGATATGCTCCAAGAAATTTTCGGGAGTCCATCAGCGGTTCATGCAATGTGCACGAGCGGTACTAGAAATGGAAAAACTGAAGGTAAAGTGAAACATAAAATTTTTCACTCAGGGGACCCTTTTATAGTCGTGGCCCCCCTGTTTACTTATTTATTTAATTATTAATAAATTTTATTATTATATTATTATTTTATTATAATTATCCAAAATATCTTGGCCTTCTGTTCAATTTTGGTCACGTTTGATCGCGGTTGGTAACCATTGGCCCGCGTACGGATATCCGAAAAGTATGCCGAACACATATCCGCGATCCACGAATTTTTCTGGTCAGGATAGTTCACTGAAACAAGGTATCCGGGAACTTGTTTCCACCAACCTATATTTCACAGATCCCTTTGTCCATCAACCAGATTTCCGTTTTGACCGAAAACGGGCATGGACCTCGCGGTATTCCGCGAGATCATAACTCCCTGACCTTCTCCAAAGTTTATTGGAAATAGATCTGGTAAATAATTTTCCCCATCCTATAATCGCTTTCCTTTATGCTCTTAATTAGGCAAAAATCCATAAATCTTACAAAAATCTTTCTAAGGGGAACCCAGGATGTTACAAGTCCTATGGCTAGGATTGGTTTTATGAAATTTGTTTAAGTGTTTTAGTTCTTAAAGCGTCAATGAACATCTTTGAATGTTGGCTTGTGGTCCCCCAAGTCTAGAGTTAGGAATAATTCCCATAACATGGTGAAATGAACTTAATGATGGATTAGTGACCATAAAACCTTATAATATGTAAACATGAAGTTTAGCGTTGGTGTACTATAAGTATGGTTCAAGTCATGCCCATTAATTGATGGTAAATATTATGTTTGTGCTTATGATGGGTGTGTTTGCATATGCTAAATGGTACATATGCCTATGTTATATTTGATTACCATATGACTTATCTATGATGATGCTTATCCTTATAAGTATGTTTATGTGATGCCATGATTCTAAATTGATGATTATGTTATAATATGGTAGCATGCATTCATTTATATATATATCGTCATTTCTTTATAAGTGTGTTATGAAACATGAAGATATAATTATATCAAAAATAAACTAAGTCCTCTTTCAAGGAGATATCCATAAGACTTTTAACATAACACACTTATAGTAACTACGATCTATGTACAATGAGGCTTCCCTTGTGGAGCGATTCCTTTAGGCCAGGGCAATTAGCTGGTCACCTTGACCCTTGTTGTTGGTTCAGAGGTTGTACAACCTAATAAGTACCCAATTTACACAAATCTCGACTATTAAAATGACACTTATTCGCTTATGTTTTAAACATTTATCTAACTTAAATCCCCATTTTTTTGTAGGTTTATAATATATTTTGAAAGATGGATGCAAGCATATTAATTGAAGAATAATCCCTGAAGAATGGAGCAAAAGGGCAAAAGCGAAAAAAGAAGCAAAAATGATGACATCAGGAGCAGACCGCTCAGCACAAGGACAATCTCGCTCAGCGCACAAGAGGACAAAGCACCACTCAGCGGTGAACCCTTGACCGCTCAGCGATGCTGCCACCGGAGCCACTTGCAGCCGCCGCATTTATTGCGCCAGCTGGCGCCACCCTGGATTGCGGCACCGCCCTAACACGTCGGCGCCGCCCCTGCAAAAGTTGTCGGAGCATTTATTACTCGGCGTGAGAAGATAACGCCGCTCAGCGATAAACCAAAGACGCTCAGCGAAGAATCCTTTATCGCTCAGAGGTGGTACCTGTACCGCTGAGCGATGACACCTAAACTTTGCCTATAAATAGGAAGGCTGAGCCATTCATTTCCATCATCTCTTCTTCCACCCATAGTTCATTCTTTTACATTTTCTCTTGTACTTCAAAGCTTAGGTTAGTTTAGCAACAAAGAGGAGGCCGGTGAAGGAGCCAGGAGATCGAGGAAGCTCGGCGAGCCGTTGTCATGATAGCGTGAGAACGTGTCATGGTAAGCGTCCAAACCTTGCCTCCGAGATACTCTTGTAAGATGGATTTCTAATCCTCTTGTTGTTGGGATTTTCATGATTGTTATAGTATGATTGTGTCCATGTAACTTCTTGCATATGAATTTATCAGTTTCTATGATTCGCTTGAATGATTTTATACTTAATGCTAGCTTTTGTTTAGTGTTTTGATTCTTGATTTGAGACTTAGTTGTATGAACGAGAGTTATACTAATTAAGTTGTAACCAAGTTGAGATCAATCTTGCTATGCTAAACTAGATTCTAGACTTAAACGTTGTGAACGAAAGTTACAATTACTAGAGTCTGACCTAAATCATCTCATCTAATCCTTGTTGCCGTAACTGGAATAAAGATTAGTCGTTTTAACATCTATAATAATGCTGGCATACTTTGTTAAGCTCGTGTGCGAGAGTGACAGTTTAACAAAGGAAACCTGTGATCTTTACATGCGCGAAAGCGATGAATAAGTTAAGATCTGATGGCGGGCAATCAATGAAATGATAATTCTATTGTCTTAAGTTATGGATGCATGAAACTATGATATGATTCAATTCCCGATAAGCTTCCGGATCTACCTCTGATTTGTTGCCTATTTATTTTTATGTTGTTTATTTACTTATTTATTTAACTATCAAACAATTTACCAATCCTCCACTTCATTGTTTAATTAACTAAACTCAAGAACGGTATTTTGCAACTCCCTGTGGATACGACTATACCCGACTATACTGCAATTGGATCCCTCGAGGATCTGAAAGCAGTAAAGAAGGATATATTATTTTTAACGACAGAGAGTTCAAGTTAAGCTGTCAACACAAATTGGCATGCTATTGGCTTTCAGCACAACCAAGTTTCTAGGTGTACTGAAAGGAAAAAAAATTCAAAAGTCCACAGTCTAGCACAGTTAGTTAGTCATGTAGACCGACACCAATCGTTGGTTACTGACATAGTCGAGAAATGTATGTGGTTCACTACCACAGAATTGAGCTAAAGTCCTTAATACGAAGTTGTATGCCCCAAGGTGGTATCCAATCCCCCATATGTACTAAAGGGTACTAATGTTAACGAAATAAGGAATGCTATAACTCCATAATGTACTCATGCATGATTTCCTACTAATGCATTTGCTTATGTTTATCCATTATTATATCCATGTTAGTATGAGTAAATGCTAGGATTAAAGGAAAAACTAGGATTAATTGGTGACCGTTTGGGACTAGGGCAAGATAATTAAATGAACTCTTATGTATGCTCACTTAGAAAAGGCTTGAATGACAAAACCTTATGCGACGTCACCTAGACAGTGCACAGAGATCCACTAAGGAAATTCATTTTCTCATACCCTTAGCATTTGGTTCTAGGTTACGATGGAGCATATCTACCGCGTGGGGACATCAACCCTAACCACTGAGAGCATTAGGATGGACCCCGCCAGGGGGTAGTTGTGCTAGAGGCTGCAAGCACGACCTCCTATGAGATAGCAATTATAAATTTAACAGGTTTTGCCGCCACTCCCACGCTACTCTAACAGATTCAAGCCTTGCCGCCGACAGTCTAGGCTACTCCTGTTGCTCCTCCCGAGCCCCAAGTGCCCCGTGGGCCAATTGATAACTCTCATATGTCTATCTACACTTTGCAGATTTGTGCTGTATAGATCCATTCTGAGCGGGGAACCAATCACCAATGCCATGCTCTATCAAGATTTTATTAGATAAAGAGGAGGAGGACTTCTTGGGACCGCAGTTGTCATGGTTGATGTTGTGGGTGATGATGCAGAGGTTAAGGATATAGTTGCTGCAAAGGACGACGTCATGGATACGTAGATGCTGAGGTGGGTGTCAACCCTAAGGATGAGGTTACTGATGACCTAGAGGATGAAGATGAGGATGGCAGTGGTGAGTTCGATTTACAGGTGGAGTCAAAATTTTAAGAGGATCCCGTTTCACCTATCTAGTCTCAACACAGTGGACCCTCCCGCTACACCGAGCACACAATGACCTATAGGGCTATGCCATTCGAGACTTTCCTCCAAGATGTGGTCCAATCAAAGCTCGCCCTTCTAATGATGACATGGACTTGAGTGACAATGAAAGTGTGGCATGACCACTAGTTCTATTTATCTTTTCTCTTTTGTATCAAATGTATATATATGTAGTTTACTGTCCATATTTTGAGACGAGCAAGCTTGTAGTACGATCCTCATCAATTTATATTACATCTTATGTATCTTTTGTATGAACACTATTTATATTGTCATATGCATTTAATGAATGATGAGGTCTATTTAGTGTATGTATATGTGTGTGTATATACACACACACACACTACTTTCTTGGTGTGAATGTATGTTTTGATGCTCCACATTTGTCCTTTTCGCTTATTATCTACCACTGCTTATATTCCTAAAGTACTGCTCGTGTTTTGAGAAATGAGTTTTTGGTTAAAGTTCAAAACTTTTCCATATTTTCAAAATAGTATTTCTAAAAACTAAATCTAAAGTAATGAAAAAGTTAAAACGTGACAACTAGTGATCATTAATTACAACATAAGCGTAATTAGTTAGCTAAGGTGTTGCATTGTATGGATTGATCAGTAGAGCGAGAAGCATGATTGGTAGATGTAAGAAACGATTGCTGTTGATGTTCATCCCATTAGAGAAAGATTTCATATTCAACAAGCTTATCATAAAGGTCATTAAACGATAAGGGAAAATCCCTAGTGCAAATAGAGGCACTAAATTAATGAAAGCAAGACCATGATCGTTGAGGGCAGCAATAACATCTAGATCATCAATGGGATGACCAATAAGGACAAGTTCATCAGAAGCGAAGTGAATTTAGCACAAATAGTCACACACACTTAACTTTCCTTTAGTGATGGAGGCAAGGCATTTCTTGAGTGACATGACATGGGTTCGAGATCGATTGGCGTAAGCCTTGGTCAATCGCGAGAAAGCATTAGCAGAAGAGGCGGCAAGGGCCATGACAAGCTGAGCATCCGATCCACAAGAACCCAAGAACGCGAGAAAAACGTAATTAGCCTAATATTGCCACGTGCGGAACACAGGATTTTCAACAGCTACACCATTGGTTTCAAAGGTAGCAAAAGGACATCTGTTGGAGCCATTTACATAGCCAAGTAAGTTGTTCGTGGACAAAAGAATGAATATTTGTTTATACCAAGTTGGGTAATTATTAGAAAAGAGTTTGATAGGTAAAGTAGCATTGAGTTCAATAACAATTGAAGATGAGGAGGAAGAACTGGAGTTGGCGGCCATCATAGTTATCAAAATCGCTTGTTAACTCATAAAATCGTACGAGTTTACGAGTTTAGGTAGTGAAATCGAGCTAACTCGCATGTAAACTCGTTTCTGGATAAAATCGGGTAAACTCGCATAAAATCGCGAGTTTACTGCCGATTTTACGAGTTTACCACACATGCAGGTTTTTTGTTTTGTTTTTTTTTTTATTTTTTATTTTTACTGCTGCGCATACAATCGTACTCCGTAGTGCCATCGTGCTTTGTCGCTAATCCATCGTATGTATTTCAAATATCTTTTCTGTAAGGGTGCGTGACCTCTGCATCGCTATCTGTACTTTAGTATTCTGGATTGGACACATCATTGTCACATACTCACTTTTTGTGATGCTCAGTAATATGGGACTCACTGATATCTTCAATATTTATGCTGTTGTGTGTGTCATCTCTTGGATATTTGTGTTATTAAAGGTTCTAGAAACAAAGGGCATGCCCCTCGAACTCATCACCGAATTCTTTGCTGTCGGCTCGAAGCAGACTACTTCTGTCAAAAATGAATGACATTGTTCTTTATATACATTTGCTATGTTGATTGTTCAATACACCGCCTCTTTCTTGTGTTGATAGATTTTACTTATCATTAAGTTTATGTAGAGGAAGATATGTTTTCGTTCAAACAAATATATTATATATTATCTATGAATTGAACTTAGAAGTCATATATTTCATCTTTATTAGTGCTTTATTATGGAGTTAAAAATATTTATGAATTTCAAGTTTTTATTTTTGTAGCACAATAATTTTTTAAAATATTTTTTTAATATTTTTTTAATAATAGGTAAACTCGTACGAGTTTACGATCCGAGTTTACAAAGGCTCCACGAATTTACTTAAACTCGCGAGTTTGATAACCATGTTGGCCATAGTTGGAATCAAATTTTGCAAGTTAAGCAAAGAGCTCAATGATACTACGTAAAGAGAGAATATTATGTTTGCATTCAAAATCATCAAGTACATTAGTTGCTTCGGAGATATGTACTAGTATACTAGACTACATAACTGAGTAACAAGACCACGTAACAAACTTTATACACAACATTAGCTTCCTAATCTATAGCAACAAACATTTCAATTTCAAACTTTAGTTACAATGGAAAAAAACTTGGTCAAACATTATGATTTGGTGATGACTCCTACAACAACTAAATATTGCTTTTCTTACTTTTCCAAAATTCTAGATTGCCTCCAAAAAGAAATGTATTATGAGGTATAGCACATATCTAAGGGAGAACCAAAAACGTTAGGCTAACTTAACTTTTTAGTCTCGATAAAACCACTGTCATTTGAACCTTGTTTCAAGGAATTCAACTAACCTAGTCCAACCTAACTGCAGGACCTTTTTGACAAGAGCTTTTCTTTCATTCAGCCCCACACCACTTTGACAAACCCAGGGACGGTATCGTTAAGCTAACTGGTAAGTTATTCTAAATCTATTCCCATTTTCTACTGTACTATCCTCAGTTATTGGCAACATAAATTAACTCTAACCAATATGTACAAATCCTCAGACATTATGAGGTTTAAGCAATACACAGCATACCTTATTGTCATACAGAGCGGAACACAAGGTGGTTCACACATAAGCAGTATTATAACAATTTATTTTTTTGTTCGGTACATTAGAAAAACTTCAAACACAATTCAAAAGATTAACAAGAACAGCCTTAAGGGCTTCCTCCTCACAATGACAGCATGATGGAGAAGATCTTCAGCAGGCAGGCCGGCAAGCAAATTCATGAGCAAGAACTAGTATGCACACTTGAAACACTTAAGATAACATTCATCTCCCCAACTTCACTCATCTAGTATTGACATCATATAACTATGTCCCAACATTCCAATATTATCTGATAACTCCCTGCAAATTGGCACCATCAAGCTTTGCACCTTCCAAGTGCTGGAGTAATTGTTAAAAAAAATGAAAATATGTTAGATATCGTACTTTGAACAGAAAAATACACTTGCCAAACCACTATTTATTTTGTTCACTGAATTGCTTAGATAATTCCCTTTGCTTTTTTTTTTTTTTGGATGCTTAAATAACTTCCTTTATTTGAACCCAACTAATAGTTTTTATGTAGGAAGCAATACATTATAAAGGAAAACTCCATATGGTTCCGTTAATTTGTACTTTGCACAAAACAGAGTGACTGATTCAGCCATATGGATCTGCTGTTTGATGAGACAGGTTTGTTAACTGGAACATGTACTTCAAGAACAAAGCAATAGTCATCTTGAACTGAGATGTTAACTGGAACATGTACTTCAAGAACAAAGCAATAGTCATCTTGAACTTAGATGCTTCTCTGTTCAGTTCAGTTCCAACTAAATTTTCATAATCAATTCAATTAACTGTTTTAAACTGCACAGGCATCCATTAAACTATTGACAGCACAATTACATACACCATAAACTTCCAGCTCAAATGCTGAATTAACTAGTGAAGATAAGTAGCTATATCACTTATACAACAGGTACACAATAGCACCATGAAAACCAGCAGAATAAAGTGAACTGACTGAGAAGAATTCATGATTCCAAGATGATTTTTATTAATTAATGGGCATTGTGATTTTCAAAACAACAATACCATGACGGTCATCTTAGATAAATTTAAACATTGACAAGCTAGTCAACTATTAGCATATAGTGTATTTAACTCATATTGTAGACTAGAGTAAGTTAATTGCTGTTAGTTATTTCTGTTATGCTGAGCTGCCATTGTTAGTTACCTTCTGTTATTAGGCAGTTAGCTTAGGCATCAGTTAGTTAGTTTTTCCCTGTATATATAGCACTCAATGTGCTGAAGCTACTTCAATGAAGCATTATTCAGAAATTTCTTCTCTTTTGCATTTCCTTTGAGCACAAGCTTCCATTGCACAATCTTGTTATGGTATCAGAGCCCTCCGTGTAGAGGGGGATCTGCTGCGCGTTATTCTTCATTCACCATTGCTATTCTTCATCAATCTTAATCCTTTGTGATCTTCTTCACCTTTTAATTGGTTCATTCACACCGATTTCATTTTTTCTACCATTTGATCAGTTCTTTTCTTCTCTCATCACTCGTTCCTTGTTCTTCAAGCTCGAGTTCCTCAATTTCCATGATCCATTCCTTTTCCTTGCTTTTGATATTGATCATTGCGAATCTGAATCCATTGAAACCACTCATCGATCCTCTGAGTCCATATTTTCTGCATCCAAGTGAGTCCTAGATCTCTCCTTGTTGCAAATCCTCTCACCGAAGCAAATTATCACTCATGGTGTCGCACCATGACACTGGCGTTATCAGCTAAACAAAATCTTGGTTTTGTGGAAGGAAAGCTTCCATCACCTCCGATTGGAGATCCTCTTTCCATTGCATGCGACAAGAACAACACGTTCGTGCTCTCTTGGATTGTTCGTGCTTTATCTACTGAAATTGGCCAAAGAATGATTTTCATCAATCGTGCTTCTGGTCTTTGGCAAGAGCTGAAGCAGCGTTTCTGCCAAGGAATTCATTCACGTGTTGCTGATCTTTAAGAACTTTATCCCTTGAAACAAGGTAATCTTTCTGTGACTAGTTACTTCACTCAATTGAAGATGTTGTGGAGTGAAATGGACAATTTTTGACCTATTGCTCCATGTGTATGTGGCTTGCAATGATCTTTCTGTTTATATAGAGATAAAGATTATGTGATGCTTTTCTTGAAAGGATTGAATGATCAATTTTTGAGCGTGCAATCACAAATTCTACTTCTGGATCCATTGCCCCTTCCTCAATAAGGTCTATAGCCTGATTATACAGCAAGAATGTCAGTTTCAAAGTAAAATCAGGAGACTCCAAAGGTTCTAGCAATACATCGTTCTGGTAATGCTCAATCCAATTCATCACGAAAATGTTACTCTCGAGGACAATCTTCAAAGAATTCTGGTTACAACAATAGACATTGCTCCAGTCTCCTGCACCAGCCTCCACCACTCCTCATTCCACCAACATATCCACTATAAACCCTCCATCCACAGACAACTGAGGTATAACCTTTCTTGGTAGCATAGCATCTCATTCATTTCAANGACCCAGGAGGGAGTCTCTCCTTTCACCTTGAGGACAAGGTGGTTCTTCAAGGGGAGGGTATTGTTACATACCAGCCGGCCCATGATGTAACTGATTCGGTTAAGAAAGGAAAGGAAATCATTCATTTTCCATTCCATTATGCCCGAAGAGGAAAGAGAGGATTAGGAGAGTAATTATTTAAATTAAATCAGAGAGAATCTGATTTGTTAGCTGTTGTACCTGATTTATTATCAGGGAATAAATTAGTTGCACATTAGTAGGAAGTGAGGGTTTCTAGCCTTGATTCTCTCTCACTAATAGTATATGAGAGATCTTTGGGAAAGAGGATGGGTATTCAGGTTTTAGACAGAACAAGGGGACCAAGGGATCCATTATTTCCCAGGCTATTTTCTTAATTCTCGTTTAATTATTCTGCAGTCCTTGTGCTTGTTTATGTTCTGCCAGGAAATTCCCCATTGGAATTCCTGTTTAATTAATAAATTCAGCAGCAGATTCAGATATTCCTTTTAATTGGATATCAGTTCTTACACAGACACAGTTCACATTTCAGAAAATTTTGTTCTTGAACATGTGATACTTTTTCCGTCATTCTCACTCAACATCATTTCCATTTCAAAACTCACCTCACTGTTACATTGCCCACTCACATTCACAATTTTATTCTTGAATTCTGGTGCTAGTAATGCTGTTTCTACCACCTCCTTAAATGTAATTCCCTCTTCCCCAATTACATCTAGTGTAGCCAATTGGCATTACAGATTAGGCCATCTAGGAAAAGAACCATTACATATACTTTCTCAACAAAGAACTTTCTTTTCCTCTCAGCACCACTAGATGCAATTCTGCTTTCCAATTGTTACACATGGACATTTGGGGTCCATTAGCCATTCATTCTATTCATGGCCATCAATATTTTCTTACTGTTGTAGATGACTTTACCCGCCATACTTGGTTATATTTTTATGAAACATAAGTCAGAAACAAGAACTTGTATCACTTCCTTCATCACTCTCATTGAAACACAATACTTTAGTACTGTTACAACAATCCGAACTGATAATGGGGTAGAGTTTCTCATGCCAAATTTTTACCAATCCAAAGGGATAATTCACCACATTTCTTGTGTAGAAACCCCACAGCAAAATGGTGTGATCGAACGCAAACACCAGCATATTTTGAACATAATTAAGGCTCTTTTATTCCAATCTGGTTTGCCTCATCAGTTCTAGAACTTTGCTGCTATTCATGCTGTTTATTTGATGAATAGAGTACCTTGTAAAGTTCTAGCTAACAAGAGTCCATTTGAATTGGTTAACCATAAAGCTCCTCACTTGTCTTTCATCAAAACCTTTGGTTGTCAATGCTATTCCTCTACTCTCACCAATCATAGAACCAAATTGAGTCCAAGGGCTAGGAGTTGCATTTCATGGGGTAAAGGGTTATGTCCTTTATGATTTGGCTACTAGAGATTTTTTCATTTCTAGGAATGTCATCTTTCATGAATCACAATTTCCATTCCTAAACACTTCTCCCACAGCAAACACCCAACCTTGACTTTCCCCTCCTCCTTCCTCATTTCTCTGCACTGAATTAATCCATGCCACATTCCTTCAACCCAACCTACCCCATCTGACCCACCACTTGCCTGTGCTGATCCTCTACCCCTCAGAAGATCCACCAGACCTACCAGGACCCCTTCTTATCTCCAAGACTTTCACTGCCACTCCCTCACTGCATCACAGGCCACACCTCACATCCCTTCCACCATTCCCTATCCCTTATCTGACTTCATATCTTATTCTAAACTATCTGCATCCCATAAGCATTATGTCTGCACATTATCCCTCACAAAAGAACCTATTTCCCTCACAAAAGAACCTAAGTCCTACAATAAGGCTCTGAAAAGTGAATGCTGGAAACAAGCCATGGAAGCAGAGATTATGCCCTAAATCAAACTGGTACTTGGGAGTTCACTGATTTACCTCCTAGCAAGCAAACTGTTGGTTGTAAATGAGTCTACAGAGTCAAGCTAAAATCTTATGGATCCATTGGAAGGTATAAAGCTCACTTGGTTGCAAAAAGGTTCACTCAACAAGAAGGCATAGACTTCACTGAGACATTCTCTCCCGTGGCCAGCTTAGCACAGTTTTGCTTTTACTAGCTCTAGCAGCATCAAACAAATGGATCCTAGAACAGTTAAATGTCAATAACGCCTTCTTACATGGTGACCTCCATGAAGAGGTCTACATGGACTTGCCCCAAGGAGTTCTGTCACCTAAACCTGGACAAGTCTGCATGCTCAGAAAATAATTATATGGCCTCAGACAAGCCAGCAGACAGTGGAATGAAAAGATCACTCAAGTGCTCAGGTTACAAGCAATCTCAAGTTGACTTCTCATTATTCACTAAAATGAAGGTTGATGGCAAGTTCACAGCCCTACTAGTGTATGTAGATGATACTCAGTGGAAATGACTCGCTTGAAATTGCTGCTGTGAAACATAATGTTCATGAGGTTTTCAAAACTAAAGACCTTGGCGCCTTGAAATTCTTCATAGGATTGGAAGTGGCACAGTCTTCTGCTGGGATCACTTTGTGCCAAAGGAGATACACTCTAGAACTCCTTGACTCAGTTGGATTGCTAGGCTGCAAGCCTCATTCTACTCCCATGGCCCATTCTATAAAATTGCAATTAGACCATGAAGATCCTTTTCACAAACCCTTCAGCATACAGGATACTGAATGGTTCAACTCATCTATCTCACTAACACCAAGCCAGGTATCAGCTTGTCTGTTACTCTCAGTCAATTTATGCACAAGCCTATGGTCTCTCATTATAAAACTGCCATACACATTCTCAGATATCTTAAAGGCAGCCCAGGCAAAGGCTTCTATTTTCCCTCAAATTGCACCTTGCAATTGCAGGCCTACAGTGATTTTGATTGGCCCCGAATACTAGGAGATCAATTACAGGCTATGGTATTTTTCTTGGCTGTTCCTTAATTTCATGAGCCAAGTAGCTAGAGGTAGAGGGAGACCTAAAAAAAATATAGAAGAAACTATTAGAACTATAGAGGAACTATTAGAAGAGATATGGAAATTAATGACTTAAACACGGACATGGCACAAAACAGAGCACTATGGCATTTTTCAATCCATGTAGTCAACCCCACATAGTGGGATAAGGCTTAGTTGTTGTTGTTCCTTAATTTCATGGAAAGCTAAGAAACAGCCCACTATTTCTTAGTCATCCACCGAGGCTGAGTATAGATCCATGGCAGCTACTACATGTGAAAACCAATAGCCCACTTATTTTCTCCATGATTTGCACATTCCTACTGCTAAGCCTGCTTTGCTGTTCTGTGACAACCGTTCTGCTTTGCATCTAGCAGCCAGCCTGTGCAACATGAGAGAAGTAAACACATTGAACTAGATTGTCATGTTGTGTGTGAGAAAACGAAATCTGGTCTTATCCATTTAATGCCTATCAAGTCTCAGTAAATAATTCTTAACATGCACCAAAGCCTGGCCTCCGAAGCTGTTTCAGCACCTTTCCTCCAATCTGGGAATGCTTGATGTGCACTCTCCAGCTTGAGGGGGGCTATTAGCATATAGTGTATTTAACTCGTGTATTGTAGACTAGAGTTAGTTAATTGCTGTAAGTTTTTTCTGTTATGCTGAGATGGCACTGTTAGTTACGTTCTGTTATTAGGCAGTTAGCTTAGGCATCAGTTAGTTTCTCCCTGTATATATAGCACTCAATGTGCTGAAGCTAATTCAATGAAGCGTTATTCCGAAATTTCCTCTCTCTTGCATTTCCTTTGAGCACTAACGTCCAGTGCACAATCTTGTTATCAACAATATAATAAATAGCAAAGAAACGTAAAAAGTAACTAAACAAAGAGCTTATTTACATACTGTCTCTCGAAGATTGACATGACGCAGATAAGCTCGTTGAAGGTTTGCATGCCTCAAGTTGGCATTGTTCAACTTTGCACCCTGAGAAATAAGAAAATGATTTCAAACAACTACACCTGTATAGGAAAACATTTTGATCAAAGAAACCTTAGTTGAATTATTTGTAAATGACGTAGAACTACAAATACCGTTAGACTTAATGAAATTACAAGGCTCTCATTTTTGTTTGTAATATGGCACATAGTTGTTAGAATCGTACGGTTCACAGCTCAAACCGTACGATTCAATTCGATTCGATTCAGGCATCGGGCGAGTCACAATTCGCTTGTGAATCGTAAAACGCCATGAGTCAGAGGTGAATCACCGGAATCGGAACGATTCAGAACCACCGATTTAGAATTGCGATTCATGCGATTCGGGGAGCTCACAGTTTTGGGTTTTTTAGGTTTTTAACCCTTATTCATTGATGGGTCAAAGCTCAAATAGCCCAAACATTTAAAAATAAAAAATATTTCTGAATTCTAAATGATTCAAAAAAAAAAACGAGAAATTGAAGAGTTGTTCGTACACTCTTTCTCTTCCTCAAGAAGCAACGTGAAACCCCTTCATCTTCCTCTCCAAGCAACTCCAGTCGTGCCTCCGTTGACCTCATGCTACCATCAACCTTGTGCCGTCGTTGCTGCACCACCGGCCACGCCATGCTGCCACTGAGCACGAACCTTCACTACCCCTGTTTTGTGTGTTGCTTGCACTTCGTTCCCTTTCCTCTTCCTCTCCAAGCAACCCAACCTGCATCCTCTACGTTGCACCTCCGTCATCCTTGCGCCGCCATCAACCTCATGTCATCGTCGTCATGCCAATGGCCAAGCCATGCCGCCGTTGAGCACGTACCTGTTTGTCAGCCTCTGTTTTGTGTGCTACACGTCCCGGTTTCTTCCTTGCTCCTCTAATGTGGTATGGTACCATTTTCTCCATCATATTTTAGCACATAAACAGGAACTCTCTCCTCTGCTTTGTTGGATAACTTCTTGCTGCAGAATCTTTTATCTCTCTGTTTTTGCGGTGGTTTGTTCTGTTCTTGTTGTATGCTTCTTTTTTTCTAGAAGCATCTCTTGTAATGGCTCCTAAAGTGGCTTCTAAGGTTAAGAAGAAGGTGAAGAAAGATGTTGGTTGAGAGCATTGTACTAGGGTTGATGAATCTAAAGGAATGAAAGTTAGATGTAACTATTGTGGACTAATTATGTCAGGTGGTGTTTTTTGAATAAAACATCATTTAGCAGGGACTCATCAAGATTCAAGTCCATGCCCACAAGTTTTGGAGGAAGTGAGGAATTTATGCATGAAAATTTTGGAAGAAAAAGAAAAGAAAGATGAGGAGGATGATTTCTTTAAGGAAGACACAACTCCTTTGATGGTTCACAAAACAAAGGATCAATGGAAGCCGTTGTTGTGAAGGGGAAAGGGAAGTAGCTCGTCTAACTCTAAGGCTAGACAACAAACTTTGAATGAGATGGTGAAAGATAGAGAGACGGTTGTCAGAGATATATGTAGGTGCATATATGGCAATGCTTTATCATTTAACTTAGTCAAAATCCTCTATTTATACAAATGGTAAAGTCGATATCTGAGTATGGAAGAGGTTTGTAGCCTCCAAGTTACCATGAAGTTAGGGTACCTTATTTAAAGGAGGTTGATGACATCAAATCAAAATTGGACATCTACAAGGCTGAATGGAAGAAAACAGGTTGTACTTTGATGTCTGATGGGTGGACTGAAGGGAAGGGCAGTAGTTTGATCAACTTTTTAGCCAATAGTCCAAGAGAAACTATGTTCCTTAAGTTCATTGATGCTAGCGACTCAATTAAGGATGCCGATAAGATGTTTGAGTTGCTTGACAAAGTGGTGGATGAGATTGGAGAAGACAGCGTAGCTCAAGTAGTCACTGCTAGTGCCTCTACACTTGTAGCTGCGTAGCTACTGGGAGCAAACTAATGGCTAAAAGAAAAGGTCTCTATTGGAATCCATGCACAGCACATTGCCTAGACTTGATTCTAGAAGATATTGGTAACTTGCCAGTATATTTTGATACAATTAGAAAGGGAAAGAAGATCAGAGTCTTCAACTATAAGCACACTTGGTTGCTTAATTTGTTTAGAAGCTATTCCAATGGGAGGGAGTTGACAAGGCCGGCTATTACTAGATTCGCTACAACTTATCTCACGTTGAAATTAGTTATGGATCAAAAGGTACCATTGCAGTCGATGTTTGCATCAGAGGATTGGAATAATAGACCCTATGCTACTAAATATGACGGTGAAGTAGTTAGGGAGATTATCTTGGGAGATTCAAGGTTTTGGAGATCTTTGACTTACTGCTGCAATTGTGTTTCTCCACTTGTCAAAGTTCTTAGACTTGTGGATAGTGATTCAAAGCCATTCATCGGTTACATATATGAAGCAATGAATAGGAGCAAAGGAGAAGATAGCGAATACTTTCCAAAATGTGGAGAAGAGATACAAGAAAGTTTGGGATATTGTTTATAAGCGGTGGGATTATCAACTCCATAGACCTCTTCATGCGGACCGGATACTACCTTAATCCTAGGTAACAATTTATTTATCCATTCCTTTATTATATTAACAATTCAAAGATTATTATTATTACTATTTGAGTATTATTGTATGTATTAGACTATTAATATTAATTTTATAATTTTTAACAACTCTATAGGCTTCATTATGACACAAGATAAATGCGGATGGTGAGGTAATGGCTGGGTTGTACGGAGTGATGGACAAGTTTGCTCCAGAACTAGATACAAGGGTGAAAATCATTGCCCAACTTGCCAAATTTGACAAGGCTAAGGAATTGTCTGAATATGACTTAGCAGTTGCTATTGCCTACTAGAGACAAGATGCAGCCTAGTATATTTTATTATTTTGTTTTCTTTATTTTTGTGTTTGACCGTTTGCTACATTCCAATATACTCATTGTCGACATTTTTTCCCCTCTTTTTTAAGCTTCATGGTGGAGTGGTTTTGGAGTGGAATGCAAGGAGCTCCAAACTTTTGCCATCCGTGTGCTAGGTCTCAAATGTAGTGCTATGGGGTGTGACAGGAACTGGAGTGTGTTTGAACAGATCCACTCCAAGAAGAGAAACCGTTTAGAGCACAAAGGCTCAATAATCTTGTATCTGTGAAATACAATCTTAATCTTGAGGCATGGCAAAAGATTAGAGAACAAAAAGGAGAGACATATGATCCCATTTGTCTCTCAGACATGGAAGATGATGATGAATGGATCACAAAAGTACATGGAAGATGACGATGAATGGATCACAAAAGTGGAGGAGTCTTGCCTTGATGATTTGGGGCGAGATAAATCTTGGATGGATGTCCAAGACTGCTTCAATATTGAAGAAGGAGCTCCAAATACAAAGAGAAAGAGGTAGAAATTCATTAAATTTACTTAAATACTATCTTCTTACATTGCTTAAGAAATTTACATATTACAATTTACATTGTATGTTTCGGACCAAGAAACCTTAATCTTGTCAAGGGAAAGGACAAGGACAAGGGAAAAGGCATACAAATTGTTGAAGTGGAAGGCAGTCAAGGCACTAAAGATGATGGTGGTGATGATGAAAATGGAGATGAAGATGATGACTTGGTTGTGGTTGATGATAGCACTCAAGCTATTAATGACTATGATGATCTTGATCTTTAAGTGAATGGGTTGAAGAAACAAGACACTTTTATTTGGTATTTTGGTATTAGGGAATGAATTTGGTATTTTTGCATTCAAGTGAATATAATCATGATTCATGACCTTTAAGATGTTTATGTTTATGATGGTATTTTGGTATTAGGGAATGGATTAGGCTTATAATACTTTACTATTTTTTCAATTATTATACTACTTATTAAGTTATTTGTTACTTTTTAAGCATTTCCTTTTATGAATTTGTGTTATTTAGGCTCTTTACGAATATGTCCCTGATTCTTACGATTCACGATTTGAAAATTGAGAAAACAATTCACGATTCGATTCACGATTTGACAACTGGACAACTATGCGCACATGGCTCCCTTATTTCAGCGCTGATTAACTAACAGTATCAGGAAATCAGCTTATTAATGAAGAAATCAGCTTCAGCATAACTTACAAAGAAAATAATCAGAGAATAAGCCTGGTTTTGACAAGGGACCCTTCACCCTCTTAAGCCTAACTCAAATGCTTGCCTACCTTGCTCCACTACCCCTGACCGTATACAATACCCCAAAATCATGAGGGAATCTGCTTATTCTATTTCCTAATTAATTTAACAGATTTCACTCCTAACCATCCTCACTCATATCAATTTATTCACTCTCCTAATCAATCTAGCATATTTCATTCATAGCAACAATTCACTCAATTATATAATCACAGGTGCATGATTACATGTTCAGCACTAATACATGTATGATTCTTGAATACTATAAATCAGCAAAGTTTGCTTCCTACAATAAATAGCATCAATTTTCAGAACTTGTACAGATCCTTAGGTTATCCAATATCTTGCATAGTCAGATAACCAAGTCATCAATAAGATGTTTTTGGGACTTTATACGTGTCCACTAAAGGTGTCCACTAAAGGTGTCCACTAAAGTTGTTCAGTAAAGGGAGCAAGAGATGCCATAAATATTGTAAATAAGTGAGAGAATAATGCAGACATCATCAAGGACATCATCTGAGAGAATAATGCAGACATCACCTGCACCTTTTTTGAGAAGAAAATCTGCAACCCAATTATATACACTCTCATACAGATCCAGAATAAAATACCTTTAAATTAGCTCCTTCTAGGACAGCCCCCTCTAGATTGGCATTAGTAAGATCTGCATTCTGGGAAGATAAAAGATACTAATTAATTAATCATCACAAAATTTTACCCAAGACACAGCACTAGTGCTGCTTGTATCAAATTAGAACCGTCTCATGAATATCAAAATCATCCATCAGGTAAAATCTCAGTAAATGCTATTTTGGTACTCAAGATATACAGGTGTTATCACTTTATTCCTCTAATAAAAATTACAACAGTCCTTTATTGTCAAATCCAGACATAAAATTGGTCTTTCAATGAATTTCAAGAAGACTAATCTGCCCTCAAAATTTAACATTGAATGACCATTTTAATCTATTTATTATTGGAGGATCAAACTCAGCCTATGCTTGCTTCGCTGTAAATCATTACATTGATGGTCTCAAGCCCGGATAAACGCAGAAAGCAAATGGACATTTGTATGTCTGGAGGACCAAAATGGATGTTTGCCCAAAATAGATATTATAAGGAAAACTCTTTCATTTGCTACTATACATGTAACAATTAGAAAAATAAATATATAAACAGACTACACCATGATTAAGAAGGCCAATCCATCATTTGATTTATTAGTAAACTAAATTTATTGATAAAGGAAGGCCAACACAGCAGTCATAAATATGCTTTGTCTAAATCAATTAATTACCTGCCACCAGCATATACATTATAAAGCATTACAACAACATCGATAATCTATGTTGTTATGGAGAATCAAATATAGTTTTTCACAAAATGATACACATTCCAGACGGATTCCAATCCATAATCAGTTTTGCTGCAAATTTGGTTTAATTTATGGTTGTGTTAAAAGGGTTATCTTTGTTTAATTTTTATGAATTGTGTATCTGTTAATTAAAATTATGTTGTTGTTATGTACTGAAATAATTACTTTTTTTGTAATTGATAATTATATTATGTAAACATAGGTAGGGCAGAGTGAGGGTTTAGATAATTTTATGTGGGTAGGGTTAGGTTTTTTAATTTTATTTTTAAAACCCATGGGTAGGATAGGATAGGGTTTTTTTTATTCAATAGGTTGAAGGTTGGGTTAGGGTTGAGCCAAAACCCTACCACTGCCATCCCTAGGTGCTTAAGTGACTTATGGTTGTTGACAGGTTATCATTAGTTATTAACTGTTAAATTGGTAGGAAGATGAGTGAGGTAGAAAAGTGTAGAAATATGTATGTATGGCAGAATAGCTTTCATTCAATGGCATCCAATTAGATTAGACGTAGGAATGAAATCCGCTAGATTGAAAAAGAGAAAAAACAAATTACAGGTGAGGGTTGTTAGGATTGGAAACTGTTAGTTGATCAGGAGAGAGAATGAATTGATTTGAGGGAGGATGGTTAGGAGAAAAATCTGTTAGATTAATTTGGAAAGAGAATTAGCTGATTCCCTCACGATTTTGGGGTATTAAATATGGTCAGGGGGAAGGGAACAAGGTAGGCCAGAATTGAGAGGAACCAGGAGGGTGAAGGGTCCCTTACAATTTATGTAACATCTCACTTTTTCCTTAAAGGGAACTTCGTGTAATAAATAAATATACGAGCTAATTATTGAGACTGGATAATTTAATTATAAAATTTATTTTATAAAAATACCAGTCAAAATAATGGTTTTATGATCTCGCGGAGTTTCGCGAGATCCGGACCGATTTTCGGTCATCGTTGGAATTTAAGCACGTATCAAAGGTACCCGTAGAATGCACTTACATGAGGAAAATTTACGAGTACCTAAGATGAACTTAAAATCCTTATTTTAAGTGTTTAATTACTGTATTTATGTTTAGATAATTTTTACATCGTTCGTTAATTTTTCGTACGCGCAATCACGTGCATAACCGGACAGTTAACGAACAAACACGATTTAACAAACACACATACACGGCCAGCTTTGCTGAATTTCTAGCAAATTCCAAGTCAATAAAAACAATGCCTTAAATTGTGCTTCAGGACATACCATCACCTTACCTCCTTACCTTTCCTACACATCATACCAAACCCATCACTTAGCTATAGCCATACCTACACCCACACCCATACCTTCTACTATTCATCTTATTAAATTCCAAAATTTAATTAATTCCCACTCACCATCAGCCACAAAACCGTGGCTTAACTTCCCAAATTTCAATTAAAGTGTCCCCAAAAATTAAGCTTAGTCACTCCAAAATTTTTCAAGACCAATCACACACTCTTACACTTCCACACAATATCACTAACAATCTCGTAAGTAACAAATTCCCACTAAATTCCAGCCCAAAAGCATGGCCAACACTTGCTGAATTTTCAGCATTCTCTAGTCAACAAACATATTCCTTAATTTAAGCTTCCACACTTACCATCACCACCATACTTCATCACATCACCTATATTGACTATTAAACTCATTTTTCCCTCAAAATTGCTGGCCAAAAACCGTGTGAGCTTTCAGCTCTTGGAGGAGGATTGCATCCTCAACATACTCCTTAAATACACACCAAAGCAAGCCCTAGCACACTCCTTTGGCCGCCTTCAAAAGTATTTGAGCATCCTCACCTTGTCTCCAAGCTTCACAAAACCAAGTCTCACCTCCCTAAAATCCTCTCATCTTTAACTTCATCTTCTTCCATAAGCCAACCAAGAAAAATCGCCCCACAATTATCACATAGAAACACACTTTCATTCTCCTTACAAAGCTCTAAGAACAACACCCTCCTTCTCACAAATTTCCCTCATTTTCCTCTCCTCAAAACTGTGAGCTTATTCATATTTTCTCTCAAGTTTCTCTTGGGGAAAAGTGGCCAAAGGCTTGGAAGGCACCGAGGCTTCTACAGATTTTCACTCCAAGTCTCACTCACCACCACAAGGCTTTTCTACAAGTGGGTAATTCTAGGCTAAACCCCCACCTTGGTGGTTTATGTGTCTTGTATGTGGCATGTGGGAAAAATATAGTATGTATGTGCTATGTGTATGTATGATGTGGGTAACTATGACTAAATCACCACCTTGGTGATCTAAGTGTGTTTATGTGTGAATATATGAGAATATGTGCATTTATGTGATATATGTTGAAATAATGTTTGTATGTGATATGTTGTGTTTAGAATATGAAAATATGTTTTATTTGAGTGTTAGAAAGATGTATTTGTTATTGTTTGAAGTTGGAATGGATTGGTGCATGAAATGGTAGCAAAAGAATCACTGATACCTGTTACAGGTCTGTGGTCATTCGAATGACCAAGCTGGAGGTCATTCGAATGCACCACGAAATTTCAAGAACAGAGAGCAAAAGAGCACAGGTCATTTGAATGACCCTCCCCATGCTCATTCGAATGAATTTTGGAAATTTCAAATACTAAGGATTAAAGGTGAGTCATTCGAAGGACCAGGTCTTGGTCATTCGAATGAAATCCCCAAATTTGTAAGCTGAGAGTACAAGGCCTAAGTCATTTGAATGACAAAGCATAGGTCATTCGAATGACCCATTCTTATGCACCAACCAGAGAGCCAAAACCCTGTGGCATTCGAATGACCCTAGTAAGGTCATAAGAATGACTCAGGGTTCCAATGCCCAATTTCCAATTTTTCTTAATTATGGATAGGTGTGGGATGTGCTATGAGCTTTAATTATCTTATTATGCATCAGAAGGACACGGTTGTCACCAGGTTTACAGGACAACCGTAGATCATTAGAAACTTATAACCTACCAGTAACCAAAGATCATAATTGAACCCTAGGGAATAATGAGATTTCTTAAGAAGGTTCCGGCCGCAGAGGACTCAGTATACCTTGAAGAAAAGTACATAGTTATAATAGGGAATCCCCTCTCTTGGCACATCAAAAAGGCAAGTCCCTTGTCGTCTCGCATGATGGATTGGCGAAATGATTAGGGCAAAAGCAAGCTTAGGACCAATGAATGTCCAAGTTAGATTTAGGAAGGATAAGTATAGGAAAAAATAAGACTTATGACATAAGATCATGTTGAAGCCGCCAAGGGTGGGCAAAGTAAAGAAAGTTAGGATATGAAATACATTTGTGCTAAATGCGTGTCTGGTATGAGCTCTGCCATTAAGGTCAAAGAATACGGTCCTAGGGTGTGTAATACATCGCGTGTGGACGACAGTCCTAGGGTGTATAATACATCGCGTATGGACGGAAGCCCTAAGGTGTACGATACATTGCGTGTGGACAATGGTGCTAGGGTGTACCATACATCGCGTGTGGGCGACAGTCCTAGAATATATGGTACATCGCGTGTGGACTACGATCCTAGGGCGTACAAGAAAGAGAGTCAAGTAAACAGAACCAGAAAGGACAGTCTAATAAATAGTACAAGAAAAACTCGTGAATTTTCCATGCATAAGATATATGTTGAATGTGATGTTATGTCCAAGGGTCGCGGCACATCAAGTGAAATAGTATCACGAGATGGCCCCGTTAGTGCAAGTACGTGGGTAAGTGAAACAATATCACGATACTCTGACGAACAGGATAGGAAGCCCGCCAACTTATACACAGGTAAAGGAAAGATTAGAACTCCCGATCACCTAGTAATCTAGATAAGGCTGCTCAGGACTAGAATGGATAATAACAAGTAGAGATGTAGTATAACAATGTCACTTATAGACCCCCTGAGCGGCGGGATCATAATTAAGTAAAGAAACGAGTAGTAAATCCCCAAGGGTTCCCACTGAGAATGCAACGTTCTCATCCCCCACTCACTTATGCTTCCAGGCGAGCGCGACGAGTGCGCCGGAGCGGAATAGGCATCAACGGACGAGCAAAGACCTAGGCATCCGAAGGTTCCAAGGGAGCAGTAGGACTACAGTTGGACCTACGCATCAGGACTCCTAGGCATACTGTATTTTGCATGTTTTATTAGCTTAATGGATTAGTTATGCCATTAGACCATAAGTGCAGTAATTGCAATATGTAATTATAAACAAATGTGTAACTGTTTCTGGACCTGGATGTATAAATATGTTATGTTCTGTATGAGTTTATTATGGCTACTCAACTGTTAGGATATTAAGCGCTTAAGTCTTGTAGACTCTATCGCTAGCTTGTATATGTATGTTTTCTTAAAACGCGCACGGCTCATATTTTGTCCTAATAATGAAAAGGAAAAAGGTTTTTTTTAAAATTGGTCCATATGTTCAGTAAGAAAATATTTTTCAAGTATAAACATGGGGCTAGAAGCATCCCCACCAAAGCAGTTAACAACTCCAGGAGCCATGTTTACGACTATAGCGTAAGCGGAAATCAGGGGTGTTACAATTTACATACCCGGGATATTTTCTTTTTCATTTTCCTACTTGTATACACAGTGTTACTCTATCTGAGACTGATTTCCACACTGGAATATCAGTTTCTGTGATATATTCAGCATTTACAGTCTACTTTGATGACCAAGTACCAGGTTTCTTTCAGACGCCCATCAACACCATATATATATATATATAGTGCAGTAGGAAATTACTATAGTTAACATTTTCAAGAGCAATAATAAAGTCTTAAAGTATTTCCTGTGACAAATATTATTTCAATGCCTTGACTTCTACCTTTTCCAAGGCAATACTAGTCACATGCTTTATTCTTAACATAAAACATTTTTTTTTTATCTTAACAGGAATTTTTCAGTTAGAGAAAGCTGAAATACATAGGAAGATACTTTTTACCAAAAACAAAGACTATATTTTGAATACTTCACATACGCAACAAATATTGGCACAAAAACAAATACTTTCAAAAAAACTAGAGAACAAAATGCAACATATAAACAAATGTAACTAATTAATTGTGCAAAGTAAGGATTTAGGTTTGGTGAACCTGTAGATGAGCAGAACGCAGATCAGCTCCACAGAAGCTACAATCTATTAGACAAGCATCTGCAGAATAGCATTTTCAAATAATTGAAACCAGCAAAGAGTACCAAGAAGGGCATATTGCAAATTTTAATCTCATCTCTTTTTTTTTTCTGAAGATAGATATATTTATTTTTGGTTTGGACACATTATATGTCCGTGTTACATACCCAGCTGAAGCTGAGTTTGATAATAAAAAAGGAAGGAAAATAAATCCTTTCCCCTTTCATTACTCCAGAAAGTACAGAAAAGGAAAGGGAAATAAAGAATTAATGGACAACAAATCTGTAAACTAATAGAGGAGCAGCAGATTTTAATTAGGAGAAATAATGGGAGGAAACCGAGTTGATTAGCAGCAGATAATAATGGGAAATCGAGTTGATTAGCAGCAGATCAGGAGTAATAAATAAATTAGAGAAGGGATAGGAAAGTGAGGGATTCTGGGAGGAAATCAAGCTTCACCCCTTGATTCTTTCCTATTATACAGTATAAGTGCAGACTGGACGCAAGAGGATCAGCATCCAACCAGAACTTGAGTGGAAAATAGGAGGGCCAAGAGAACCTTATTCCCAGACTTTTCTTACTGTTTTATGTGAGTTTTCTATCATTTATCTTCTTGTAAGTTCTGCCCTGAATTCCCCACTGGAATTTCAGTTTTCCTTAATAAAATACAGATATATTTCAGCTATTTTATTTACCTTGGTACCAGTTCTAACAGTCCGCCAATAAAAGTCGAACACGGCTCCTTTAAGTTACCCCTCGGCATTGGACCAAGGGAGATGCCATTTGAACTACTAGCTATCGGCTCAATCTCATCTTGTTTATGTAACAATGAAACCAGCAAGGAGGTCGCAGGTCAAATTAAAATATTTTGATGGAAGCTAGGAGAATAGATTAAAGGGAGAAGCAAAAGTTGGACTTGGTTTGCACTGATCAGCTTCCTATTTTCACAAATAATTTTCCTTGCCTTTTTAGGAAGTTCATCATCATCCAAAATGGTATTTTCCAAAATACCAAGCATACGTTCACAAACTAAATCATAGTTCAAGTTGGGTAAAGAATCCTAGTTCAGTAAGATGCAAGTTCACAATATTTTAGAGGTGGAAAAATTGCAGATCACATCATAGCACAAGTTACAAAATTTAAGAATCTAAAGCTGCGTTTGGTTGAGTACAGGACACAAATACAGGGATGGTGGTGACGGGTGGTTCTTTGTTGTAGGTTTTGTGGTGGTGATGCTGTTTAGGTGCCACGGTGGTGGTCAAGGTGGTTGTGAAGGCTGCGGGTTCTTGTATGGGTTGGTTTCGGCTTGTGATGGAGGTGATGGGGGCTGACGACAGTGGTTGTGCTTTGGTTATGCGGTGGTTGGGGGGTTATGGATGTGGTGTTGGTGGTGGTGATTCGAAGCAGAAGCACTGTCTCTCTCTCATATCCCCTTTTTTCTTCATTTTGTTTTCTAATAATTTGGTGGGCAAAAGAGTATTTCATGTCTTTGGTCATGTTTTTTATTTTTTTCGATCTTGTCGCCATAAAACCAAACAAGATACGTATACAACAAATTATGTCTTGTACACCATCACCAAACAGAATATAAGACTGAATTCAAGACTTGCTTTTTATATCTTTGTCCCCATGTCTCTATATTTTAGTCTTGTACCCCTAACCAAACGCAGCCTAAGATCCATCTCACAAAGTGACAGGTATGCTACACAAAGGATTTAGGTTAGGTAGATAGATGGAGAAATACTTTAGGAAAATTTTGCGACAGCTAAGTGTTAGTAAAACTCAGGAGAATTCACCAGACAACTCTAAGGCCAATGATGCTCTATGGTAGATAATGTACAGCTAACAAAGCTAAAAAGAGTTACATGGTACACAATATTCTTTGGTACAGGTACGTGTTTTGCTACCATACGAAGTATATGATACGTGTGGGGCATAGACGATTCGCTATTTTGGTTTATGGTTCACTCTAATATATTCAGTACACTCTTAGAAAAATGGGTTTGTTTTAAAGAAAGAAAAATTAAGATAATAAAAACATTCTATATCCACACTAATACAGTAACTCAAGCCTAAAAATTTACAAGAAAAGAATGTAAAACACAGAGTTAAAAAATAAAATAAAAAATAGTTCAGCCCATTAACTGGGCCTTCACACACGATCAATTAAAAAAAAATTAGTGTGCAACCCTAAGAGGCTAAACCTAACAAACTGAAAGATACACAGCCGCCACCATGCCTCTCCACTTCCCTGCCCCCATCTATTTTCTCCTATCTGCAGTCCTCTTCCCCTTCCTGCAGTCTGCGCTCTTCTCTCACGTAACTGGACAGCAAGCACGATGCACTCTCTTCTCTCTCGCAACTGCGGACAGCAAGCAGGGCGCACAGTTAACAAGACTTGCAGCGCGAGCGCGACGTAGGTGAGGCGGTAGAGCAACCAAGCCAGCACGATCGGTACGTTATCTTGGTGATTTGAATAACGAATTTAAAGTGAACCAATATGCAAAAGAACCGCAAACTGATTCGCACGAAACAGTTCGTAGTACGCAAGAGGGCCGAGCGTATTATGTTAAACTGGCTAAAAATAAGTGTAACTAATATGAAATTTTGAGGTGGGCGAGTGGCAGACAATGGACATAACCAAGAGAAAGTTGGTTTAGCATCTCTCAAGCTTAAGATGGGACACTTTATTAAGGTGGTTTAGTCATCTGAGAAGAAGACCAAGACCAAAAGAAGCTCCAGTGAAAATGTGAATGAAACAGAAGATGGTCTGATTGAATGGGTAGGTAAAGACCAAAGAAAACTCGAGCATATATCATAATTTACCTTGATTAGATGGTTTTACTGAAAATTTGCTTTCAATATAATTGATCTATGTAGCCAACCCCAAATAGTGACAAGGCTTAGTCGTTGTTCTTTGTATTGGTAATTTTTCAGTAAATATGCAAAGATCTGAAGTGACAAGGAATTGCTAGGCAATAATACATGTGTGTGGTACCAGCAAAGTGATAATGTACTATTAAGCAATAAAAAGAAATTGATTCCATGTATCAGAATTGATAAAAAAAAGCATATAAGATCCACATAAAAGAAGCATAGAATATAAAGATAACAAATTAACAAACCTTGTAGATTTGCACTTTGAAGGCATGCACCAGCTAATAAAGCACCACGAAGATTTGCCCCAGTAAACTCACATCTTCCCTAGGCAAGATGAAATAGTAAGGAGACTAGAAAACGTATTCAATCAAATAGAAGAATTTCTTGAGTGACTTACTCACGCAAAGTTGCATTGTGAAAGATGGAGGCCTCAGCATCAACATCCTATTAAATTAGATACGTTTTAGGATACCTAATAAAATAAAATAAAATCTGGATGGCAATGTGGTTAATACCAACTAATTATACAACTCCACACCTAATTAAGACAAGAGCATGCAATGTCACACATTTTAAAAAGTAATGAAGAAAAAATGTGATCAACAACAACTAAGCCTTGTACCACTGTGGAATCGACTACATGGACTAGACAACGCCATAGTGTCCTTCAAGGAATGGTTTGCATTCAAACCATTAACCTCCAAATCTCTTTTAATAGTTTCATCTATGGTTTTTCTAAGTCTCTCTCTACCTCTAACTAATAAGCTTAGCTACCCGCCATCTAATCTACAGTAACATATTACATAGATTACCAACTAATTCTTTACTAAGAACAGTAACATCAATCATCTGCATTATATAGATTACAAGAAAAAAATGGATATCTACAGGCTGACCAAAAAGTTGGTTTGTATCCTATTCTCAATCTATTGACAGCCTAGAAGCAAGAACATCCTGAACTAAATTCACCCTCAGCAAGCATAATTAATTTCAGCTGACTTAACATGCTGAATTGATATCCAACTATTAAAGGTCCATTTGGATTAGTAAGCTTTTAAATTTTTTTTAACTTTTGGGTAGCCAAAAGTCAAATTTAACTGTCTGGGTCAAAATATTTGCACAACTTTTTTACTTTCCAAAAAGTTATTTTGAATGCTTCTTGTGAAGTTAAAATTACAAGCTTTAACTAGTGACTTCTCAAAATGCTGATACAAGGCACCTCTTTGACACTAACGGAAAGCATATTTTCGATAAGGAAAAAAATTATTTGTTTCTTCATCTCATGCCTTTTGTGTGAGATTATCTTCTATTGGCACA
Source organism: Nissolia schottii (assembly GCA_003254905.1). Lineage (NCBI taxonomy): Eukaryota > Viridiplantae > Streptophyta > Magnoliopsida > Fabales > Fabaceae > Nissolia > Nissolia schottii. The sequence continues at coordinate 13,295 of QANU01081260.1, read as the reverse complement.
ATTTTTAATTTTCACAAGCAAAGAATATATGTTTTTGCTATACCTTGAATTTTGTGTCAAAATTGAATATAAAGCCTAAATAAAAAGGACGTAAACTATGATGCATCCAAACAAACTTTATTAATATTAAACGATAATCAAACAAAGTTTAACACGTATTTTTCGTGGTTTATGAGTGAATGGCATTTTTCATAAATAAAAAAATAATAATAAATATTTAATTGAACACTTTATCTTAATATTAGCTCTAAAAAATAAAAAGCTGAATATTTTAAATAAAAACTTATAAATAAAAGCCCTCTTTTAATTATGTAGCCAAACACTACACACTTAAAATTAGCGCTTTTATTATTGTGCATCCAAACACATAACTTTTCAAAAGTTATTTTTTATACAAGGTCTTTTGTGATAAGCACCTTCTAGATAAGGAATTAAGTCATTAACCCAAATGGGTCCCAAGTCCAATCAGAATCATACTCACCCGAAACTTTGCAGATTGAAGGTTTGCTCTTGAAAAGAACACATTTTTAAGACAAGCATAGCTGAAATCCACATATGATAAATCCTGAAAATCCAAATCAAGAGACCAAGACAATGTAAGATATACATTGAACATTTAGAAAATCTATTGAGTATGACTTAGATCCCTCTTAGATATAAGTTAGGCCCCAACATGTTACTAGAATAACGGTCTTCGGCCAAGCTAACAACTTATGGCTGCATTTGGTTCAGCATACAAGACACAAATACAAGGACACGGAGACACATTTATGTGTGGTTGTGGAGAGAGATACAAAATATTGTGTCCCGGGACACAAAATGTGTATTTTCTATACCTCTGTTTTGCTGGGACACGGAGACAAGGGACGGGGGCAGTGTTTTAATAAAATTTTCTCTTCCAATTTAGCCCTTGCCATATTTACATATTGCCAACTTTGCCCTTGCCAAATGAAACCTCAAATCCCTTCTCTCCCTTCTTCTCCTCCCTCCTCCTCTATTGCCGCCACCGCAACCTTTGCCTCTACATCTTCTTCTTCCTTTTGCAACACCTCCGCCACCACCAGCAGCACAAATCCACAAGGCCCACCAACCGGCACCACCAGAAAACCCGCCCCCACCACCACCAACACACCCACAACAACCCCATCACCATCGATCATCAATCCCCCTCTTTTGATCCCACATCTCAGATCCCAACCCCACCCCCCACAAACCCTAAGACCTGATGAGGGAGGATGGCGGCATCAACTAGAGGCGACGCCATCACCAATCTCGACGATCGTGTTCACAGACTCAAAAGCTCCATCCACAGTGGCCAACAAGTCACGAATGGCATTCTCTATCTGATCTGTGGCCATCGCTTCTTCTTCTTCTCAACGTTGTCGATCTTTCGTCCATGAACGATGATGTAGCTTGCACAAACAGAGGAGTTAAGCATTCTTGAAGAAGGAAGCAGGAAGCTATGGCTGCGGTAGCAAGAAGCAGGAGTTGAGCTTTCTTAAAGAAGGAAGCAGGTTTTATCCCCTTTTTTATTTCTAATAATTTTTTGATTGCAAAAGGCTACTGTTTTTTTTGTCTTGTCACCACAAAAACAAACAAGATATAGATACAATAAATTGTGTCTTGTAAATCACCAAATAGAATACAAGACTGACTTATACACAAATTTTTATGTCGCTGTTTCTATGTCCCTGAATTTATGTCCTGTACTAGTATCCAAACGCAGCCTATATGTCACTCTTTGTCATGAACATTCTTCAAATGCGCCAATAGAATATTGAAAGTAAATTCAGATATATGAGTAAATTAAAAATATTTGGCCAAAATACATGAGCATCTACTTATTACAATTGACAGAAAAGGAGTTACTAAACAACAGATAAAGAAAAGAGCAAAGCTAACAGGAAATATTATATTTAATGGATAAAGGTAAGTGCACAATTTCCTCCAAAACAAAAAATTTCATTAATCACATAATTGCTTTTACAAGTAAACTAAGAATCTTAAGATACTGTTAATACAATAACGATCCAGGAAGTTTACCAGCTTAGACAGGTCAAGGCCAGAAAGATTAACTCCCCGAAACCTTACTCTATCAGATTGTATACACTTGATAATATCAGTACGCGTCAACTCTGTATGGAGCTCATCATCTTCCTTCCTCTTATTAAGGACAGCATGGATTCCATCTATTAACCCCTGATATTATGCAAGTGAACATAGGTTTAGGATTTCAGTAAGGCATGAACTTTGAGTTTCATTTCCATTTGGTAAAGCAATTGGACAAAAGCTACAAGCAAGTATATGAAGAACTAGAAGTTTAACATCATGGCATATAAAGCTATGAAAACAATGATAGCAAATTGAAGTATGGATTTTATTTGTTATGATACAACAAAGGACAAGTTTTGCATTTAAGATGGGGGAGGAAACTCAATCAAAGATTGCTCTTCTTAATACAACAGATGCAATGAAGGTGAACTGTGTATGTAAAGCTATGCTTTGGATCCAAATGGAGACAAAAAACCAGATGTTTTGCAATCAAACTAACAATAATTACAAATAGAGTGGTGAGGGGTTTGGGTAGTATGCATGAAGTTAGGGGTTCAAACCTCAGTGCCATCAATGCACCAAAAAAAAATTACAAAGAGATATTAAGTTAGAAAAAGGGGACAGGAGTCATTACATTGAGCATAAAAGATGAGAATGCAAGTTTGGAAAACTATGAAATGCATTGCATAACTTACCAATCACTTGAAAAGGAATTAGAGAAACAGAAAAATGCATGTTCACAATCAATGGTGGTGCATGACATCATCATAAATTCATAATGATGACATTCTTATCACAAACAAAATTAACATAGCATTAACTCATTTAGACATGCTTTTATAACAGTCAAAAACTAGACCAGTGCAATGATGGCACTTCTAGTAGTGAACAAAATCAAGCAGAAAGCAGCTTAAGAAAGTATATTTTAGCTTCAAAATCATCTGTTGTAAAATTAACTAAAATGAAGTGGAAATATCTAAACAAATGTGGTTTAGCTTAAAGCAGATATCCACATGCAAACATGATAACTGTTTATTGGAATACAAAGAGTGATCTCACACAACACCCAAATCCAAATCTCATATACACCTGAATACCCTAAAATATATCTTCAATGGTTTATATTCTACAAGATTCTCAATAAACAAAAGAGAAGCAAATACAAATGTAAAACTCCTCTACGAGAGATGGGATGTCAAAATGTTCATGTTTGAGAAAATCAAGGAAGACTCAATTTATTGGCAAGCCTCATACATGTTGACCATTCATTAAATAATGGAAAAGCTTTTGATTGTCCTAGCCTCCTAATTTATAGGAAGCTAAAATTGAGGAGAGTTTACCCCTTTCAAGCCACACACATCAACATCATCCAAACATGATCCAATAGAAAGGAGCACTACTTACGAGTAACTGATAGTACTCAGCCTCCCGCAACAGTTCAGTATATTCAGATTCCTCTAGAGTGGGCACCACACCATCCCTTAACCAATTGAGAATGTGCCGGAAGTGTTCACCATCCCTGTCAACAAAGACATATCCCTGCAATCACCCATTGCAATTGTCACCAAATCAATATAAATGCAACCAAAACTGCAAAATTAAGCAGCTATGGGTTTCAAATTCCAATAAAATATTGTCAACAAACAATAAATAATACTATAATTGTGATTCCTCAATAAGGCTTGTGGTGTGCCCCCTTAACATAGTTACCAAAACCTCCAAACAACTGTGCCAACCACGTACCAATTCATGAAACTTTTCAAGGCAAAGAAAGTCTTATAACTATATGGAAAGAAGTGATGAACCACCTAACCACACCCATATTGCACTCCAAAGAATATTGTCAACCAGGAAAATATCACCTTGGAATAGAACCTCCTCTCCGCCTAAACTTTCCTTTACCAAAGTACTATTAACAACAATACTATTATGTAACACGAGTAGATCATCTGAACTGCCATTTGGTCACAATATTTTTTACCAAGTTGCTATTATTTATTTATATATAGAATCACTACCATTTTCTTGTTACATTGGAGAGGGTCGAATTCAAGACCACCAGGAGGACACTAATGCCAGTTGAGCTAGAGCTCAATGACATTTAGAATCATTACTAGATCTAACTATTCCACACTACGATAATCGGTCCCTTTGTGTAGTTTTAAACCATGAACCCTCATATAAATGTAATATACATAATTTTATATCAACATCCAAAAAGAGAAATTTTCGTGTGGTTCAAGAGCATATCTAGCATGGAGCTCCAAGATCACACAAGAATTTTTAATCCAAAAAATATGTGGACTCACAAGGGCGGCGGTCAATCTGCTAGTAATAATAAGGCTCATCCATCAATTTAAGTACAGTATAACAAATACAAACTGAAAAATAAGTACGAGGAAACAATGGTTAAGTGTGAACAAACAAACATAGAATTTGACATTGCCTTATCAGGATCATGGCAGAGAGTATGGCGACCACTGAACATAGCAGCCAGCATTGAATCAGGCTCCCGCTGGGTCAAAGTGTCAGTGGTGGTGCAGAATTTCTTCCCGCCTGGGATGTTTTCACGAACAAGGAACAAAATAATACAAAACAAAAATTTCAGATTCACTCGAACCGAGTACATTTTAAAAAGAAGAAAAGAAATGAAAAATGAAAAATGAAATCCCTAAGTTTTGGGAAATTCGTTTTTGGTGAGATTTATCATTTATGGGAAACCGAAAATGGTGATTGGGGAAATAGAGATTGAAGAGGAAATGAATAAGGGAGGTATACCTATGTTGAGACGAACCACAGAAGACAAATCGGATTCGACGCCCTTCATTGCGGCCAACCCAGAGACGGAGAGAAGAGCCACCACTAGTATAACAGCACGCACAAGCACATGTTGCCACACCACTGTCAGTCACTATTCTACAGTTGCACGATTTGGAGACAAACGGAAGACGAATTTAAGTGCGGCAGATTGATGAAAGGACAATGGATACCCTCACTTGGAATTACCTCTAAGATACTGTATACCAATTAAGCAACAAATACCTTAATTCTTTGGCCGCGTGCTTTTGATGTTATTATAAATAGTGACTTTCCTTTACATATAATTGATTCATTCATTAAATTCTTAAAAATGTTAAAAAATAAGTTTAAAAATAAATTATTCATACGTTTAGTTGACATTAATACTTTTAGGAATATTTTTTTTTAAAAAATACTCCCTTCAAATGAAAAAAAAATTATCATTACACACACTAAACTAATATTTAAATATAATTTACATAAAATTAATAATTATTTTTTCAAAGTTAAAAAATTATTATTATTATTAATTATTTATTAGCATTATTAATATTATTTATATATTAATATAAATTAACTATTTAGTTATACTATTATTAATTATTTAATATTAATTATTATTATTATTTATTATTAAATTTTGATTAATATTAATTATTTATTATTACTAGTACTATTACTAATTATTTAATATTTATTATTATTAATTATTTAATAATAATTATTAATTATTTTTATTGTTATTATTATTTATTATTATTACATATTATTATTTAATATTAATTATTTTATCAACTCCCATAAAATTATTATTTATTATTATTAATTTAACGTTAATAATTGTTATTTATTATTATTAATTAATTATTTATGAGTACTATTATTAATAATATTTATTATTATCTTTATTATTAATTATTGTTATTAATTATTATCATTAATTATTTAATGAATATTATTTAATATTAATTATTTTTATTATTTAATATTTATTATTATTATTGTTATTTAATATTAATTATTTTCTCAAATTCAAAAATATTATTATTATTTATTTTTATTATTATTATTATTATTATGGGAGGGTAGAGTTTGATTTTTAATTTTAAATGAGGGTAAATTTGTCTATTTGCATTTTCAGAAACATTCTTTTCCCATAGGAATGTTAGAATTCTATAGGACAGGGTGAGATTAAAAATGGGAAAAAGTTGGTATTTTTTTATTCCTAAGAATATAACTGTTTCATGAATGTTTTTTCATTCCACGAACCAAACGCAAGAATCTATCATTCCCAAGTTCAGATTCCCGAAAAAGCCTGCAGATTTCGCGAATCACACGCCCCTAAGGGATTACATGTAACACCCTATCTAGCGGGCTTACGCTTAAGTCGTAAATCGTGCTTACTAGGTTGTTATCGACTTGGTGGGGAATACTTATAGTCCTTAATTACCTTTGAAAAAAAATAGCTCTTCACCCAAAATATGGACCGGTTTAAAACTTTCTTAACTTGTTTTACTTGTCTTGAAAATAGGAGCCTTGCGTGAGATGAGTTATATAAGAGGACGTGACTATGATAATCATTCCGGATACAACATACAATTAATTAGATCATGCCATATAAGCAGTCCATCATTCACATCAACACTTAGTTTACATATATCGTACTTAGAAGGTATTGTACATATATCATTTGGTCCATTATTTACATTACCACTTAGCTTACATATAGCACACATAGAAATTAATGTACATGTATCATCCTCCTAAAAGTAGTGGCAAAACATACAGCTAACAAAATGCCACGGTAGACTAGGCGAAGTAAACCGATGCCCCATCATGGCTCCTCCAGGTTGTCGCCCGAGTCCTCATCTGGGTCCTCATCATCCTCCTCCTCCTCCTCGGAGTCTGTCTCCATGGGGTCCTCCTCCTCTGAGTTCTCTGCAGCAGCTTCGAAAAAGACGGGGATAGGTGAATCATCACCCTCGTCACCCTCCTCACCCTCCCATGAAAGCTCGGGACTGATAAACCAGTAATAGTGCACTGTAGACGGTCATGCCTTTGCGTCATGGGTTCGTGGAGCGGGTTGGCATCGGAAGAGCGGGCTGACTCGTTTCCTTGCTCCAAGATGGTAGAAATGGGGTCGATGTGGAGGTGGCAAGGAGTTTGGGTCGATCTCTACATCTTTTTCATATGGCTGGAGCTCGTCCTCGTCAATGTCTAGAGGATTGGTGTGGCGGGTGTAACATTCATTTTTCTTTATGAAGAATTTTGCCTAATTAATAAATCACGAGCCAGTTATTTTGATTGAAAAATTTTAAAAGTTATTTTCTAAAAATATTAGTCAAAGTGATGACGTCGTAATCCCGAGAAATTTCGCGAGAATCGCGCCGATTCTAGGTCGCCGTCAGAATTTAACACGTATCGAAGGCGCTCGTAAAATAAATTTTATAAACCTAGAAAATGTGAGTGCCTTAGATAAAAATTAAATTCCTTATTAGAATTTTGTGTCGGAGGTGATTTGCTTGATTTGGTAATTTTCGTAGCAATTTTCAGTCTCTGCCGAAAATTGACGCGCGTACGGGCAGTGCCCGTAAAAATAAACTTTTTACCGGGGAAAAATTTAGAATATCCTAGGTAAATCCCAAAGTCTTATCTTTAGTGTTTGATTGGTGTTAAATTATGTTTAGACAATTTTTAGAACGATCATTAATTTTTCACGTGCGCGGACACGCGCGTAACCGAACAGTTAACGATCAAACACGATCGAACACATACAATTTTGGAGAGAAATTTCTCTCTATCTTGCACGGCTGAAGGAAAAAAAATCTGCAGCCATATCCCTAAGACCATCATTGCATTTTCGTCCACTTGGCAAGCCATGAACATGCATTGGCTTAAAGAATTCAAAGCCATCATTACTCCTAAATTCATTTTTAATTAATTTTCACCAATTTTCCCCAAATTTTCCCCTTCATCACGGTAAAAAACACACACCACCACCAGCACACTCATATTTTTCATTCCTTCCATTTCACTCTCTTTTATCATCTTTTCTCCTAAGCACACTCCAAGAGCAAAAGAACACCATTTCACCAAAGAACCAAAAATCAACACATCATTGCCATACTCCTTTGCCCAAACCCGAAGCCACCATTCAGCCACCCATCCTTCATTTTCATCTTTTTCTCTTCACATTCCTTCTCCAAACATCAAAGAACAAAAACATCAAAGAACAAAGTCACAAAGAGGTCACCAAGTGTCTTGAAGCATAGCATCCTTGCAAAACCTCCATAACAAAGAGCAAGGCTACCGCCACCAAGGGCCATCACTACGAGCTCTTCAACACCCACCTCACCACACTTACTTCCACTAACAAGTGGGTAAATCTAGCCTAAACTCCCTCTTGGTGGTTCTATACTTAAATGTGAGATTATGTAAAAATATGAATATTATGCTTGGTGATGTGCATGCATGTGTTTGATTGTTGTTTGAAAATAAATATATATTATTTGTTAAAAATCTGTGGGTAAACTAACTAAAACCATCCCTTGATGGTTCTATGCCTTCTTGCATGTTTATGTGATTTATGAGAAAATGCACATAATATGTGTTTTATGCCTTGAAATGAATTTGCTTGTGTTGTTAATGATTTGATTAAAATAAATGTGCTTTTGAGTGGTTAAAAATATGTGGGTAAAGTTATGATTTAATCATCCTCTTGGAGATCTATGAGTGTTTGCATGTTGCATGCAAGTGAGTATGTGGCTTTATGAGCATATATTGAGTTATGTTATGGATGATGCATGCATGTGTCATTTTGTGATTTGAGGATGATAATATATGATTTATGAATGATGGAATATGTGGAAAAATATTTTAAGTGTTGTACATGGAAGAGTTTTGAGGAAAGGTGACATAGAGCAAAAATGAGGTTTTGGGTATACAAGGGAAAATCTATAATTTCGGGTACAAGGGTTGAAAATCTGGGTTTACTTTCATGAAAAATGGGTTCAAAACTATCAAAAACCTTAGGGTCAAGACTTGAGTCCATTGGATTGTAGTTAACTAAAATTTTGAAGGAAATCGATTTCTTGGGCAAAAATGGCATTGTGATCATAAAGGGTAGATCTGTAATTTCGGGTATGGGTACTGAAAATCTAGGTTTATTATCATGAAAAATAGGTTCAGAGCTATCAAAAACCTTGGGGTCAAGTCTTGAGTCCATCGGGTTATGGCGAAATAAAATTTCAAAGGAAAATCGGTTTTTCGGGGCAAAAATGGCGTTTTTAGCATATGGGGGTAGAAATGTAATTTTGGGTAAAAAGACTAAAAATCTGGGTTTCATTTTATGAAAAATGGGTTCAGAGCTATTGAAAACCTTAGGGTCAAGCCTCGAGTCCATCGGTTGGTGGTAGATTAAAAATTCTAATGAAAAACGGGTTTTTCGGGTAGAATATGACATTTTGGGTAAAAAGAGTGAATCTGTAATTACTGAACCTTGGGCATAAAATTTGGACTTATATGTGTGACAAATGATCTTAGAGCTACTAAAAACCCTAGGATGAGGTCTAGGACTCATCGGGTATCAGAGAGCCAAAATGCTAACAGAAAAGAGGTCACGAATGTCTTGATAACTGTCGTTGTACCTCAATGCATGTATGAGGTAAATGGTCATATATTATGTATCATGATAATGTGTATCATGTCCATATGAATGTTATTATGCATCTTGAGGATACGGTCATCGTCAGGATCTTAGGACGACCTTAGAAAATTAGAAGTTATCACCTAAACTTAACAAAGACCATAATTGAGGGAAAACGGAGTATCTTAAGAAGGCTCCTGCCACGAGGGCTTGGAGGACCTTGAAGATAAGAACATAGTTGTATATTAGGGCACCCCTTCTCTTGGCACGTCCAAATGACAAGCCCCTCACCAGTCCCGCCAAGAGGATTGGTTCATGATAAAAACAGGCCTACTCCTGCTCGTATGACTACCTTCATGGACAAAGAAAAGACAAAGACATGTCAAGAAAGTCATAAGCCATGATTGAACCGAAAAAGAAAGAAAGAAAAGAAAGAGAAACCTAAAAAGTAAGATGTCCCCGAAGGTGCGGACAAAGCGAGTCCACTCCTGGCTGTGTCGAAAGGGCACTCCCCTCACCATCGTGCTAGTCGATGGTTATCCCGATCTGCCAGATTTATATGCATTCGTGCACCCGTAGTTTGCTACCACTCAGGTATGAGCTCTGCCCCTAGTAAGGAGGATCCGGAAAGGAGTAGGTTGCATTCTGACGGGACGATGGTCCCTAAGAGTACAAGGGAGAACGTGGACATTTAAAGAAACAAGAAGGACGCCGCCTCAGACACGTAAGAGAATCCCCATTACCCCTCATGCATACTATGAAATGAATGTTTGAATGTGAGATATGTATGTGCGACGAAAATTCTTTGACGATCGCCCTATAAAGTAAACACTTAGAGTATTCTAAGTCTTATGACAACTAAGTAATAGTAAGCCGATAGTGCACACTTAATGACTAGGACGAAGATTAATATATCCCCTGTCACCTAGTAATTAGGGCTGCTCGGGATTAGCAAGAATAAAATAAAGCAGGGAATTTAGTATGCATGACACTTAGAGAACTCCTGAGCGGCCTGGATCATAAGTGAGTAAATATAGAATAGATATTGGCCTAGACTTCCCACTGAGAACGCGACGTTCTCATCCCTCACTCACTTATGATTCCAGCGAGCACGACAAGTACGCCGAAACGAAGGAGGCAGCAGAGGACAATTGAAGAGCCTTGGAGACAAGAGACTCCAGGGAGGCAGCATGACTATATTTCAGAACTACACGTCACGACGTGTAGGTACTTTGTATTAGCTAAATGAATTTGTTTGCCATTAGCTTTTAATTGCAGTACTTGTAATATTCAATTATAAGCATATGTGCAAGTATTTCTGGACCAGTATGTATTAACTACATTTATATTAGCATGCTATAAGTAATTATCTGGTATGCTATTAAACGCCTAAGTCTTGTAGACCCTATAGCTTGATTTTTTATATTGCCTTCATTCACACGCACGGCTCATACTTTATGTTTTAATAAAGAAATAAAAAGTTTTAAATTGGTCCATATTTTGAGTAAAGATATATTTTCTAAAGTTAATATAGGACTATAAGTATTCCAACCAAGCAGATAACAACCTAGTGAAGCATGTTTTACGACTTAAGCATAAGCTAGCTAGCTATGGTGTTTCAGCCGGTGAGATGAAACCCCCTAGCCGATTCCGTACGCTCGAGCCGTACGTAATACCCACTAGATTGTTTACTTCCTGGTCTTTTCTTTAGTTTTTCGAAAGTACTAGCTTTAACAAAATAGGGACCCAAATTTTCTCATACATACCATTTGGAATATAGGAGCCGTGCGTGCAACAGAATATTATAACAAACAATATCCTTAGTAAGTTGAGTTCAAGTTAGTGGATACATAGGCTACATACATCACGGGTCCTCTGCACATACAAATACACACCATATACTAATTATATTACATAGCCCATACACATGTTCAAGAAATACATTTATTCCTTGTATGGTATCTACAACACAGCCAGCTAAGTATCCTTGCACGGGTTCTTTTCGGGTTCCATAGCATCAGCATAGTAAGATTCATCCGCAGTCCCTGGAGCCATAAGCGAGTGGGAGTGAGAACGGTAGGTCCTCAGTGAGTAACAGTTCAATCGTGGCTTTTTATTTCTCGGTTATTCTCCAGGCCGCTCAGAGTTTATTCTAAATGTGAATGCAACTAATCCCCTACTGATTATTACCTTGGGCCTATACTCTGCGCAGCTTTATCTACGTTACTAGGTGATTGGCTCTCTAATCTTTGTTATTACCTGGGCTTCGTGCTTGTCAACTTTACGTTGGTATTAAAGACATACTGAAACACCCCTAGCTAACTGTTTACCCGTACGTAGTAAACAATGCTCACTAGGTTGTTTTCTGCTTTGGTTGGGTTACTTTTAGCCCCTACTTTTAGCTTGGAAAATATTTTTTACTTGAAAATATGGACCATTTTGAAAATTATTCTGTTACTGTATCAGTTTGCAACTTAGGAGCCGTGTGTGATCAAGGAAATATACATATACAAACGCTAACATAACTGGCAGTTAAGATGGTGATAAGCTGGAGGAGTATAAATATACATATAAACACAGTCAAGGTCCAACATATAATTACACATTGCTTATTAATAATTAATTACACAAACAATTAATAAGAGTCATAAATCATAGTACAAAATATTTATCCACCTATTGCAGACATCTTCACTTGGCTCCGGCCGGTAATCACCTTGTTGCGGTCGTTCATCGATCCCTTCGCTTTGTACACCTGGACCCATAAGGAGTGGGGGTGAGAACACTTCGTTCTCAGTGGGAGTCTCTTCGCGTCATCTATCGTTCATTACTCTGTTATCTTCCAGGCCACCTAGGAGATCTCTACGTGTCATGCATACTAAAATCTTACTGATTATTGTCTTTGTCTAGGTCCTGAATGGCTTTATCTACTTTACTAGGTGACTGGGGATCTAGTCTTTCTTATCTAGATTCTCGTGCTCATTAACTGTACGTTACTGCTAAAGACATAATAGTCGTCTTGGGACGTTCCCTTAACAATACATAATGCATAAACATATATAAATACATACATACTTGCATACATACTGGCATACATACATACATGCATACATTCATTCATTCTTGCATGTTACTACTAACGTCATAGTGCATGGGGGAAATCTGGGAATCTCTTACGCATACCGGTTCACCCGGGTTAGCGTCCTTCTTAGTCCTTTCACCCATGTAACCGTGGCCTTCGGTTACAACCTCCTTCTATTCCCTATCATGATGACCCGGCAGCGCTTGAACAGGAGTGGTAGTTAACCACGTTAAGCTCATAGGAGGTAATTCATCATCATGATAAGTACCACCGCCCCCCTTACCGGGATGGCGAGGGACCGGCCCTTTGGCGCGATCAGGCGTGGACACGTTTCTCTTTACTTTAGCCTTACTTCTTTACTTTGGGGTCCCCCTTTCTTTCTTACAGGACTGTTCCTGTTCTCTTTCTTTCAGGCCTTTACCTGTTCTTTTTTCTTTCAGGCCTTTGTCTGTTCTCTTTCATTCATATTCAGGTTTCTTTACTTGCGTTGCTCTTACCAATCCAGCTTGCAGAATTGGTGAGGGGCGTGTCTGTGAGATGTGCCAAGAGAATGGGATCTTCCTAATCATATAACTACTGACTCTGGCTAAGGCTGTCCGAATCCTTGGTGATTCGTCGTCTCTGCTCTACTTTATTTGAAACACCCTAACTAATTGTTTACCCGTACGTAGTAAACAAAGCTCACTAGGTTGCTGTCTACTTGGTCAGAATACCTTA
>QANU01081237.1:47214-82106 GCA_003254905.1 Nissolia schottii | reverse complement strand
GCCTATTTTTTTTGGAATTTTAGTTCTCAAAAACCCGATGGACTCAAGACTTTCCCTTAAGGTTTTTGATAGTTCTAAACCCATATTTTCTGAAAACAAACCCAGTTTTTCAGCTCAAAATACAAAAATTCCCATTCTGCCCTTTCTCGTAAAATCACTACTTTTTGCCTGTTTGCTGATAAATTCATCGGGGACTCCAAAAATCATGAAACTTGACATCCCCACTCAATTTTTCGTGTAGAACTCAAAAATAAAATTATTTTTTCATGATAAAATTCCCAGCATACAGTTCCTCTTAAAAACATGCCATATGCCTATTTCCGTCTTAGACTTTCCTAAGTTCTGACAGAATCACAGATAGCACCAACAGTTCCAGACAATATCAACAACACACATACAAATCAAAGTCACATAAAAGGCATCCTAACATCATATATCATCTATCATAAACCACATAGACAGTGGATAAGTCGATTTACCCACTTTGTCACCAAATCTGTCACAAGATCGCAGAAACTCTGAAAGTCTTGTAACCGGCATTCCTTGCTATCGTAGCATTTCTTCCAGGTGATAGATGAAGGTTCTTGCTTAGGGAAATTGAGAGTGATTTTTAGAAAGGAGATTATGAAGGGTTAGGGTCTAGGTTAAGCAGCAAATTATTATGTCTGCAGTTTGACGGAGTAACGGCGGAGTGTATCATCCGACAGAGGTTTGGCAAGCTTCCTCTTCCTTCTTCACTTTGAAGAGCTCATAGCCCTATTTATATGCCACAAGGCCATGTAGCTTCTTCAAGAAGCCAAGGGTAAAATTGTAATTTTCCTTGTTTAGGTGGTGACTAAGCTTAGGACTCACCATGCTTAGTCATAAGTGAAGTTTCTTGAATTTGGCCACTTGGCTTTGCCTTGGCCGTGTGATTCCTTCTTCCTTGGCCGAATTCTTGGCCCAAAATTGTCTAGGCCAAACGCTGATCAATTTCGATCGTGTTTGGTCGTTAGCTGTCCTGGTACTTCGAGTACGGTTATCCGAAAAATATTCCGATCACGTCCTTGTGATCTCCTAATTTTTCTAAGTAAGATCCTAGGTCAATCNGTGCTTCTGGTTGGTTCTTCTGCCCTTTCCTTTTTATTCAACTAATGCATTATGCCCCTTTCATCATTGCGTAGGACACTGCAAAGCAGTCCAATTTAAACTACGACATCGAAACAACTATTATTTTGTATTATGCAATATTCCCTAATTTTAATTATTTTATATTATATTCTTTTCCTGCCAAAGGGTTGTGAAAAATCAAACATTTGACTTCTTAATTATGGTGACAAAAGTTTAAGTTAATAAAAAAATATAATTTAATGATTTTATATATCACAAAATTTCATGTATATTTTAATTTAAATATTTTTGGTATCATAGCTAAGATATTAAACATCCAATCATACTAGATTCTAACCTAAGCAGTGATTTTAATATGGATAATATAGTAATAAAAAGAGTATTTTGATTAAATCTAAGTTAATTTTTGACAAACAAATACTTTAATGAGATATCTATGCAGTACATACATATATCCTAATGATAATTGTATATCATAATTAATATTATATTGTTTTAACTCAGATACAATGAAAGTTTGACAACACTTCAAGAACAACATATATAATCATAGTTCATTACAAAGTTAAATACTAAATGCAATATGTCGATGTTTAAGTCGTGGTTGTTTCTGTCATTGGAATGATTTTAATCCAGACCTGTAAATCAAATAACACATAATTAAGTTCCTTTTATTTGGACCATAGACTTCAAGATCTAATTAAAATGAAACATCAATTCATATGTATAATGTTAGGACTTTAATATACATAATATATCCCACCTTTGATGTTATTTGATATTCTAGTAGGTTGGTCAATGGATTTCGTCATTGTTATGATCAACAACCGGGAGATTAATCACGACTGGATCATTCGAGATTTCATCTTCATCATTTTTAGCATTATCATTATTCACTTGAGCCACATGTCTTGCATAGAATTGACTTAAATAATAAATCAAAAGACACATCCATGATTTTAAACTAAATAAATAGATTAACTAATTAATTAAGCACCCGAGAAATTCAACATGTAACATTATACAATGAAGTTTTAGTTCATGTTATTTCTTAATTTTCTTAATGTGAATTCAATCTTATTTAAAGTAAATAAAAAAAAATTATTGCTATAAAGAGATTAGTATAAGACTGACATGGGAGAAAGACATAAGTTGTTTAAGTTGTGGCGCAGAAAGCAAATTTTCATTTATTTTTTTATATAAATAAAATTGTGACCCCAGAATTTGATCTCTCTTATTTCTTTTCTGTCTTCTCCGATTCCTGCGTCCTTTCTTTTCTTTCATTTCCTTTAATCTCTATGCTAAAGTCTAATGAAAAGCCGACATCATGGCTATTGTGAAGGTCTAGTACTAACTAAAATCTACTTTAAGTCTTCTCTCCTCACGCTTAACCATGTGTTTATTGCTTTTAATTTGCTGATAAGGCACATCAAGCAAATCTTTCATAGCTGGTTACTTGTTTGTTCAACTATAATCTTGTTACCTATACACCTTTCCCGTAGATCAAGAGCTGTGATGTGATGTGAATGAATTTGTCATTTTGTAATTGTCTTGTCCATGCATCTTGACAGTCTTCAGCAGTAAACACATCTAGCTTTACAAAAAATACTTAGCCCGAATCGTGCATAGGAGATATGTTTTCCACATTGTAGGCGTAGCAGTGTTACTTTCACTTCCACTTGCTCGCTTCTTTATTTCTTTCTGGTTATTCAATCTATATATCTAAGAGCACTCAACTTGATTGATATCGATATATAATAACAATATGCTTAAGCGGTGAAAGGGTGATTTGTACTCCATGTTGTGTAGCTTGCAACACGTCGATAGATAGCCTTTTGGATGGACACGTTCCAGTTTGTGAGTGTAAACCTAGTTCAACAAATTCTAAATAATACAAACGGGTACCAATTTTATATTCATTCGTATTAGAATAATAATTAAAAAGTGCAACAATTTGAATAACACATAAACATGTACTACAATGTTTCGTGTTGGATGAACCTTAATTGAATCTGTTGTTCTTCTTGAAACTATTTTTTCACAGACTTGGTACTGGACATTTGTGCAGATGGATCTTCCTTATTTTGATCTGAACCTTGAGAAATTAAGGAGGTTAAGCGTGTTTCGCTTTGCAGGAGTGCTCAGAAGATTTTAAGGTTAGAATACAATGATCGATATTACATAAATCATTTTGGTTTCAAGGTATAAAAAATGCACTATTAATGTCATGAGAATTACCTTCTCATCTTGNTGCATTTGACTGAAATCCCTTGGGAATTCATTCAAATCCTTAGGGAATTCATTCGAATCCCACAGTAAAAAAATCGCCCCAGAGAGTAACTTCTCCAGGGGTTTGCTACGCGTAACTTTTTCGTTTCCACAGTGATCCAATCAGTACAGTTATGGTTTCCAAACATCAAAATCATCAAAATCTAACCTTCCTAACTCATTTCCTATAATTTGTACAAAAAGGTTTTTCACTCACATACACAGAAATGCATATAAACAGTCATAAAATAAACCACATAGACAGTGGGCTTAGAGTTACCCACTTCCTATGCAGATTTGAAATCGGTAGGTTGAAAGTGGAGAAAATCCTTGTCGCAACGGTATGCTCCAAGAAATTTTCGGAAGTCCGGTAGCGCTCTCGCGATGTGCTCGAACGGTACTAGAAAAATGGAAACTGACAGAAGTTTAGCAAAGTTTATAAATTTTCTTTGCTTTGCTTCAGGGGCCATTTATAGTCGTGGCCCCCCTGGCTTCCTTTAATTAATTATTTATTTATTTATTATTATTTATTATTTTATTATAATTATTATAAATATCCTAACCCTTATTCTTTTTTAGTCTCCTCTAACCACTTCTGGCCCACACACGGGTCTCCGAAAAATATCCCAAATATATATCCGTGATCTACAAATTTTTTCGGTCAGGATGGCGCTCCGAAACAAGGTATTCGGGTACTTGTTTCTGTCAGCCAATCCTTCGCAGATCTCTTTGACCCTCAACCGGATTTCTGTTTTTTGCTGAAACTGAGCACGAACCTCACGGGGCCTAACGAGAGCATAACCTCCTAGCTTTCTCTTCAAATTAAGGGGGACAAGTCTCATCGTTCACTTTTCCCGTCTCCTAACTCGGTTTATTTTATAATTTTAGCTAAGTTAGAGTTAATAACTTCGCAAAACCCTTCCTAAGGAAAAGTCGGGATGTTACAGAACACATCTCACTTAGCCCTTGCAAAACTCCGGCTTGACCCATTCCTTTGGGGGTTCACCTCACATCATCGCCCCTCACAGCTCCTCATGTGGCTTGGCATAGTCCTCGTCGTAAGTTCCTGGAGTCATAAACGAGTAGGGGTGAGAACGATGCGTTCTCAATGGGAAAACCTTGAACATTGGGGTCTCATATTTTAAATGGTTATACTCCAAGCCGCTCAGGGGATCTCTAGGTGTACATGCATACTAACATCCCTACTGATTATTATTAGCCATACTAGTCCTGAGCAGCTTTATCTACATTACTAGGTGACTGGAGATCTAGTCTTGCTTTCCTAATTATAGGTTCTCGTGCTTGTTAGTTCTGATCATCTGGGTATTGTGTCCGGGGATCACGTACCCTCGTGTCCTGGGTATCGTCTCGTGATGCTGTTTCACTCGACAAGGCCCAACGCGTATGTGTGTATACATACTTGTATACTTACATTTACACTTACATACATACATACATCTCATAACTTATGCATAAGGGGATCTAGGGTTCTCTTACGTGCCTTGGGACTACGTCCTTCTTGTTACTGTAGTCCTTTTACCCTTGTAGTTATGTCCATGCAACTACAACCTACTTCTGTTTTCGTATCGTGTCGACCAGGCATCGCTTAACCTGAGTGGTAGCTAATCACGGATGCACGATGTCACCAATCAATCAAACAACGATAAGAATAACCATCTAACTACTGGGACGGCCAGGGGCCGGACCTTGGACTCGACTAGGCGTGGACTCATGGGTTGGCCCTTGGACTCAACCATGCATTACTTACTCTTTGGGGGCCCCTTACTAGGTCAGGCCTTGGCCTACTTTTATTCTGGTCCAGCCTGGGTTGATCTTTATAAAAATCAGGTCTAGGCCTAGGTTTATCTCTTCTTAAAAATCAGGTCTGGGCCTGAGTTCACCTTTTCTTTGACATGTGATCAGGCCTTGGCCTGCGCTTATCTTTACCAATCTAGCTTGCCGGACTAGTGAAGGGCTTGTCCGTTGGACGTTCCAGGAGAAGGGATAACCCTAATCATATAAATAAGTACTTTCTTTAAGGTATACCAGACCCTCTGTGGCTGGAACCTTCTTAAGATATCATTGTTCCCTAAGGTTCAATTATGCTCCTTAATCTTTAGGTGATAACTCTCTAGTTATCTACGGTTGTCCTAAAACCCTAACAGCGACCGGATCCTCATGATGCCTGCTAAGTAAAATAAGTTTGTGGTTACATTCCTATACAATCTTTAGGGTTTTAGTGCTTGTTGGAATATGTAGAAAAGCTAAAAACTCAAGTTCTTCAGTGGTAATGACTAGTTGAGTCATTCGAATAACACTAAAATTTTGCTCTTGTTTTTCACTTTTTGCAATGACATTCGAATGACCATGCCAGGTCATTCGAATGACCTGCTAAAATGGCTCCTGGATGAGTAAAATTTAGGGTCATTCGAATGACTTTACCTTAAACTCATTCGTAGTGCTCTTTCTGGCTCGTTTGCTCCCTGAAACTTAATTTCTTTCATATGGGACATTCCCACGGTTCCAACAGACACTATAACACAGTTCTCCAGCTCAGAAACATATAAAACAATCATTTCATAATATTCCCTACATTTATTACATCTACGTTCTATCTTTAGATACATACACATAAAGTAACACTAAAAACCACATAGATAAGGTCTAGGATTACCTGCTTCCTAAGCAAAGTCGGAGTTGATAAGATTGATTTGGGGAATTTTCGGGGAACGTTGGTGTGTTCCTGGGATTTTTCCTGAGTCCGGCAGCCTAACCGCAGTGTGCACGAACGGAACCGGCAGAGTAAGAAAACTTAGGAAATTTGGACAAATGGAGCAGCAATGGCTCGGGGTATTTATAGGACCCCCGAGGCCACTGTTCATCCAATTTTTAATTAATTAATTTTGGCAAACGTGGGATAATTATCCCCTTCCACCCTTTGGATAATCTTTGCATAATTCCGATCATGTTTGATCACGTTTGGTCGTTAATTGCTAGTGTACTGATACCCTAAAAATATTCCGAACACATAGTCGCGATCTACTAATTTTTCTGGTTAGTAGGGTATGTCAAGTTAAGGTATTCGTGAGTTTACTTTCGTAAGAGTATATTTTACGGATACCTTTGGCACTTTACGGATTGCCGGTATTGACCGAAATTGGTACGGATCTCATAGCATTCCACGAGATCGCGAAACAATTATTTTGACTGGTGTTTTTGGGAAATAAAGCTTCATAACTAATTCCCAGTCTAAATAACCGTCCTAAATACACTTTAATCATGCGAAATTATTAATTACGTGAAATTTTTTTAGGGGAAAAAATCAGGATGTTACATTTTGCACATTATCCTCTTTTGTGAGAAATTGAGAAAAATGCAATTTTAAGCACTATTTTATCTTTGAAATTAATGTGTAGCTATTTTTTGTTCTTTTTTAGTTTTCTATTTTAATTACAGAAAATAATTTGTCAAGAGGATCATTGAAGATTTAAAGGAGATTTGAGAAGATATAAATTTTGAAGAAGAGATTTGAAGAGAAGATTTGGACCAATAAATGCAAGATTGAATTCAAATTCAAAAAGATTTGGTCAAAGATTTGCTGAGGATTTTTTAACACTGACTTTTTCAAAAGATATTTTGCCATGATGAAGATCAAATCTCGATTTGATGTCAACTACAAAGTTGTAGATCTATCTCTTAGATTTAATTGGAGATTTGAATCACCTCAATCCGATATTTGTAGACAAAGTTATCGTGATTTTACTAACTGTTGTGCTGAAAGGGCGGGATTTACACCCACTTTGTGCTAATCCTCTACAAATAAGACATCCTCTCTCAACAACTTGACACAAATTCATACTTAGTCTCCACTTTTATTTTCTGCACTTTTTCCTTTCATTTCATGCACTTTAGGTTTATGTTAGTAGTGCTTAGTTATTAGTTTTTCAAGGATTGTTGAAGCGCTTGCATTGACAACGCAAACTCCTAATTATTTACGAAGTTCTTTCGATATTTAGGTTTTGTTATTTTAATTCTTTGCTATTTTCTACTCCATTCTTCTCTTTATTTATTATGAGCCTTTGTCCTCTACCTGTAACATCCCGAATCCTAGCGTACGGAAAGCCCGTCGACTATGCCGCCGAGAACGCCCGGGAAACTTGAGAAAGGGAGGGTAGGAGAATTAAACCTCCAAATCCATAGGGATTTAGGGATACGGGTTAGGTTTTGCTATCCTGTAAATTTTTCCCAGAGACAGCGGGCGAGTTTCGGCTCGAACGAGAATTTTTTCAGATACCGGAAAACCCTCGTGGTCTTGACTCGGTAAGAAAGTCGAAGATCCTTGGAAAAACACTCTCGAATTGAAGGGAAAAATTAATGGATCACAACGATATGTCCGGAATATTTTTAGGGCAACCGGGTGTGAGCCATTTTGGACAAAATGCGATCAGACGAAACCGAAGCCAGACCGGGTAAGGTTTCTCCTCTGGAGATACTTATATAATAATAAATAATAATAATAATAATAATAATAATAATATAAATAACAAACAGAAGAAGAAAGAAAAAAAGGAAAAGGAAAAGGAAAAAGAAAAGGAAAAAGGTACTGTGTGTGGCTATTTATAGCCACGTAACTTTCAGAAAATTTACGTTACTTTCAATCCTTTTCACAAACACAGGTCCCATTCCGACACATCTCGGTTTCTTGCCAGAATCTCAGAAAAATCGCCGGAGCACGTCATTGTGAAGAGGAAATTATCCACTTCAACCCTACCGATTCGGAATCTCCATTGGATGTAGGTAACTCTAAGCCCACTGTCTATGTGGTTTAATTTTGTAACTGTATATGTGTTATTTTGTATGTTTAATTGTAAAAGTGTTAAGTAGGAATTTGGGGAGTTTTAGGGTAAAAAGGGTTTTGGGAGATTTTGACAAATGAAATGCATAACTGTACTGATTGGAACCCTAGGAACAGTAGGTTTCTGGGGAAAATAAGAACTGAAGTCTCAGGGAACCAAGTTGTTTAGCTTTCAATCGATTGAGGAGGGATTTCAATCGAATGAAAGCCAATTCGAGCTTTCAATCGATTGAATTCATATTCATTCGAATGAAAGAAAATCTCAGGATTTCAATCGATTGAATCCCATAGCATTTGAATGAAAGCATGCTGAGGATTTCAATCGAATGAAACCCCATTTAAGTCGAATGAAAACACTAGTAGGGATTTCATTTGAATGTAACCCTAGACATTCAAATGAAACCTGAAAGACTTGAGAGTTTAGTGGTTCTAAGGGATCCAATGAGTGAGGATATGCCTCTTATTGTATGAAAAAGCATGCATCATGACGAACAGGTTATCGTATAGGGGTTAGGACAACCCTAGAGAATTAGAGGTCAATCACCTAATGCTTAAAGATCATGATGGAACGTTAGGGAACAAGTATGTAGTTATATGCTAGGAAGTCCCTCTCTTGGCAAAGTCTTACAAACACGCCCCTCACCAGTCCCAAAAGGGTGGATTGGTCAATAATGTTAACACGCCAGTCCAAAAGGGTGGATTGGTTAACGAGGTTAATGACACAAGGAAGGAAAAGAAAGTTTGAAAGAAAGAAAGAAAGATAGGATGACGTCATACCTAAAGATAAGATAAAGAAGAGAAGCCCAACGCTTGGTTGCGTCGCAAGGGCCAGCCCTCGCCTTCTACTTAGTGGAGGTTAGCCCACTTGATTGGCAGCGATGGACACTAGACCCCATCGGTAGTTGGCAACCACTCTGGTGTGAGCGTAGCTGGGTCATCGTCAAGTAGGGAACAGAAGTGGTTGTAATAGTAAGGCCGCGATTACATGAGCGAAGGGCTAGAGAAAAAGGACGCTAACCCAGGCAAGCAGGTATGCGTAAGAGGTTCCCAAAGTCCCCCACGCACTACGTAGTTATATATGTATGAATGAATGGATGTATCTATGTATGCAAGTATGTATGTATTTATAACTATTTATGCATGATATATCGTCAAGGGAATGACCCAAGACGACTAGTATGATCTTAATAGTAACGCAAGGTTAACGAGCACGAAGCCTAGGTAATGACAAGACTAGTGACCTCATCACCTAGTAACTTAGGTAAAGCTGCTCAAGACGTAGACTAAAGATAATAAACAGTAGGGATTTAGTATGCATGACACTTAGAGGTTTTCCTGAGTGGCCTGGATTATGCCCGAGTAAATGAACCATAGAGACCACGTCGAGTTCCTACTAAGAACATAACCGTTCTTACCCCCACTCGTGTATGAATCCAGATTACAGCGATGGTCTCCCCACCTGCAAAGGATGTGTGGTTGTTCACCCCATACTCGCCAGCATAACTTCCGTACGGATACTTTCATTGAGATGTGCACCTTTGCGCCCGCCAACATGCCGAACGAGCCTGAGACGCCTCCCAGACGGAGACTTAGAGGACCAGGAACCTCCCCGATGCGTCCCATTTGGGTGGATGAGTGTAATAACCCGACTTTTCCTCTAATTTAAAATGCTCTTTAAGGAAAATTAAAAATATAATAATAAGGAAAAGGCAAGATAAAATGAATAAAATTCAAATATTAATTTTATTTCTGTAATATTAATTAAAAATAATTCTTTGACTATCTTGTGACGTCCGGTGACGTTCAGATCAAAATTAGGGTTTTACTGTAATTTCTTTACGACTCATAGGAGTCTGTAAAATATATTAATATGAAAATAAATTAAGAATATGTCAAGTAATATTTTAGAATTAACCAGGATAATTAATAGGTCACAACGGTATGCCCGGGATATTTTTAGGACGTCCGGACATAAACAATTAATGACCAAACATAACCTAAACTACACTAAGGGCAAAATAGGAAATACACATAGCCATGAGATAAAGAAAAAAGGCACGGCTGCCCTTCCCCATGCCAAGCCCGAAATTACACACACCAAAACACATCAAGATTACTTCATTTCTTCTTTCTAAATTCTAAGGTTTCAAGTTCCATAATCATCAAAGCATAACTATCCCTCTTTGTTCTCATCATCATCAATCATTCTCAAGGCCATCAAGAAGGCAAGCTAACATCAAGAATTAGAGTTTCCTTTCAAGGAGAATCCAAGAGATCAAGCTCCATAACCCTAAACTCCATAACCTAGGGTTTTATGCTTTCTTGACAAAGAAACTCAAGGAAGCTTCAAGTTCATCTTTTCACCATTCAAATTCCTTTCTAAGCATCCAAGGAAGACTAAGAAGAGTTGTTGGTGAGTTTCCATCCCTTGGTACAAAGCCAAGCTTCCATAATCCATCTTTACCCTAATTATGCTAAGATGTCATTTTAGGTTAAAGAGTTCTCAAGTAAGCAAGCAAGGCTTGGTTTCCTTTTCTACTAGCATCAAGAAGCTCTTGAGGAAGTGGGTAACTCTAGTTCCTTGCCTCTTTGATGCTTCAAGAGGTTTATGTGCTTGTATGTGTATGTATGTGAATTATGGATTTTATGATGAAATATGTTAGAAATTATGTTAGGACTTAGGGAGACAATTCTGAAGGGTCTTGTGACCTTGATTATATGTGATTATTATGCTTGAATCATGTGTGAGACTCATGTAGGGTGCCATGGAAGAGAATGGGAGAAAATGGAAGAGAATGGCAATTCGGTTTGCATGTCTCGAACAGGGGTCGCTGAGCGACGCCTCAGGCACCGCTGAGCGAGACATGGCCAACGTGGAAAGGTGAAAAGATATTTTGAAATTAAGGCGGTGGAAGAAGGCTCGAGAAAGTTTAGTCGCTGAGCGATAAGGTTGGTACCGCTGAGCGATGCAACCTTTATCGCTGAGCGCCAAGGTCCAAACCGCTGAGCGAACCTCAGTTTTCGCTGAGCGGTCTGAGACTAAGAAAAGCTGATGGTACCCTCTTGAGGCTCATAATATGGTAATGGATGCTGTATGCTGATTGATGGCTGAATTGTATGCTCGTATATGCTGTATGTTAGGAATTAAAATGGAACATGCATGTTATGGATAAAGTATGTTGAAATATGTGATATGCCACGTACTCTGAGACACCTAGTTAAAGATATGATAATTAACTCTGAATTAAGAAAAGATGCTGAAATGAACCATAGGGAACAAGTATGCCATGCTGCAGGTACAAAATGCTGAATTACTGCTGAACTGCTGAATCAGGGCCAATGCCCAATACTGCTGAACTAGGGCCAATGCCCATACTGCTGAAATTATGGCTAAATGCCACATGCTGAAAAGGGCTAAATGCCCCAATACTGAAATTGGCTATATGCCACATACTGCTGAGGCCGTGATCACGAGAGCCAAATGACAAGCCCATTTCAGTAGGTCGGATAGACATACTGAAGATGGAAGCCCGCCACAGGTGGTGTCGAGATGGCATACCTGGAGGTGTGCGGTTACCACGCCTATGCATTGTCGTACGGGGGCAAGCTTAGGTGGGGGTACGATACCAGCCCACTGTCGAGGGGTCCCTAGGGGCACACGGCAGGTGGAAGCCCACCGCAGTGAGGTCAGGACAGTGTCGGCCTATACTGAGGGTGTGAGGTTATTCCGTCATACTAGTGTCAACAGAGGACATTATTATGGTGGGAATAACACCTATGCTGTTATACTGCTGTATTCTGCTGCACTGCTGTATTCTGTTATGCTGTTAAATGCTGTTACTCTGTTACATTCTGCTGGACATGTTATGCTGCTCATTCTGTCATGGTTATGTTGATGATTCTGTGATATGTATTCTGCTGAATTCTGTTATGTTTATATTCTGCTGAATTCTGCTATGTCTGTATTGGATGATGTGATGTTTATTCTGATGACTCGGTTATGCTGAATGTATTCTGATTACATGCCGTTATTCAATTCAATTTCTGCTGTTATGCCGTACCGTCAAGAGCACGCTCGAGACGGTTAAGTATATTCACGAACTGTTAATCAGCACGAGAATGTAGTAAGCAAGAATAGTTCCCATGTCACATGTTAATGCTGCTAAAGCCGTTCAGATAGGCAAGATAATAAATAGTAGGCTGATTAGTATGTATGTTCACTAGAGATCTCTGAGCGGCCTGAAGTCCGACATAATCTGATGTACGACTCAGGAACTAAGGTTATTTCCACTGAGAACCTACCGTTCTCATTCCCCACTGTTTTATGACTTCAGGTACAGAAGAGGATAACTCTTATTTTGAGGATGCAGAAGAGCCGCCTGATGAGCCATGAGCGGCTAAGAGCTAGATAGAGGATTATGTTTTGCCCAGGGCTTACTGTGTAGCATTCCAGTAGTCCTTGTGTTTTGATACTGTATATGCTGGATTTTGTATTTGATGTTTTGATCTATGTACATATTATGTATACAGTGATGTGACTTTGTATGGTGGACCCACTGGATGTATATTACATGTTCTATTTATCATAATGTTATCCGCTTTGTTATATTGATTTATTTCCAACGCATGGCTCTATGCTCTTATTAATATGATACAAGTAAAAGTTTAAACGGGTCCTTATTTTATGAACCATGACTATTTTCAAAAGAGTACTATGGACTAAGGTATTCCGACCAGGTAGACAACAACCTAGTGAGCCTTGTTTACTACGTACGGGTAAACAGTTAGCTAGGGTGTTTCAATGAGCGTCCAGGAAGCAGCCGCGATCCGATTCACCTCAACGGTGAGGAGGAGGTGCCCCCATCCGAGCCTGAGCCGGAGGTTGAGCCAGCCATAGACCCCAGTACGTCCACTCCGCCACTCCGAGGATGAGGTCGCCGAACGACCGCCAGAAAGAGGGTACTCCCAGTGTTACCGTACCGTTTTGTTCCGCGATACTTCACCGCGGTGACCGATCTGTCCAGCGAGGAGGAGGAGGCTGCAGGAGAGGAGGACCCAATGGAGCAAGAGGAGGACTCCGAGTAGGATACAGGACCCAGGACCCCATACCAGTCTTAGGAGTAGGGTTGTATCGTGCATGAAGTGAGTAGTGCCACTCATGTACGTAGACTTTTTCTAGTTGTTATATATGTATCTTATGTGGAACTTATATGTATGACGTAACCATATGTGTAAACTTATGTATTTGTGATATATTAGTATGTTGTGTATATTCGGGCTCCTATGTGTACTTCTGCCGACGGATCTCCATACGACAGGTATGTACTCGCACTTTCTTTATCTCTTGTTGTACCGTTACCCGACCTATTATTCGCATGGCTGCATATTTTTTATGAAATCCGTATTTGTGAAAGAAGTTTCAAAATGGCCCATATTTTCGATAACACTAATTTGAAAAGGTAACTTAGAACAGTAGTAGTTCACAGCACCAGAGGACAACCACTTAGTCTGGAAGGCTTATGACTTAAGCATAGGCAAGCTAGCTAGGGTGTTGTAGTTGGTATCAGAGCAGTTTGGTCCCACGGAGCCTGAGGACTGAGCCACACTATGCTTTTAGGCATGAATTCAGTGCATGCTCGACGAGTTGAGATATGCTGGACCAGTGAACATCAGTTCCTGTGAGGCTGATCACCTCAGGGTTTGTGGGTGTCAGTGGACAGCCATGTCGCCCGGAAGAGACAACACACGACATTGCTTATGGTTGAGGTTTTACAGGTTCTCCGAGGGGTCCCGAATGGCGACGGACCACCGAAACCCTGGGAACGTGACGAATGCGGCACTAATTGGACCGCCAGGTATATAGCCCGAGGTGTGCCGGAGAGTTGCAAGGGTGAGGAAAGCAAGGGAGAGGTGCATGCGAGTCCCCAAGGGAAGAAGGGAGCCGGGAACAAGGTGGGAAGAGTGTTAAAACACTTAAAGAAAAATCTTTGATGATTCATTCAAATGTATCATTCGAATGCTTCACGAATTAAGGTTCGTTCGAATGCAGGCAGGAGGCTCATTCGAATGACAACAACAAAATTGTCCAAATTTCAAGGCATTTTGCATTCTGCGTTTCGTTACACCCTAGAACCTTTCCACCTTAGTCCCATATCCTATTTGGGATTGAAATTCATGGGGCGCCGCGACGAACCCCTTCAATTGCTCTATTTTACCCTTCCACGGGAAAGCTTGTTTGTTATGAGTTTTTCCCCCGTTCAAAGTCAATTTTTGCTAAATTTTTGAATCCGACTTTGCCAACAAAACTGTTTTGGTACAGGCATGGTCCTGGACCTGACCACGAGCCGTTACAGCCGCGACGTCCACCAATGACCCGTAAACGCCCCGTAATGAGGAGAAATTTCATGCACACGCATAACCGTTGCAAGTTAGGTCAAATCTACCTACGTGGCCTTCATTCAACTTCCAATAGGCATGTAGGGACTAGACGAGGGTCAGACGGGAGCCATTACCTCCAAAATTACCATTTTACCCCTGAACCCTAAATTGACCATAATACCCCCATAACCTCGTATTTCTTCCTTATTCCATGAACGGAGATCCAATTTCCCTTATCCCCTCCCTAGTCACTATGCATAGGTGCTAATGAGAGGTACAAAGCTGTCCAAAACCCTAATTTGCGTATGGACAAAAATGCCCTCAAAGCTCATAATTAAACTATTAAATGTGCTTTTAAAATGCATTAATTAAGATAGATACAAAGAGGGATAACACAAGCATTTTATTAATAATTAGCCGCATAATTACATAAGCCAGAAGCCAGCCAGACCCGTTACAAGTAAAATTCCCAAAAAGCTCCTAACCTATGATATTTACAAAATGCCATTAAGGCTAATATACATAATCCTAAGTAACCTAAACCCTAAAAGTCCTAATGGTTCTACTCTGCCTCCTCAGGAGCAGGTGCCGGATCTTCTTCCACGGCCGTCGGGACGAGACCTGAGGCCGAAGCACTCCCAGTCGGGTCAGACCTAGACCACCCCAGATGTCAGTAGACTACGTCCAGATCCCAGTCCATCCAAAGCACGTTGCGATCCATCCGCATCACCACGTGCTCAAGGCGCTCCAGACGCAACATGTCCACGCTCAGAGAGTCGAAACGACTCATGAGCAAGTCCATCTGCTGTGTTGAGAAGCCAGGAGCTGTGGCCGGCTCAGAGGGGCCAGGAGCAACAGCAGCTGGATCAGCAGAGGTTGAGGGTGCGAAAGGAGAAGAGGGAGCTGCTCTCTTTCTCGTACGACCACCCTGAGGCGCGTCATACTCCAGCTGGTTGTCGTCAGTGAGAGA
The DNA here is from genome assembly GCA_003254905.1 of Nissolia schottii. Taxonomy (NCBI): domain Eukaryota; kingdom Viridiplantae; phylum Streptophyta; class Magnoliopsida; order Fabales; family Fabaceae; genus Nissolia; species Nissolia schottii. The sequence continues at coordinate 66,525 of QANU01081237.1, read as the reverse complement.
GATGTACATCTTCGCTAAGCAACCGAAGTCGATCTTCTACGTGACCTTCGGCGACCATTTTACCTCCGTTGCAAAACAAGGAAAACCAACAGAAACCTCAATTAGCAAAAACACAACCCGTTAGAAAATGAATGACATAAAGGAAAGCGAAAGAGCGGAACCCGTACCTGAGAGAGGAACCTGGAAATGGTGGAGTAGCTCGGTGATCTCCACGCCGTGGGGGAGAGCGTTGCCCCGGATACTCGCCTGACCCATACGTTGCATCATAAGTAGTCCCATAGTATGAGGCAGTCGTCCCTCGTCATCACGGAATGATTTCTATTCCTCGGGACGAAGGTTTGCGTCAACAAGTAGTGGTAGATGCGCTGATCTACCGGAAGACCGCTTACTTGTGGCCGGTTCTTGGAGCTTTTGATGCCGGAGTGGCCGATCGTGTCCAGGGCCAGATCCTCGCTGAAAGGAACCCCGACTAAAGTAAATACCCACTCGGACAGACTGGAGGACAGCTCATATCCGGTAGCCGTTATCTCAAGAATGGACCCGAACTGCTCCAGGGTCAGCTCGATGGGGATGCCGTAGACCTCGATCGTTAGCACGTTGTCATTGATCCACATGTTGCTGTAGAACACGCAGACCATGAAACACCCTAGCTAACTGCCTACGCCTAGGTCGTACGAAAAGCTCACTAGGTTGTTTACTACCTGGTGGGAATACTTATAGTCCATTATCACTTTCGAAAAATAGTTGTTTAGGAAAATAGGGACCGATTTTAAACTTTTCCATCATATCAATTATTGCGTAAAAATAGGAGTCATACGTCAGAAAGAACAATTATAACAAGCGGTAAAGCCCTTAGGCTTAGCGAATAACAGTCGAGTAATAGAAAAGCATACACTGTACATACATTTTGGTCCATCACAAAGTCACAGAGTTATAATTACAATAAATAATATACAAGCCATAAGTCTGTCCATACATAATACAGGTCATCAAAATACAAGGGCTAACAGAACACTGCTCAGTCTGCCCCTAACAAAATAATGGCTCTGGCTAGTCCTGGTGTCTCTGGCTAGTCTGGACCGCATCATAGCTCCTCGGCCGGTTCGGCCGCATCCTCGTAGTAGGACTCATCATGTGTCCCTGTAGTCCTTATCTTCAGTGACCTTCAGGCCGCTCAGTGGGCCCTCTGGCCTCTCAACGCCCTGGAGTTCACATTTCAAAAACTTGCTTCCTGATGCATTCCGCTCAGCGACGCCTGGGGCCGCTCAGCGGTACCTGGGCGAGGCTGAAACCGAATGCATGATTTTCTTTCATTTTTCTTCCTCCTTTCTCATGGCCACTTCTTGAGGTTCTCACACATATTCCAACCATCATAAAACTAGCTAGTCCAGGTCACAAGACCCTTCAGAATCATCTTCCTAACTCTAGCCAAAGTTCTAACATATATAAACATACATACATAGAAGCATACACACACACAAAAGCAAACACAACCACCAAAGAGGTGGGTAGTCATAGTTACCCACTTCTTGGGGGTTGTCCGGTGGTGAGGAAAGAGTGGAAGAGTCGTCCTCCACGCGTAGGGTGCGATCCAAGCTTCCCGGCGGAGTTTCCTCGGCGAAATCACGGAGCACACTGTCAAAGTTCTAGCTAGGATAGGAATTTTTCTCATTTTTTCTGCTTAGGGGCTGGCTATTTATAGCCAAAATTCTGCCTCCCATAATTACCTTTTTGCCCCTATGCTTATTTACCAAATTGCCCTTTTTATTTTCTTCAAAAATTAATTAATTCAAATGACAATACAAGTGTCACATCATGAATAGTGTTTTAATTTTAAATTAATTTCCCTTGAATCTGATTTCTCTCACTGGGCTGCCCAAATTTTGATTTTCTCCCAATTCCGTTTCGCTCGTGTTTTATCGCTCGTAGTGCCGGTGCGTCGTGCACAGTCGTCCGAAAAATATTCCGCTTGTATCGTCGCGATCCTCAAATTTTCCCCTACATGGGAATATTATTGGTTTAATGCACTTGAAATTTTTTCTCCGGGACAGTATTCTTTACAGATACTTTCGGCCTGTTTCGCTTGCCGGTGTCCGAACTGGACCGTTCTGCTGTTTGCGAAATTTCCTACAACCGCAACCCTAGGTTCCTTGGGCATTCTTAACCCTAAAACTCCTTATCTAACCTTTCTAAATTGTCTTAGAACTTATTTTATCTAATTTTGACGAACTTTTCGCTAAAGGAAAATGCGGGATGTTACAAACCAGGTGTGGGTAAACCGAGTGGCTGAAGTAGACGAACTCCAGGAAGTCAGCGGAGTCGAGGAAGGTAAGGATTTCTGCCGAAGCCTCCTCGAACATGTCGTGATCCAAAATCTTGGGCTCCATGATGTCCCTCTCCTTGTAATTGGTTTTGAAGTTGCGCCATTGCGCTTCCGACGAAAACCAATGCGGGAGGTTTTGAGGAGGTGGCGGTCCCGGATTCTTGGACCGTGAGGAGCAGCCGCCGTGGTGACTCATGGTGTAGGGAGTGAAGAATTCGGTTTTGGAGAGAAAGAGTGGAGGGAGCCGTGGATGGAGGGCGAAGAGGAGAGAAATTGAGGAGGAAATGGAGCGGAAAGCTAGGGCACAAGGTGGGGGAATGAAAAGTGCAAGGAATTTAGGTGGGAGGAGGAGGGAAAATTTTTTGCTCTCCTAGGGTTAGGGTTCGGTGGAGGAGAAGAGGAGCAATGTGGTAGGAAGAGAAAGAAAAACGTTTAAAATGGCTCTAGGTCGCAATTCATTCGAATGAAACCCGTTGTTCATTCGAATGAATTAGTAAATACGAAGGCATTTGAATGCTTCAATCGAATGAGCCAAGAACTTTGAAAATCATTCGAGTGAATGATCATAAGGGATTCGAATAAAGCCTCTTAGGGGTGGTTTTATTAGTTCCAATTAATCCCGAAGAGACTAGGAGGTTAGGGCATCTCAAGGAAACATTCCCGGACCCCTAAGCAGCCCGGAATAGGTTTTGGAAGCGTAATGACGCTCAAATTTTGGGACGAAATTTCAGTAAGGGGGTGGAATGTAACATCCTGAATCCTCGCATACGGAAAACCCGTCGACTACGCCACCCAGAACGGCCGGGAAACTTGAGAAAGCGAGGGTGGGAGAATTAAACCTCCAAATCCCCAGGGATTTAGGGATACGGGTTAGGTTTTGCTGTCCCGTAAATTTCCCGGAGACAGCGGGCGAGTTTTGGCTCGAACGGGAATTTTTTCAAATACCGGAAAACCCCCGTGGAATTTCTTGACTCGGTAAGAAAGTCCAAGATCCCTGGAAAAATGCTCCCAGATTGAAGGGAAAAATTAACGGATCACAACGGTATGTCCGAAATATTTTTAGGGCAACCGGGTGTGAGCCATTTTGGACAAAACGCGATCAGACGAAACCGGAGCCAGGCCGGGTAAGGTTTCTCCTCTGGAGATACTTATATAATAAATAATAATATAATAATATAGTAATAATAATGATAATATAAATAACAAACAGCAGAAGAAAGAAAAAGAGGAAAAGGAAAAAGAAAAGGATAAAGGTACTGTGCGTGGCTATTTATAGCCACGTAACTTTCAGAAAATTTACGTTACTTTCAATCCTTTTCACAAACACCAGTCTCGTTCCGACACATCTCAGTTTCTTGCCAGAATCTCAGAAAAATCGCCGGAGCACGCCATTGTGAAAAGGAAATTCTCCACTTCAACCCTATCGATTCGGAATCTCCATCGGATGTGGGTAACTCTGAGCCCACTATCTATGTGGTTTAATTTCGTAACTATATATGTGTTAGTTTGTAAGTTTAACTGTAAAAGTGTTAAGTAGGAATTTGGGGAGTTTTAGGGTAAAAAGGGTTTTGGGAGATTTTGACAAATGAAATGCATAACTGTACTGATTGGAACCCTAGGAACAGTAGGTTTCTGGGGAAAATAAGAACTGAAGTCTCAGGGAACCAAGTTGTTTAGCTTTCAATCGATTGAGGAGGGATTTCAATCGAATGAAAGCCAATTCGAGATTTCAATCGATTGAATTCATATTCATTCGAATGAAAGAAAATCTCAGGATTTCAATCGATTGAATCCCATAGCATTCGAATGAAAGCATGCTGAGGATTTCAATCGAATGAAACCCCATTTAAGTCGAATGAAAACACTAGTAGGGATTTCATTCGAATGTAACCCTAGACATTCAAATGAAACCTGAAAGACTTGAGACTTTAGTGGTTCTAAGGGATCCAATGAGTGAGGATATGCCTCTTATTGTATGAAAAAGCATGCATCATGACGAACGGGTTGTCGTATAGGGGTTAGGGCAACCCTAGAGAATTAGAGGTCAATCACCTAATGCTTAAAGATCATAATGGAACATTAGGGAACAAGTATGTAGTTATATGCTAGGAAGTCCCTCTCTTGGCAAAGTCTTACAAACACGCCACTGACCAGTCCCAAAAGGGTGGATTAGTCAGTAGTGTTACCTTGCCAGTCCAAAAGGGTGGATTGGTTAACGAGGTTAATGACACAAGGAAGGAAAAAAAAGTATGAAAAAAAGAAAGAAAGGTTGACGTCATACCTAAAGATAAGATAAAGAAGAGAAGCCCAACGCTTGGTTGCGTCGCAAGGGCCAGCCCTCGCCTTCTAGTTAGTGGAGGTTAGCCCACTTGATTGGCGGTGATGGACACTAGACCCCATCGGTGGTTGGCAACCACTCTGGTGTGAGCGCAGCTGGGTCGTTGTCAAGTAGGGAACAAAAGTGGTTGTAATAGTAAGGCCGCGATTACATGAGCGAAGGGCTAGAGAAAAAGGACGCTAACCTGGGCAAGTAGGTATGCGTAAGAAAGGAGAAGAAGGATGCTAACCCGGGCAAGCCGATATGCGTAAGAGGTTCCCAAAGTCCCCCATGCACTACGTAGTTATATATGTATGAATGAATGGATGTATCTATGTATGCAAGTATGTATGTATTTATAACTGTTTATGCATGATATATCGTCAAGGGAGCGACCCAAGACGACTAGTATGATCTTAATAGTAACGCAAGGTTAATGAGCACGAAGCCTAGGTAATGACAAGACTAGTGACCTCATCACCTAGTAACTTAGGTAAAGCTGCTCAGGACGTAGGCTAAAGATAATAAACAGTAGGGATTTAGTATGCATGACACTTAGAGGTTTTCCTGAATGGCCTGGATTATGCCCGACTAAATGAACCATAGAGACCACGTCGAGTTCCTACTAAGAACGTAATCGTTCTTACCCCCACTCGTATATGAATCCAGATTACAGCAATGGCCTCCTCACCTGCAAAGGATGTGTGGTTGTTCACCCATACTCGCTAGCGTAACTTCCGTACGAATACTCTCATTGAGACATGCACCTTTGCGCCCGCCAACATGTCAAACGAGCCTGAGACGCCTCCCAGGCGGAGACTTAGAGGACCAGGATCCTTCCCGATGCGTCCCATTTGGGTCGACGAGCGTCCAGGGAGCAGCAGCTGTGATCCGATCCACCTCAATGGTGAGGAAGAGGTGCCCCCATCCGAGCCTGAGCCGGAGGTTGAGCCAGCCACAGACCCTAGTACGTCCACTCTGCCAGTCCGAGGACGAGGCTGTCGGACGACCGCCAGAAAGAGGATACTCCCAGTGTTACAGCCCCATTTTGTTCCGCGAGACTTCACCGCGGTGACCGATCTGTCCAGCGAGGAGGAAGAGGAGGCTGCAGGAGAGGAGGACCCAATGGAGCGAGAGGAGGACTCCGAGTAGGATGTAGGACCCAGGACCCTATACCAGTCCTTTGACTCGGTTATGATCCAGGCCGCTCAGGAGATCTCTAAGTGTCATGCCATTCTACAATTCCTAATTCACTTTTAGTCTTGCTATCTTGAACGGCTTTATCTAAATTACTAGGTGATGGTGGACTTTTGATCCTTGCCCTAAGGGATTAGGGGTTACCTATCGAGCTTATTATTAATCGTCGTACTGTACTTAGGGAATAATAGGGCTTACTTTCGGGTAGATAGACTGGGCCTTCATACCGTACATATCTTTACATACATACATATATACACATATATCATTCAATCACATTCCATGCATGAGGGAATGGGGGTTCTCTTACGCGCCCTATGGATGTGTCCTCTTTCGTTACTTTGCTTGTCCATCCTTTCTCCTTCGCAGTCCGTAGGATCATCGTCCCCATTTGGCTGCGACCCACTTACTATTACCGTCTCGTCGGTGACCGGTGTAACATCTCGCGCTTCCATCAACGCAAAAACCCATTAATTTCGCCGCCAGGGAACGCCCAGGAAATGCCGAGAAACTAAGATCAGAAGGGTTAAGCCCCGAAACCCTAGAGATTGGCAGAAATGGGCTAGATTTAGTCGTTCCGTAATTTTTCGGAGTCGCCGGACGAGTTTCGACTCGAACAGAAATTTTTCGGATACTGAAAAATGCCCGAGGGATTTCTTGGCTCAGTAAGGAAGCCCCGAATCCCTGGAAAAACTGTCCTGGACTGAAGGGAAAAATAAATGGATCACAACGGTATGTCCGGAATATTTTTAGGACAACCAGAGGCGAGACTTTTTGGACAAAACGCGACCGAGCGAAGACAGAGCCAGACAGGGGGTTAACTTCTGAAAGAAGTTAAATAATAAATAATAATAAAATAATAATAAAAAGAAAACTGAAGCAAAGCTTCAGCAAAAACAAGTAAAGGGAAGAAAATAAAAGGGAAAAGAAAATAAAATGGTTTCACTGTGCGTGGTTATAAATAACCACGTAACTTTTGAAAATTTACGTTAACCTTCAACCTTTTTCACAAACACCTGCCCCATTCCGACACATCTAGGTTTCGTGCTGGAGTTCCAGAAAAATCGCCGGAGCATACCATCTTGAAGAGGAAATTCTCCCCTTCAAACCTACCGATTCGGAATCTCCATCGGAGGTGGGTAGTCCTAAGCCCACTGTCTATGTGGTTTAATTTTTAACTGTATATGTGTATATCTGTGTATCTGACTATAGAACTGTTAAGTAGTATTTTGGGGGATATAGGGTAAAAAGGGTTTTGCGAAAGATTGAGAAATGAAACGCATAACTGTACTAATTGGAACCCTAGGAACAATGGAAATTTGAGAACTGGAGTCTCGGTAGGCCATTTTTCCAGCCTTCATTCGAATACACGAGGTTTTCAGTCGAATAAAAGCCAAAATGAGCTTTCCTTCGAATGAATTCCCATGCAGTCGAATGAAAGAAAATCTCGGATTTCAATCAAATGAATTCCCAAGTATTCGAATGAAAGAATGCTAAGGATTTTAATCGAATGAAACCCATTTCAGTCGAATGAAAGAACACATAGGGATTTCATTCGAATGCAAGAATAGGCAATCGAATGAATCCTGGCAGACTTGAGACTTTAGTGGTTCCAAGGGATCCAATGAGTGAGGATGAGTCCATTATTGTGTACTAGAGCATGCATCATGAGGAATGGGTTGTAAATAAGTGTTAGGACAACCCTAGATAATTAGAGGTCAATCACCTAATGTAAAAGATCATAATGGAACTTAGGAAACACGTATATAGTTATATGCTAGGAAGCCCTCTCTTGGCAAAGTCTTACAGACAAGCCCCTCACCAGTTCACAAAGTTGGATTGGTTAATATGTTACCTTGCCCGTCCCCACAAGTGTGGATTGGTTAACGAGTCAGTCCCCCAAGGGTGGATTGGTTCGAAAAGGTTAATGACACAAGGAAGGTAGAGGATGGACAGAAAAAGAAGGAAGTAAAGGAAAAAGCACTAACCCGGCCAGCCGGTATGCGTAAGGAGAGAAAGCGGTAGCCCGGCAAGCCAGTATGCGTAAGAAAAGATGCACTAACACGGTCAGCCGGTATGTGTCAAAGCAGAGAAGAAGGACGCTAACCCGGCCAGCCGATATGCGTAAGAGATCCCCAATGCCCCCATGCACTATGTAATTATATATTTGTGACTACATGAATGCCTGTATGTGAGTCAATATATATTTATAACTGTCTGTCCATTATGTAACGTCAAAGGAACGACCCGAGACGATTAGTATAATGGTAACTGACATGTAAGGTCAACAAACACGGGAACTTAGTAAGAAAGATTAGATCCCCTATCACCTAGTAAAGTAGATAAAGTTGTTCCGAATCCTAGGCCAAGATAATAATCAGTAGGATTTTAGTATGCATGATCACGTAGAAACCCCTGAATGGCCTGGAGGATACCCGAGTACCATTGATAGCCACGGAGACCCACTGAAGACCCAGAGTTCTCACCCCCACTCGGTTATGGATCCAGCTTGCAGCCATGACGTCTTTGCTAACAAAGGACGTATGGTTATTTACCCGCACCCGTATACGCAACTACTGTACGGACACTCTTCTCGAGACGAGCACCTTTGCACCTGCACGTCTACCGGACGAGCCCGATCGTTCTCCTCGACAGAGACTTGGAGCCCTAGGGACATCACCGATGAATCTGATCTGGATTGATGAGCATCCAGGGAACAGTAGCCGAGACCCGATTCACCTTAACGGTGATGAGGAGATGCCTCCATCAGAGCCAGAGCCGACCCCCACACCAGCCCCGACGCCAGTCACGGACCCCGGTGCGTCTACTCTGACCGTCCGAGCCCGAGGTCGTAGGACCACGGCCAGAAAGAGGGTACTCTAAGCTCGGCCACGCCTCTTCGTCCCACGCGACTTTTCTGCAATGATGGACCTGAGTAGTGAGGAGGAGGAGGAGCCCGTGGAGCGCCTAGGAGACTCTGAGTAGGTGGGCGGATTGCAGGACCAGAGAGTAGAGATAGGACCTGTATCGTACACGAAGCAAGCAGTACCGCTCGTGTACATAGTTTTATTGTAGATAGCGTATTTGTATATTAGGCAGACTGATATGTATGACTATCTGACTGTGTAAACCTGTGTATTGTAATATAATGGTATGTTATGTACATTCGGGCCCCTATGTGTACTTTCTACCGATGAAACTCCACGCTACAGGTATGCACTCGCACTCTCTTATCTTTTAGTTATGCCGCTATACGTTATGTTATTCGCATGGCTCATTATTTTCTTAACACCCGTACTTGCACAGAAATTTCAAATTGGCCCGTATTTTTCGTAACCCTAATTTCCAACAGTAATATAGAACAATAGTAGTTCGCAGCACCAGCATTCAACCACCTAGCCAGGGAAACCTATGACTTAACCATAGGCCAATTAGCTAGGGTGTTGCAACTGGACTACGCTCCTTTCCCGAGTGGTAGCTAACCACGAATGCCCACAGACATGTCCTCATAGGCCGACGATAGGAGGTGACCATCTAGCGTGCTAGATGGTGAGGGACTGCCCTTGCGGCGTTGCTAGGAGTGGACTCGTTCCTTGCTTTATCTTGCACGCCCCTTACCGACGACCTTAACTTTCTTTACTTTAACTTGACCTTTTCTTTTCTTTCTTTCTTTCTTATGTATTCTGGTTAAAGCCCGCGTCCAGGCCTATGCGCACGCTTCTTAATCTTTTAGACCAGTTTACCTTGCGAAATTGGTGGGGGCTTGTCAGGTGTGACGTGCGAAGAGAGGGGAATTCCTATTACATAACTACGTACTTTTCTTTAGGGTACATCGAGCCCTTGTTGGCTAGAACCTTCTTAAGAAACATCCTTGTTCCCTAGGTTCAATTATGATCTTCCTTTACGTTAAGAATTACCTTTCTAGTGATCTAGGGTTGCCCTATGGTCCTAGTGGCAACCGCGTCCTCATGATGCATCATCATTTACTTACATTACATCACATGCAGGGCATATTCAAACATATAAAGAAAACTTCACACTGGAGTCTGTAACACCCTAACTAGGTAGTCTACGCTTAAGTCGCAAACTTGCTTACTAAGTTGTTATCTGCTTTGGTTGGGATAGTACTTAGTCCCAATTAAACGTTTGAAAGTATAGTTACTTAGAAAATACGGACCGATTTTAAACTTTATTTTATATACCTTGTGGTATAAAGTAGAGCCTTGTAATCGTAGAACATGTAATGCGAATAGTAACATAACATGTTTAATTGACATTAGAAGGGATAACAAACAAGTAAACCTAGTACCAACCATTAGTCTATATCATATATTCACAACCAGATACACATGTACTACTATAGCTGTCACGTACAAATATTTAACACAAAAGTAGGACTATCACCTAGGGTCTACTAAGTACAAGCCTATTCTTCGGCTCCTTCCTCGGGGTACTGCTCCTCCTCATTTTGTTCGACTTCTTGCTCCACCTCGAATCCTGGAGTCATGAATGAGTGGGGTGAGAACATAGGGCTCTCAGTGGGGAACCATGGGATCTGAGGTATTTCCTTTCTCATTTATGCTCCAGGCCGCTTAGGGATCTCTAAGTGTCACAGTTATAATAAAGCCCTACTAGTTATTAATGTCCCTACTAAGCCTGAGTAGCTTTATCTATATTACTAGGTGACTGGGGAACCTATACTTTCATTAACTACGTCATCTGTTCTCTAATCTATCTCCTAAGTCATATACTATCACATAGCTCATATAGCTATACTACTGCAAGAATCTCATTTTCTGAAAACTGGTATAGGATTCAGCTGGCATCCACTTATACATATGCTCTACAAGGCTGGCCTTATAAGCATATTCACCCTCGTCCCTTATAGCGGTGGCCACAAAGCTATAACCCCGCTTACAGCCCATATCGTGGCGATCAGGTAGCGCTAAACCTAAATGGTCTGGACCATGAGTAAATCGCCAACCACGATCGAGGTTACCACCCTGGGATGGCGTTGGGGTCGGACCTGGGACTCGATCGGGACTAAGACCTTCCCCAAAAACCGAGCCTAGGCCCTTTTAGAGAGGGCTTTCTCTCATCATCATCATGTGCACAGTTCGATCTTTGATGGAATAGTTCATATAAGCACAATTCAATACCTCATATCATCACCTTCATCGTACATCACATCATATAACATATAAATTCACATATAAGGAACATCATCTCATGCCTTAAACATAGCAAACGTAAACCTATTAACTAGCAAAACTGACATCTGGTTTCTGTCAGAAATTAGCAATCATAAACCAGAGAGGTCCAAGACCTTACCCCAAGGTTCTTGATAGTCCTAAGATCATTTTTCATGTCTAAATTTTCAGATTCTGACCTCAGCATTACGCAATTACAATTTTACCCATTTTCCCAAAATTACCGTTTTGCCCCCGTAAAAGCCCTGTTTTCTTTGGAATTTTTGTTCTCAAAAACCCGATGGACTCAAGACTTTCCCTTAGGGTTTTTGATAGTTCTAAACCCATATTTTCTGAAAACAAACCCAATTTTTTAGTCCAAACACGTGAAATTCCCATTTTGGCTTTTTCGTAAAAACCCTGTTTTCTGCCTATTTGCTGAGAAATTCATCGGGGACTCCAAAAATCATAAAACTTGACATCCCCACTCAATTTTTCGTGTAGAATCCAAAAATAATATTATTTTTTCATAATAAAAATTGCATCATATGTAACATCCTAGCTGACTGCTTATGCTCGAGTTATACGCAATGCTCACTAGGTTGTTGATCATTTGGTGGGAATACTTACAGTCCTTCATTACTTTTCGAAAATACAGAGTTAAGGAAAATACGGACCATTTTAAAACTTTTCTACTTGTTACTTATTTGCAAAGTATAAGCCGCATGTGAATTAAGGCATACAATACAAACAATAGAGCGTGAGCTTACAAGGGTTAATCCTTCATAGTATGAGTAAGTATCATAAGCATTTACATAAACAAACGCAGTCCATCACAAATATTTACATCAACAGTAGAGTATAATAATAGTTTACATATATATGTCATATACATCTAAATACATCTCAAAATACATGTCAAAATGTCTGGTCTTCCGTTATCCGGCATGTGGCTCTTCACTGCTCTGTGGATGCCTCCTCATAAGGCTCCTCATAGCCTTCGTAGTCTTCGCCTGCTCCTAGAAGCATAAGCGAGTGAGGGTGAGAACAGTTGTCCTCAGTGGTTAACCTTAGCGTCGGGTATTTCTTTACCTCGCTTACGAACCAGGCCGCTCAGGAGATCTCTATGTTTACATGCATACTAAAATCCTACAGATTATTATCTGTTCCCTAAATCTTGAGCAACTTTATCTACTTTACTACGTGATGGGGGATCTAGTCTTTCTTAGCTAAGTTCTCGTGCTTGTTAACTTTTCTAGCGTACATACATAGCCGTCTCGAGTATTCTCTTGACGGTACTTACTTCATACATACACTTATATACATTATCATATGCTTATACGTCACATATTCAATCATCATATCATTGCATATTCATTCATTTCATACTTTATGCATAGGGGTTCTCTTACGCGTCCCGGATGAACTTCGGTCCGGGTTACGTCCTTCTTACATTGACGGCCTCAGACGAACTTCGGGTCCAAGGTTACGCCCTTCTTATCTCTTTGCTCTGACGCCCCTAGGCGAACTTCGGGCTTGGGGTCACGTCCCTTTCATTTAGTCCTTGGCCCATGTAGTCATGGCCATACGACTACAACCACTTCTGTTCCCAGCTTGACAACAACCAGGCTGCGCTCACACCTGAGTGGTTGCGAACCACCGACAGAGAACTTCGTTCCATCATCGTCTATCAAGTGGGCTAACCTCCACTAGGTAGGAGGCGGGGGCTGGCCCTTGCGACGCAACCAGGCATTGGACTCACACATCATCATAATCATATCTTTAGGTGTGACGTCACCCTTTCCCATTCATCATTTCTTTTCTTTCTTTCTTTCTTCTCATTCATCATCATTAACCAATCCACCCTTTTGGGACTGGTGAGGGGCGTGTTTGTAGACTTTTCCAAGAGAGAGACTTCCTATCATATAGCTACATACTTGTTCCCTAGTGTCCCATTATGATCTTTAAGTATTAAGTGATTAACCTCTACTTCTCTAAGGTCGTCCTAACACTTAGGTGACAACCCTGTCCTCATGATGCATGGTATCATACACATCCTAGTCATAAACATTCTACATGCAATGTTCCACATACATCCTATCTATTACATACATTCGTCATGTACCTCAGTTAGATCATTGCTCGTTGGACCATGTGCCCAAGATAGTTTCCATGGGTCCCTTGCCTCACAGATCGCTCAGTGTGACTTTGGGTCCGCTTAGTAGTCCCTGAGACTAGCTCCTCCATTTTTCCAAAATTCCTTTTCAAAGGGCTCTCAGGCCACTCAGCGGTGAACTTCAAACTGCTCAGCAGTTGAGTTCGCTTAGTGGCTCGCTTAGCGGTTGAGTCCGCTCAGCGGCTCCTGAGCCCGCTCAACGCCCTGGGCGAAACTGTAGCATGCTCCTTTGTGTTTCTTGGCTTTTCTTCCTCCTTTCTTATGGCCACTTATTGGGAATCTTACACATGTTCCAAAAAGTATATTACTATCTAGTCCAGGTCACAGGACCCTTCAGAATCAATCAAAACCTAACACAGCAGTTCTAACATAATACATAAAACAACATAAACAAGCAAGCATGGAAACACCACCAAGGAGGTGAGTAAAACAAAGGTTACCCACTTCCTTAGAGGCTTAGAGAGGGATGGAGATGGTGGTAGAGAGGCAGGTTCCTTGGGGGTTCAGCCTTCCCAGATCGTCTCCTGATTCAAATAGTGTTCCGGCAGGGTTTCCGCAGCTCGTCAGCAGAGCACACGAGTAGAGTTTCTGCACTTCCAAAGAGTGGATGAATGAAATTTTGGGCTGGTGGTCAAGGCTATTTATAGCCACGAAAATTTGGCCAATGTCCCATTATGCCCCTTGCCAAAATTACCAAAATGCCCTTTCTAATTTAATTTCTTAATTAATTAATTGATTGATTTAGATAAATACGAAATCACATCAGGTCACATCAATGAATAGTAATTGAATTTTTTAATATTTTCCTTGGTAAATCTGATTCCCCACGTGCTCCCATTTAGATTTGGGTCCCACCCGGTCCCGTTTCGCTCGTGTTTGGTCGCTCGCAGTGCTGGTGGGTTGCGCACGGTCGTCCGAAAAATATTCCGTTTATACCGTTGCGATCCTCTAATTTTCCTCTACCTAGGAGTAAGGTTCACTCAGAGCATTTGTGAATTTTTATCCGGAGGAGTATTTTTCACAGATAGCTTTGACCCGTTATCTCTCACCGGTATCCGAACGGGACCGTTCCGCTGGCGTTTCAGCGATCGCCGAAGCTCCCTAGTAGCGGTTTGGGGTTAACTCTAGGGGTTTTATAATCTTCCCTCCCCAAGGTATGGTTTCCCGAGACTTGAGGCCCATTGCTCAGTTCTACTGGCTAAACGAGACTGTTCTAGTGTCTGTGGAATCGCCCGAAACTGAGCCAATTTCCACTTTTTCGACACCTTAGGTTTTTCATCTATCTCTAGGGGTTGAGAGGAATCATTTGAGTGTAAGCAGAATTTATCAAAACTAAACAGAATAATTTCTATTAATTTCTGCATGTTAACCCATACAGGGTGCTCTACGAACAATTAATTGGGGAGATTTTTGCTATAGGATGTTACAGCATACAGCTCCCTTCAAAATCGTGTCATATGCCTATTTCTGTCTTAGGCGTTCCTAAATTCTGACAGAATCATAGACAGCACCAGCAGATCCAGACAATCATCAACCACATGTATAAAATTCAAAGTCACATAAAAGTTATCCTAACATCATATCTCATCTAGCAAAAAACCACATACTTTCATACTCATATCCTCCTAAACATAAACCAATCCTATTTCTAACAATCATTCCAACAATATAGAAACTTCCATATACAAGTATAATCAATTGTCATATTCAAGAACATCACTTAGCAATTAAAACCTAACATATTCTAACACAACCATAGCACAATCATCATCGTAGATCCTAAATCACATAGACAGTGATTATGTCGGTTTACCCACGTTTTGCCCTTGCCGCAACTGGTTCAGCTATGTTGTGCAGACTTTGCTTGGTTGCCTCCAAGCTCTTAACCTTAGAATAGAAGTATGAGAGATTATTCTAAGATGCTAGGAGAATTTGTGGGTTAGGGTTTAGAAAACTTGGGTTAGGTCTTGTGAGGAAAGTCTCTGACTTAGTGTTTGGACAGTGTAACAACTGAATATGCAATTGGACAGAGTTTGGCCAAGGTTTCTTATTTTTTTCATCTTCAAAAATTTAGATTTTGGGGGTATTTATAGGCCTTGGGGCCAAATTTTTCATGCCCAAAATGCCCTGGGTATAATTACAAGTATGCCCCTATGTTTATGTCATCCATGACATCACCTATGTTGGACTTTGACTTGGCCAAGTGGCCACCCTCTTGGCCATGTATGGCCTTGTGTATTGGCCACTTGTGTGGCCGAGAATTAAAGGGCCTCCGACAGATCAATTTTGATCAGGTTTTATTGTTCTCTGTCCCTGTACTTCGCGTACGACTGTTCTAAAAATATTTTGATCACGTCTTTGTGATCTTCTAATTTTTCTGAGTAATAACATAGATTCACTTGGGGTATCTATGAATTCTTGTTTGTAGTTGTACCCTTTACGGATACTTTAGACATGCGGTTATACTCAGACGACAAAAAGGGTTTATTCTAGTGTCTGTAAAATTTTGAGAAAACTAGTAGAATTATTTCTACGGACAATTTTGATTCTAAGGGTCATTATTCCCAATGGCTCAACCAAAATAGAAATACCTAGATATTTATCTAGCGAAATTTTGCTAAGGAGAAAGCGAGATGTTACAGAGTCTGGAACCTAGGACATTCGAATGACTCTCTTCAGGTCGAATGGAATTGGATTTTGGCTCGTGGGATGGTGCAAAAGGATGGTCATTCGAATGATTTTGGCCTTTGCTCTCTAAATCACTCAGGGAGGTTTTCATTCGAATGCTCAAGGCCAAGGCATTCGAATAACTGGTCTTTGTTGCCTTCAAAGTTGCAAATCCTCACAACTCATTTGAATGACTCTAAGGTAGTCATTCGAATAACTCGTGGTTTTTCACACTTATTTTCTGAAACACTCGTGGTTCATTCGAATGACCACCCTAGAGGATTCATTCGAATGACCACTAACCTAAAATAGGTCATGATGGTTTTTCTTGTTTCTCATCCTTGCACCAACCCAATTTTTTTCACTCAAAACACACATACAACTTACATACATCACCCAAGGGTGATTTAGAGCTATCTTTACCCCCACTTTAAGAGATGGTTGGTTGTTGAAGAGGAAAGGCTTGGAACTCCAAGCTTTTCTTCTCTACTCACTGAGAAGTGTGTAATGATGATGGTGGCTGAAGGTGCATGACTGAGAGATGGCAGTGCTTGTATGGCTTGGTGGTATCCAAGGGAAATGAAAATCAAAGTCATGGGCTTGGCTTTCTTTGGGCTTTTCTCTTGGAGAGAAAATGAAGATAATAAGGGGATGAGTAGGGGCTGAAGCTGCTGATGGACCTCGGTAAATAAGGGAAAAATTATGGGAAAATATGAGGGAAGTGGATTGAGTGTAGTGGTGTGTTAATAGTGGAAGGCATGGTGACGTGAAGGGTGTAAGAGGGTGGTTGATGGGGGTATGGTGGCGTGGCTGTGTACGGCAGGGCAAGGGAAATTTCTCCAAAAATTTACCCGTGTTTAGTCGTGTTTATTCGTTAGCAGTTTCCGTGCTTCGCATACAGTCGTCCAAAAAATATTCTGGATGCACTGTCGTGATCTACTAATTTTCCCGATTAGTAGCTCGAGTTCGGTTAGGGTATCGAGGGATTTATTTCCTCATTAGTAAATTCTACGGGTACTATCGATATCCATAAAATTCCCTATGGACCTGAAAATTGTCCAAAGGTTCAGGGGAAAATTCACGAAATATCGAAACCCTATTTTGGCCGAGGTTTTGCAAGTCTCACGCAGCGTTTTAGTCCTTTTTGCATCTTTACCCATTGGTCGACCTTAGTAATTATTTATTTTTAATGAATTTTTCATAAGGAAAAAATCTGGGATATTATAATGATGGTATGTCAAGTTAAGGTATTCATTAACTTATCTTCGTAAGAATATATTTAACGGATACCTTTGGCACCTGACAAACTTCCAATATTAACTAAAAATAGATCTGAGTCCCGCAAAACCTCTGTGAGCTTACGAAACTGTTATTTTGACTGGTATTTTGGATTTACGAAGCCTTTATAATTAAATTTTCAATCTAAATAACTGTCTCGAGAACACTTTAATTACGCGGAATTATTAACTACGCGAAACCTTTGTAAGAGGAAAAATTGGGATATTACACCATGCATAATTATGCAATTAATGTATATGATTATGAATGTATGCACTATGAGGCAAGTTGAACAATTCACAAGATTGCCTATATAAATATATCTATATCATAAGATACGTGAGTACATGACCCGATGTCACGTTGCTCCAACGAATAGGATTAGCAAGCATGAGCAATCCCCCTGATAGGTAATATAAAGATTAGAATATCCCCAGTCACCTAGTAAATTAGATAAAGCTACTCAGGACTAGTATTGATTAAAATAAGTAAGAAATTTAGCATGCATGACACTTAGAGATCTCTTGAGTGGCCTGGATCATAATTGAGCAGAAAACCGATAGTTATGCCCTAGAATCCCTACTGAGAACGCAACGTTGTCATCCCTCACTCACTAATGATTCCAGGCGAGTACGACGGGTATGTCGGAGCGGAGGAAGCATCGCAGGACAACTGAAGAGCCTTGGAGGCAAGAGGTCCCAGGGAAGCACTAGGACTATAGTTTAGAACTACACGCCATGACTTTTAGGCATTTTGTATTTTGTATTAGCTTAATGGATTAGTTATGCCATTAGCTCCTAAGTGCGGTAATTGTAATATGTAATTATAAACAAATGTGTAACTGTTTCTGGACCTGTATGTGTAAATATATATTATGTTCTCTATGAGTTTGTTAGGATCACTTAAGTGTTATGTTATTAAACGCCCAAGTCTTATGGACTCTATCGTTTGATTATATACATGTGCCTTCTCAAACACGCACGACTCATATTTTGCGTTTTAATAAAGAAAAGAAAAAGTTTTCAAATTAGTTCATATTTTCAGTAAGAAAATATTTTCAACTATAAACATGGGGCTAGTAGTAACCAACCAAAGCAGTTAAACAACCATGTGAGCATTGCTTACGACTATAGCGTAAGCAGCAAACAGGGATGTTACAGAACCCCTATGAACTGTATCTCACGTGAGACACTACATGTTTCGTGCGAGACGTGTTCCCCCCTTTTTGTTCCTTTTCTGAGGGTCGTCACAACTTATTTTTTTGATCTAATTACATTTTTGAGTTTCATAACTTTTTTAATAACATGGTTGATGTCAAAAATGAGTTTTGTTCAAAGACATTGTTGCTTCCCTTGTGTAGATCTCATGCCTCTCTCAGGTTATTTTTCATTCTATTAGTGTTTTTGGTTTCCTTGTCATATTCCATACATATTTTGTGAAATTAGTTTTTGTAAAAACAAATGAGTTTTGTTTTATACTAAGTTGAGTTCCTCCCAAGGAATTTTGGTTTTGTGAGATTTTTGGTGTTTGATTATGTTTGTAATATCTCGATTTTCCTTTGTACGGAAAATCCGTAGAATGAACCATTTATGACAATTGAGAGCCGCTCGAGAGGGTGAGAAAGTGAGATTTAACACCTATACTCCCAGGATGGGTAGTTAGGGTTAGGTGTCACCGTAAATTTTTCAGAGCATTCGAACGAGTTTCGGCTGAAATGAAAATTGTTTTGGATACTGGCGAACATGGTTATCAAACTCGCGAGTTTAAGTAAACTCGTGGAGCCTCCGTAAACTCGGATCGTAAACTAGGATCATAAACTCGTAAGAGTTTACCTATTATTAAAAAAATATTAAAAAAATATTTTAAAAAATTATTATGCTACAAAAATATATTTAATAAAACTTGAAATTCATAAATACATTTATATCCATAACAAAGCACAAATAAAGATGAAATATATGAGTTCTAAGTTCAATTCATACATAATACATATAACATAATACATAGTATTGACTACTGAACATCACAAGAAGCGAATTTGTGACGATGATGTCTTCAATATAGAACACTAAAGCACAAATAGCAATGCAGAGGTCACGCACCCTGGTGGGAAAGATCCCTGAGCAAAGGATGAAATACATACGACGGATTAGCGACGGAGCAC
>QANU01081237.1:25096-44966 GCA_003254905.1 Nissolia schottii | reverse complement strand
ATATATATATATATATATATATATATATATATATATATCCACATGTATGAATTAATGAATGAATGCATGAAGGTATGAATGTATGCAGCTATGTATGTAGGTGTCTGTATAATTATGCATTATGTATCGTCAATGGAACGCCCCGAGATGACTAGTAAGTCAGTTAGAAGTAACATGAGCAGGCGATCTCATATTGCCATACTCAGATGTGATAACGAACACAACACGAAGCCTAGGTAATATTCAGAGTAGATATCCAGTCACCTAGTAAATTAGGTAAAGCTACTCAGGATGTAAGCCCAAGATAATAAACAGTAGGGGGATAGTATGCATGACACTTAGAGGTTTCCTGAGTGGCCTGGACTCTGCCCAAGCAATGAACAATAGAGACCGCATAGAGTTTCCATTAAGAACGAATCCGTTCTTACCCCCACTCATGTATGACTCCAAATCAACTAGATGGCGTCTCCGTCGGCAAAGGACGTTTGGTTGTTTACCCGTACGCAACAAAGGAACTTCCGAACTGACACCCCTTATTGAGATGTGTACGTTCGCGCCAGCCAATCTGCCCACAGAACCCCAGACACAGCCCACACCACTTCGACGGAGACTGCGAGGACCGGGATCCTCACCGATGCGCCTATCTGGGAAGACGAGCGCCCAAGAGGTAGCAGCCGTGACCCGATCAATCTCAATGGCGAGGATGAGGTTCCTCCGTCAAAGCCGAAGCCAGAGCCCGAGACCGATCCAGCGTCATCTACTCCATCGTCCTATCCCCGTGGCCATCGTACCACTGCGAGGAAAAGAGTGACTCCAGTCGTGCCTCGCTGATACGCTCATCGTGACTTCACCGCGGTCACGGCCTTGTCCAGCGATGACGAGCCAGGGGAGGAGGATCCTGTCGAGGAGGAGACAAGCGCGTAGGCGTGGAGTGAAGAAGAGGACGAGGACGATGACCCTCTTTTGTTGCATCTTCAGTAGAGATTGTATAGTACATGCAATGAGTAGTACTCATTCGTGTACTAGGAGTAGGTTTAGCTCAGCCGCGCAACAGGTAGTTTCTGTCCGCGGGATTATATGTAGAGGTATGTACATTGACTACTTGTATCTATGTATCATTAGCTACTCATGCATGTATGGTTGTAAATTTTTAACTATGACCTAATGTCAATCAAGTAATGTACGTCTTGAAGATATTCTTGTGTATGTGTACAATGTTTTAGGGCCACCTATGTGCACTTCTTGTAGAACTAGGTTTTCCTAGTTGTTCCAATTGTTTAATACAATATGTTTTGATGATGACAAATACAATATGTTCTAATTGTCTATGCTTATTGTATATGCTTATATTTGTAGAACTAGGTTTCCCTAGTTGTTCTATATCTTGATGATGACAAATAGAACACAACAAATAGATAATGACAATTAGAATGCAAAAGGATGTTATATGCTAAATAGAATACATTTGATCTTGTATGATTGAACTTGATGGTAATCATATAGCTTACACATCATACAATGATATATGAGAAACATCCTTTTGAGAACATATCCAATAACTCTCTATATGTGCTTGATGGATTAACTATTGGATATATTTGTGTCTATATGTGTATATGCATGAATATCAAGTGCTATAGTGTTACAATGCATGCATGCTAGGCAAAGAATATTATTTGATTAATATAATTTGATCCTTGCCTAAACTGTATATGTATGATGCATTGATTAATCTATATATGCATATGAAGATATTAGAAAACATTGGACTAACTATACTTTCTAGTGAATTATCTTGTGTATAGGAAAGTCCAAGGCATCAAGAACAAGATGGAACAAGAAGGAACATTCATATGATGCCCAAAGTCAAAAGGCAAAGCATGAAATGTCAATTCCATGAAGAACATGTTAATGCCGAAGATAGGATTCATGAAGAATACCAAGTCCAAGCAAATGGTAAAAAGGAAAATAGTTATTAGGACTTAAGGTATTCTTGTCAAAGGAAAATTGATATATATCTCTCTCTAAACTCTTAGAATGATGCTCTTAAAAGAAAATATTGATTCCTGTTTTTAAAGTATCTCAAACAAACCAAGGAATCAAGAGAAAGGAAAGAAAGAATGAGTTTGGGCAAAACCTGCAGAGACATTCGAATGAATGACCCTGATTCATTCGAATGACTCTGTCATCAGAGGCCCCAACGGCTACATTGCATCAGACATTCGAATGAATGACCTAGAGTCATTCGAATGACTCTGTCATCAGAGAAGCACAACGGCTAGATAACGGCTAGTCATTCGAATGAATTCTAATGATCCATTCGAATGACTCGAGTCCTGAAGCCAAAAACGGCTAGTTTTTCAATGGATAAAATTGATTAAAATAATGGGTAACGGCTATAAACGGCTAGTACACTTAGAAACCCTATAAATACCCATTAAACTCTCATTTCTAGCCAAGCCTTTGATTCCCATCATCCTCATACTTCATTCTATCAATGGATTAATATTTTCCATCATCATAAGAGCAAAAAGAGAGATATTTTCAATATTCCTATAGAGCTTCAATTTGTATTATCTACTCTTGAGAGAGTTTCTTATCAAACACAAAATTTCCATACACTTGTAAAGAGGGTGAGGTATCCCTCTAGTTGCTTAGGGTGTGGTATCCCTAAGGTTTGGTTCTTGAGGCTTCTACACAAAGGTGGGGGATCCTAAGTGTGAGGAGTGCTCTTGGATGTAAAGGTTTGTCAAGCACCTAAGTTAGAAGCTTGATTATAGTGGAGAAATCTTGAGCAAGACGCTTGAGGACTGGACGTAGATCACAAGGGTGGTCGAACCAAGATAAATCTATGTTTGCAATCTCTCTAACTCTATCTCTTTATTTGTTGCAAACTTATATTATTGTCTTGCATATTTGAGAATTGCATCTATTGATAATTGTTTATAAGTTGCTCTGTTGATCTTATTGTTTTATTACAAACATAATTGAGCATGCCTATATTAAATCTTTAATTGTTATATTCCGTTGCATAATAACATTAATTGCATGAAAATGCAATATTTGTTGAAATTGGAATAATTTCTAAAAGACCCAATTCACCCCCTCTTGGGTATTGGTTGCCAAGACCAACACTTCTTGGACTATGTACTATCGAACGGTTATGTACGCGACATTCCATTATCTGTTGTTAGACTGATTTACCGATTTATTATCCACATGGCTATAAGTTTTGTAATGTTATTAGTTGTGAAAAGAATTTGAAAATGGCTCGTATTTTGGTAAACCCTATTTTGGAAAAGAAACCAGGAACGATGACCATTCGCACCACCAGAAGATAACCACCTAGTCTGGATGGCGTATGACTTAAGCATAGGCCAGCTAGCTAGGGTGTTTCAATGTTCATGTGATCTTTGGTCATTCCAAGTATGAACTATGATATGAGTTTCTGGAATGAACCAAAAGTAATGAACTTGTATCTCTTGTATATGTGGTTTGGTCATGAAGAAATTTTAGGTTTAGGGTTTGTGCCTTTGAAAAGTGTTAGTGTTTTTAGAATCCTTTAAAGATTTTAAGACTTGTTTGTGAAAACAATTTTGGTTAAAAATCAAAGGAATATGGTTCTGTTTTGGAGGAACTCGGCCAAGTAAGGTATTTAGGGTTAGAGTTTGGGTCTTTGAAAACTGTTAGTGATTTTGTGTTCATTAAGTGTTTGTGAAAAGAATTTTAATGAAAAATCAAACTCGTGAGCCCAAGGTTTGGGACTATGGTTTGGCCATAGTAGTTCAAAAGAGCTTGGGTTGGTTTTCATGGAGGATGTTTATGTTTTATAGTTCCTTGCCACAGATTTCGAAATTGCAATTTTCTGTATTCACAATCTCTGACCAATGAAAAGAAAACAAGGAAAGACAATTGTTGTATTCAATAATTAATTATCCCCAAAGACGGCACCAATGTTACGAGCATTTCGGTGAGGCCGAGATGACTAGTAACTCCAATCTTGCAAGCTACGCAAGAATTCTTAAAAAGGATGAATACAATGATGTAGGTTTGGAAGTCCTCAGTCCGACGGAGGTGGTACGTACAAAAATCACTCTGGTGTCCAAGTCAATAAGAGAGTAAATATGAGTTGATTTGATAGATAGAGTGCATCCCTAGGCATACACAAAATTCATGCATATACTGTGAAAAGTGGTTGAGGTTCTATTGTAACGGACCTATATTGATAAAGGCCCATATAGATATTGGTCCAATTAGTGGAGCCAAATTATTATAAATAGGGGGGAGATGGGAATTAGATGGTATGGAAAATTTGATTTAGGTTATCCTACCTCTATCTCTCTCTAGGATTCTTCTCTCTTGTTTTCCATCACTATCCCATTTCATTGTAATTCAAACACTCCAAATGCAAAAAATACCACATTCAATCCTATCAATTCCATAATTCCATTCCATTACAAATCGACATCGTTACAATGGTGCTTTCATTGAACACCATGCCGGCGGTTACCGCTTCCCATGGTGGTTCGGAGAGCTTAAGCCATGTTCTGTTGTGTGCCATTCTGCTGGTGTTCGACGGTGAGCACGGCTACCGGTGGCTTTTTTGCGCGTCGAAATTTTGGAACGCCAAAGGAACGCTGGAGTTGCACCGGTTGCTGCAGGTTGAAGAAGGGTTGTCGGGCCGCGATATGACTTGGTTTCGGCTATGGCGTCGGCGGAATCCGTCAGCGGATTGGAGGACTTTCGAGGTAACATTCCTGTATCGTTACCAGCAAGATTTCAGATCAATTTTGCCAGAAATTGCTCAAACTAAAGTTGCAGAGTGGGAAATTGATTGGGAAGAAACTATAGAAAATTTGAGGTCACAGTTACAGGACCAATCAGATTTACCAGAATCAGAAACAAAAATTCCAGAAAATGCAACAATAGTTCAACGCAATACAGAACCAGAAATGAAATCAACAACTACAACTCAAGCAGCAAAAATTCAGATCCGAAATTTCAAGACCAGCAACAGAAATCACCCAGGTAGATACATAAACAAAGGCAAATCCAAATGCACAGACTTCCTCATCAGCAACTTATCCAGAATCGAAGCTCACAAATACAACAAGTCAAGCAGAAGTAGATGGAATTACAACAATTCAAGCATTAAAGGAGATAAAACCAAACTTACTTGAACCGGATTCGCGCTTTCCTAATCCAGATCCATCCGCAGCTAGTCCTGAGAAGGTACGGCCGAGACCACCACCGGAGCCACCAGATCTGAAGGCGGCGACGGAGATCACACCACCAGCAGGGGGAATCGACCGCGAGCCACACACGTTCGAAGGGAAGGCAATAAGCCGTGAGGTCATGAAGGAGGCCAAAGTGGGCATGCGGAGGCCTAGACCAGAACCGCCAGAACAACGGGCGGTGACAGTCAAGACGACGCCGTCGGCATCACAGATAGCAGCTGCAGCGGTGGTGGCCCAAACGGCGGGGGAAGGACAAATAGCGCTATCGTCGCCGGTAGGACAAGGTGTTGTTGCTTCGTTTGTCGCTGTGAAGCCGCGGCTGTTGGTGGAGGCTCCGAAGGCGAACGACACGGTAGTGTTCTACAAGGTGGCGAGCAGATCGCGAGTGGAGACGGCGCTGGAAGAGTGGAAGATACTAGCACCATCGCGGAAAACGAAGAACGTGTGGGTCATCGAGGATCTTCTAGCGGTGGACATGAACGGCGATTCACCCACCACCGTCAACCGTGGCACTCGTGGGTATACTGGTAGGCGGCACAGATTGAGAGCAGAGAGCGCGCGGTGGCTGGCCGCTTCTGCTGCAGCTGTTTTCGCAAGGGAGAAGGGTGGCGCCACCAGCCGAGTGGACGGCGACGGGGGTGCGTGGGCTGCTACGGCCACTTTGACGAGGCGATGGTGGCGGGCGACGACACGATGGATGGCGGCTTGTACTGCTGCCATTTTTGCAAGGAGGGAGGCGGCGGAAAGAGCGCGGGTAATAGTGGCTGGAGTCGCGATGTTGGTCTTGATGGAGAGAGAAGCCATGAGAGAGATGACACCATCAGCCATGGTTTGGGAAGCATGGGAGAAGAAGGATGCTAGGTTTGCAATTGGGGCAAATGAAAAAGGAGAGTCTTGTGGGCTCCTGGGTATAATGCAACCCAGCATTCTGAAGATGGACCAAGCCCACCACCTTTTTTTGGGACTTATTGTTGGAAATCACTCAACAAAAAAGAGCTACATGATGTGGGCTTCTACAACAAGGGCAACTCTTCTAAAATTTTTTAAAATGGGCACAATTGATGAAGGCAATTTTAGCAAGTTACAATTTATGCAATGGCATCCTGGAATAAATAATTTTTTTATTTTTTTATTTTTTGGACCTTGAGGACAAGGTCCATTTTTAAAGAATGGGGTATTGTAACGGACCTATATTGATAAAGGCCCATATAGATATTGGTCCAATTAGTGGAGCGAAATTATTATAAATAGGGGGGAGATGAGAATTAGATGGTATGGAAAATTTGATTTAGGTTATCCTACCTCTCGCTCTCTAGGATTCTTCTCTCTCGTTTTCCATCACTATCCCATTTCATTGTAATTCAAACACTCTAAATGCAGAAAATACCACATTCAATCCTATCAATTCCATAATTCCATTCCATTACAAATCCACATCGTTACATCTATCTGTTGAGATAGTTTGTAATTGAAGTCATTATCATGGTAAGAAACAATTATGTGCTCTATAACGGTGTGTTTTTGACATTCAATAATGGTTATTCTAGTTGCGTGTTCTTCAATGATTACACAAATGATGAATGACTCATTTTGCTTGAATGACTCATTTTGCTTGAGCCTCAAGGTGACTAGCGCCGAGAGTTACATTCTTAGGTCATCTCAAGTTTTTGTCTTGTTTAATCATCTTAAGTGCACGAGATCCATGTTCCCTTTTAGGTGTAGATAGGAAGAGACTTCACACCAAAATCTTTGGAAATGCGCCAAGCTCCAAGGCACTCGTAGGCACTTGGCACATCGTGAATGCCGGAGATGGGGGGGAATCATCATCTTCCTGCTTGTTCCTACTTGGATACATAGTTGCCTCTCTCAAGACCCAAATAAAAGAAAATAAAATAAAAACAAACCTTGCTTCCCTTGTCTTCCTCCACTATAGTTTCGGTCTTCTCACAAAAGCTAAGGACAGAAACCCAACAAGCCCTTTTCTTCCCTTCCCTTCTCTTGTCTACATTTGGTGCTTCGTAGATTCGATTCAATTCAATTCATCGTTCGTAATAGAGAGAGATTAGCTTCGCTGTGCGTGACAGTGTCATTGGCTCCTTCTCGGGGTTCTTCTTTGTCCCATCTCTGAGATCTGATCTGATCGGAGTTAATCACTGATTCATGCACTGATTGCAATCTTTTCCGCCTCCCTCTGCCGGTTCGGAACATGGGTTTAGTGTTCACGAAATTGTTTTCATCCCTTTTTGGCAGCAAGGAAGCTCGAATTCTTGTTCTTGGCCTCGACAATGCTGGGAAAACCACTATTCTCTGTACGCATCCCAATCCTGATCATCGAATTTCCCCGTTCTTGTGGGACCATTGTTTATTGTTTTTAGCATTTGTTTTCAGATCGGCTTCAGATGGGTGAAGTTGTCTCCACCATTCCAAGTTGGTACTCTTTCTCGTTTTAAATTTGCTGAATCTTACTCAATATTTGTGTCTATACCTTGCTTCTGCATTGTGTAGATTCTATAGATGCGTGCTGCTTTCAAGTTTGTTTCACTGCCGATTTATTTGATTACATTTGCTGCAGCAATTGGGTTCAATGTTGAAACAGTGCAATATAACAACATCAAATTTCAAGTTTGGGATTTAGGTAAGCGCTTCAGCCGGCCAACTTCTGATAATGTGTTATACATTCTGCATTATCTCATCTGTTTTTTACGCCCTTGTTTTGCTAAACAGATCTGAAACCAACATAGGAGATGATATACTAATTGATGTCATGTTGTTTATGAATTCAGCATTCTGATATCATCCAACCAGTTATCTGTAGTTCATATTCACCCGTGCATCCTAAATTACTGATAAACGAAACGATATGTTTGATGATGATACAGTTGTCATTTACAATTTCTTATGCAAGTATTTTAACCTAGTGAACTGCATATCAAGTATGACATTCATTTATCTCGTGCTCACTGCAACTGTACAAGCAAGAGCATGTGGGCCTGCATTTTAGAATGAAACTATGCCTTTTTTGTTTTGCCTTTTTTTTTTTTTGTTAATTTCTCGGATTTTTTATTTATTTCATCTTTTGGTAGATGTGCTACTATTAGAAGAGATTTAAAAGTAAATGATCTACATGAAAACATGGCCCTTGATAGGGCACTATGATGTTACTTGATCCATGTAGCTGGACCCCATGTAGTGGGATAAGGCTTGGTTGTTGTTGTTGTTGTTGTTGTAAGGACTGGTATCAATGGGAATAGATTGCTGAAAATTACTGGTATTTATTAATAATGGCAGAAATTCCAGTGGGGAATTTTTGTGCAGGACATAAACCGAATGGCCTTCAAGGCTGTGGAATAATTAATAAAACAGAATAAAAATCCTGGGAATTGATGGATCTCTTGGTCCCCTATTTCTGACTATTTTTCTGCCTGCTTCCCACCTCCCCAAGGAGTCTCACTTATACACGGTGAGAGAGAATCATGGGTGGCTATTATTTCTTCCTAATATCTCTCCTTTCCTAAAAAAGCTTAACTGATTTATTCTTTACTGATTTGTTAACTGTTATGGACCAACCAACCTCCCCTGCTGAAACAGATTTGGTTCCGCAAAGAAAGGGGAAGGAAATCCTCCCTTTGCCGTTCCATTATTCCCGAAAGGGAAAGAGACAATTAAGAGATTAAATTAATTAGTAAGGATTTTGATTTGATTAGTAATTGCACCGGATTTGTCAATCAAATCAGGGGGAGAGATAATTCCGTGGCAATAAAATAGGAAAGCTTTTCTCTAGCCACGATTCTCTCTGTTCCCAGCGGTATATGACAGATACCAGGGGAAGAAGGAAGGCATTCTGAATTTCAGCCAGAACATAGGGGACCAAGGGATCCTTAATTCCCAGGTTATTTTCTTAATTATTGTCTACAACCTTGTAATTGTTCTGCACCGCATTCCCCCACTGGGATTCGGTTTATCAATAAAATTTCTGCATTATTCAGTAAATTAATTTAATTGATACCAGTTCTTACAACTGGTATCAGAGCAACGTTCCTTGGGTGACCGTGTATGGTGTCCACGCGCGCTGCAATGGAGGCAAGGATGGAGGCAGTGGAGAGACAGTTGGAAGAGATGAGGGCATCCCAAACCGAGATGAGGGCCTCTCAAGCGGAGATGAGAGCATCTCAGGAAGAAATAAGGGGGACTCAAGCCGAAATGAAAGACACACAGGCTAATACTCTGACGCTCTTGCATCAGATTATGAGCCGACTTCCACCACCGCCGCCAGGAAGTGGGCAGGAGGAAGAGAACCGCGGGTCAGGCGAGAGAGAGGAAGAGGAAGAAAGACCCGAAAGGGAAGAACCCAAGAGATTCGAAACCAACCGGAAATTGGATGTACCAGTTTTCTCTGGCGAAGGGGCCTATGAATGGCTGGTTAAGATGGAGAGGTACTTCCGCATCACTCAAGCAGCTCCAAGAGATAAAATGGACATAGTGGCGTTAGCATTGGAAGGGGAGGCACCCACCTTGATGGAGTGGTGGGAAGAACACACGCCCTTCATCAATTGGGGACGTTTTCGTGAGGACGTGCTGAAGAGGTTTCAGCCTGGAGCAGCACTGAATCCAATGGCACCGTTGCTGGAAGTGAAGCAAGTCGAAAGGGTGGCGCAATACAGGAGAGATTTTGAAGCTGCAGCCCGTTCCCACAAAAACCTAGGAGCCGATGCGTTGATGTGTATTTTCGCCAATGGGTTAAAACGAGAGATACAGGCTGAAATCGAGGTCGCACAGTTTGAGACATTACCAGCTTTGATGGATAGGGCCATGGCCATCGAGTGGCGAAATCAAGCTTGGAGGGAAACTGGACTCAGCCCCAATCACCGCCGGTGGGAGAACAGTTACAAACCGAGCGGGACTTACGGAGGAGCCACAGGAGCCTCGAGAACGTCAGTAGGGGGGAATTATTCCAAAACGGCGGCAACCACCAGGCCACCCGATATCAGAGGAGGAGGAGGGAGAGTCGAAGGATCCAATTCGGGGTCAAAGGGGCAGGAAACCGTGACGGTGTCCAAGCCGAGCCCGCTGGGAAGCAACAACACCGCACAATCAGGAGTAGAGGGAGCAATACGCGTCGCCTTTCCAACAAGAATGGATCGAGAGGCAAAGAAAAGGACTGTATTTCCGTTGTGGTGAAAGATGGGGCCCGACCACCGTTGCACAATGAAGCACTTTCAGATCCTTATATTAGAAGAGGAAGGACAGGAGGAAGAGGAAAACGAAGACTTAGGACGAGAACAAGAGGTCACGGAGGGGATAGCCGAACTGCAGCTTTCCGCTTATAGTTACTGGGGTCTCACCTCTCATAAGACATTCAAATTGATGGGGGAAATCAATGGGCAGGCAGTCGTGGTACTAATAGACCCCGGGGCTTTTGCAAACTTTCTGGCCATCAAGGTAGTCAAGAGGTTAGCGTTGCCGGTCAGGGAAATTAAAGAATTCCAGGTTGAAGTAGGAAATGGAGCTATTGAGAAGGGACACGAAGGCTGTGAAGATGTTCCACTGAATATTCAAGGAGTGTCACTGCGGCAGAATTTCTTTGTGATGAAGCTAGGGTGTTCAGAGGTGGTGCTAGGAGCAGGGTGGTTGGCTAGCTTGGGCCCGTTTGTGGGAAATTATGGGGAACTCACTTTAAGCTGGGAAAAGAACGGAGAGCAGAAATTTTTAAGAGGTGACCCAACCCTTTGTCGTAGCAGAGCTTCCTGGAAAAACACCTTGCATGCACTGAAATGCAAGAATGAAGGGTATATAATTACACCCTTGGCCGTGACCCCTGACAGACCAGAGGAGGATTTTCTAACACCTGAAACGGAGCTATTCCTCTAACCGTTCCAGGATTTATTTCAGCTACCAGACGGACTGCCTCCTCAACGGCCTAACGACCACGCTATCATCCTTAAGGAGGGTGCCACCGTTCCTCGTCTCAGGCCATACAGGTACCCTCACTACCAGAAGACGGAAATTGAAAAAATAATTGGGGAAATGTTACAATCAGGGATCATTCGACCGAGTGTTAGCCCTTTTGCAAGTCCTGTGATACTGGTCAAGAAGAAGGACGGAGGATGGAGGTTTTGCGTAGATTATAGAGCTCTGAACAGAGAAACTGTGGCAGACAAATTTCCGATTCCCGTAATCGACGAGTTGCTCGATGAGTTAGCTACAGCCACCATATTTTCGAAATTGGATCTAAAATCCGGTTATCACCAGATCAGAATGAGAGAGGAGGATATCCACAAGACAGCCTTCCGAACCCATGAAGGTCACTATGAATTCCTGGTAATGCCCTTTGGCCTGACCAATGCCCCATCTACTTTTCAAGCGTTAATGAATCAACTATTAAGGCCGTTTTTGAGGAAATTCGTCCTAGTTTTCTTCGACGATATTTTAATTTATAGCAGGGATGCCGAACAACATTGGGAGCACTTAACACAAGTTTTCGAGGTCCTCTGCCAGCACCAGCTTTTTCTCAATAAGAAAAAATGCACGTTTGCCCAGGAGAAAATTGATTATTTGGGACATTACATCTCCAAAGAAGGTGTTGCTGCCGACCCCAAAAAAATTCAGGACATGTGCGATTGGCCAGTCCCGAAGGACCTTAAGGCTTTAAGGGGTTTTTTGGGTCTAACCGGCTACTACAGGCGATTTGTGAAGAATTATGGGAGAATAGCCTGGCCTCTAACGCAGCTCCTCAAGAAGGATCAGTTCAAATGGAATGATGAAGCTCAATCAGCTTTCGAAGCCCTGAAAACAGCTATGACGACGCTCCCTGTCTTGGCTGTTCCATCATTTTCAAAGCCTTTTGCCATAGAGACCGATGCTTCCGGAAAGGGCATAGGTGCAGTATTGATGCAGGAGGGCCGTCCCGTGGCCTACATGAGCCAAAAGCTCTCCGATAGAGCTCAATCCAAGTCGGTTTATGAGCGGGAGTTAATGGCAATGGTCCTAGCCATTCAGAAATGGCGTCATTACTTGCTGGGCCAACGGTTCACAGTGTACACGGATCAGAAAAGTTTGAAGTTTTTGCTAGATCAGTGCATTGGGGGAGAAGAACAACAGAAGTGGGTCACCAAACTCTTGGGCTATGATTTTGACATCAAGTACAAAGCTGGGACCGAAAACAGGGTGGCTGATGCACTTTCTAGAAAATTTCAGCTGGCTACCGTGAGTGTCATCTCAGCTGGAGAATGGGAAGGTTTGGCGGATGAGGTTCAGGGTGACCCAAAGCTAAGGGGAATCATGTAGGATTTAATTGCTAATCAATCAGCTCCCGCCGGTTACTCCCTTAAGAATGGTAAACTGTTGCATCACGGCAGATTGGCCATCCCAAAAAATTCTAAATTAATTCCTAAATTACTCCAGGAATTTCATGATACCAAAGTCGGAGGGCATTCTGGATTCTTTCGCACTTATAAACGGTTGGGGAGCATTGTACACTGGGATGGTATGAAGAAGGCAATTATGGACTATGTTAATCAATGTCCCACCTGTCAGACTAACAAGCATTCAACTCTCACTCCTGCCGGGCTGCTGCAACCTCTTCCCATCCCCTCCAACGTGTGGTCAGACATTGCTATGGATTTTGTAGGAGGCTTACCTAAGGCCCAAGGGAAGGATACCATCTTTGTGGTGGTCGACAGGATGACCAAGTATGCACACTTTTTCCCTTTATCCCACCCATATTCAGCCAAAGAAGTGGCTGACTTGTTCATCAAAGAAGTGGTGAAACTCCATGGGTTTCCAAACTCCATAGTATCCGATCGCGATCGTCTATTCATGAGTTCTTTTTGGTCAGAAATTTTTAAGGAAGCAGGCACGACCTTGAAAATGAGCTCAGCCAACCACCCCCAAACCGATGGACAGAGTGAAGCAGTGAACAAATGTGTGGAGACCTACCTGAGGTGTTTCGTGGGTTCTAAACCCAAGCAGTGGCCCCGTTGGCTTAATTGGGCCGAGTATTGGTACAACACAAACTACCATGGCTCAATTAAAATGACACCTTTCCGAGCCTTGTATGGGAGAGAGCCACCGACATTACTACGGGGTGGAGGAGAAGTCGCGGTTGAAGATGTGAGGGCTCTAATGGAAGAACGAAACCAGACCTTGGACGAGCTGCACTTCCAGCTAGAAAGAGCTCAGAACAGAATGAAGTCCTATGCGGATAAGAAGCGAAGGGATTTGTCTTTTGAAGTGGGTGAGATGGTCTATCTTAAGTTGCAACCCTATAGAATGAAGACGTTGGCAAGAAGGGTTAACCAAAAGCTCAGTGCAAGATTCTATGGTCCTTTTAAAATAGTGGAAAAAATCGGGCAGGTGGCCTACAAACTCCAGCTTCCCGAAGAAGCCCGAGTCCACCCAGTATTTCATGTGTCCCTCCTAAAAAAATGTATAGCTCCTAAACATCTCGTCCAGCCCCTGCCCACAGCCCTCACTGAAGAATACGAACTCCAAGTGGAGCCTGAACGGGTCATTGACGTCCGCAAAAATTCAACAGGCCACTGGGAAGTCCTGATCAAGTGGAAGAACCTACCAACCTTTGAGAACTCGTGGGAACGCGCCTCCGACATTCAGACATCCTTTCCTTTTTTCCACCTTGAGGACAAGGTGGTTCTTCAAGGGGAGGGTATTGTTATGGACCAACCAACCTCCCCTGCTGAAACAGATTTGGTTCCGCAAAGAAAGGGGAAGGAAATCCTCCCTTTGCCGTTCCATTATTCCCGAAAGGGAAAGAGACAATTAAGAGATTAAATTAATTAGTAAGGATTCTGATTTGATTAGTAATTGCGCCGGATTTGTCAATCAAATCAGGGGGAGAGATAATTCCGTGGCAATAAAATAGGAAAGCTTTTCTCTAGCCACGATTCTCTCTGTTCCCAGCGGTATATGACAGATACCAGGGGAAGAAGGAAGGCATTCTGAATTTCAGCCAGAACATAGGGGACCAAGGGATCCTTAATTCCCAGGTTATTTTCTTAATTATTGTCTACAACCTTGTAATTGTTCTGCACCGCATTCCCCCACTGGGATTCGGTTTATCAATAAAATTTCTGCATTATTCAGTAAATTAATTTAATTGATACCAGTTCTTACATTAACAAACAGATCAGATTTTATTGCTAACTAATTCAGATATTATTCTGAATTAATTCCTTTCCTAATACGGCTCCTTCTCAGCAGATGTTGTTACCACATTTGGAGGGTGTGTAACAATACCCTCCCCTTGAAGAACCACCTTGTCCTCAAGGTGGAAGGAAGGGAAAGCTGCCTGAATCTCTGTCGCCGTCTCCCTCATCTTCCTCTTTGTTCTCATCCTCTAGGATTATAATCTGGCAATGTTTCATGGTGCACTTATGCTCGTGACTCCACCTCTCCCCATAGCTAAAACAGAGTCCCTTTCGCTGCCGTTCCGCCCACTCTTCATTAGAGAGTGGCTGGGTGTTGCTGTTTTTGGTGTTACCTGATGGTGCCATGCTGCTACATGCACTCGGCATGGGCCTGCTTTCTGCTAGTGATTCCGAGAATTTATGGCCTGTGCTGGGGCTTAGGTCGCCTGTGTTGGAGCTCAGGTCTCCCCGCCCTCCTCCCGTGTTGTCAGAGGGTCTGGTGGTACCTGCATGCTTGGGAAAAATTGCCCCCATCGAGGTTCCTCCGCTGACTCCGTTATTTCTGGAATGGCCCTCCCATCTGCGGTTGCTGGGATTGATTCCGGTTTGCCTCCAAGCTTGATTCCTCCATTCGATAGCCATGGCCTTGTCCATTAAGGCTAGTAAATTGTCAAACCTTGCCANATTTCTGGAATGGCCCTCCCATCTGCGGTTGCTGGGATTGATTCCGGTTTGCCTCCAAGCTTGATTCCTCCATTCGATAGCCATGGCCTTGTCCATTAAGGCTAGTAATTTGTCAAACCTTGCCACCTCTATTTCTGCCTGGATCTCCTTCTTCAACCCATTAGCAAAAATGCACATCAAAGCTTCGGCCCCTAGGCCCTTGTGAAACCTGGCCGCGGCCTCAAATTCCCGTCGGTATCTCGCCACGTCTTCTACCTGCTGGACTTCTAACAACGGCGCCAGAGGGTTAAGGGCGGCCCCTGGCTGGAATCTTTTCAGCAAGTCCTCCCTAAACCTGTCCCAATGTAAGAACAGCGTGTGCTCCTCCCACCACTCCATCCAAGTGAGGGCTTCGCCCTCTAGTGCTAGGGTGACGATGTCCATCTTGTCTTGCAGGGCCGCTTGTGTGACCCTGAAATACCTCTCCATCTTAACAATCCACTCCGAGGCCCCTTCGCCGGAAAAAACCGGAACATCTAGTTTCCAATTGGTTTCAAACCTTCTGGCTTCTGGCTCCTCCCTCTCGTTTCTTTCCCCTTCTCCCTGGCCTCCTGAACCTCTACCCTCCTCCTCCTGGTTGCCCTCGGTTTGCCTGGGCGGGAATCTGTCCATGATTTGCTGAAGCAGTGCCAACGTGTTCGTTTGAGTCTCCTGCGCCTCCGCCATCTGCCTTTCCAATGTATCCAACCTAGCCTCCATCACAGCGTGCGTGGACACCATACACAATTCCTAGGAACGGTGCTCTGATACCAGTTGTAAGGACTGGTATCAATGGAAATAGATTGCTGAAAATTACTGGTATTTATTAATAATGGCAGAAATTCCAGTGGGGAATTTCTGTGCAGGACATAAACCGAATGGCCTTCAAGGCTGTGGAATAATTAATAAAACAGAATAAAAATCCTGGGAATTGATGGATCCCTTGGTCCCCTGTTTCTTTCTGCCTGCTTCCCACCTCCCCAAGGAGTCTCACTTATACACGGTGAGAGAGAATCATGGGTGGCTATTATTTCTTCCTAATATCTCTCTTTTCCTAAAAAAGCTTAACTGATTTATTCTTTACTGATTTGTTAACAAACAGATCAGATTTTATTGCTAACTAATTCAGATATTATTCTGAATTAATTCCTTTCCTAATACGGCTCCTTCTCAGCAGATGCTGTTACCACATTTGGAGGGTGTGTAACATTGTTGTTGTTGTTTTTATTTATTTATTTATTTTTGTTTTGGCTAGAAAAGACTATGCCGCTTTAAAACTTGATACCTGAAGTGCAGTACAGAACTAGATGGGTTAGCATCAATTTGTCCTCTTCTGGCCATATAAATCATTATTTTTTACATATTTTTTGTTAAATTTTTGCAGAATCTAAGCAAACATAAAAGTTTTTGGTGAATCTCTGATGATACATTCGTACTATGTACTTACAAAAGAAAATATCACCTTCACTAGGATATAGCTTAAACTTCAAACTTCTGCTTTGATCGTCTATTATTTCCAGTATAGTGAGCTGATAATTGCATGAGCTTAATGTCTTTTTGTGACATTGGATGACTATTTTCAATATCTCATTCTGATAGCATACCTTTGTTGAAACAGGTGGGCAAACAAGTATCAGGTGAGCCTTTTTTTTCAATCTTGCTTCTTTCAACTGATAGAAAAGTAAACTTTTTATTTTTTCAGTATAAAAAATTGTTATATTTATTTGACATGAGTTTGCGCAACCTTGACTGGTCTTCAATGGTGAGCATGCCATGGAATTTTATGGATTGTTTGTTTGTTTTTCAATACAAGTAACTGTAGTATGATACACCATACAATTTCATTGGTTGCTAAGAAACATGGCTGGTTCTCACTCCCAATTGCTAGTCGTTAATGGCAGTTCAAAGCAGAATTCGAGTTTTACTCAACACAGTGTAACACATAATGTCGGTCCAACACCATGTTACTGAAAAAAGAATGGAAAACAGTGCCATATCACATATCAATCCATAATGTGATTTTTCCCATCTTTTTCATTAGATTCAGTGAATGAGTTACATTGGCTTCGATGATGAGTTCATTATCTGATTTTACTAAATCAAGGCTTATTCTCACAAATTGGCTACTAGACTCTGTGGATACACTTCCATGCATATATTTTTTAATTTGCCCATGTTTCTGTTTACATGTAATCCCGCTAAAGAGATTGTGAGTAGTTTATATGATGCTGTTACAACTTTGACATCCTTGTAGGTGACAGCATTAGTGAGTGCCCTTTTCAGTAGCCTGAAGATATGAATCCTTATGTGGTAAATGGTAATCAATAATATACACGTTTCTTAAGATATAAATATCAAAATCAATAAAATCTAATTGAAGGAGAAAATGCATGATGACAAGATTTGGCAGGTTATGGGAACATTTGGTGATTATAGACTTCAGGATTTAGACAGGAAATTTGATATCTCAATCCAATCCCCTAACTCTGAAATTATGGTAGCTTGATATTGTGGAATGAAACCTGTAACCGTGACTGGACATCAACTAGCCGTGCTCTGTGAATTCAAAGACAAATTGCTCTTATTTTAGTCTGTATAGACTCCACTGCTTTTCCCCTTGATTGTCATTAACATGTTTTTGGTGTGAATGAAAAATATAACAGCTCCATATTTTGGTTCCGACCGCAGGCCATATTGGAGGTGTTATTTTCCAAATACTCAAGCAATAATATATGTTGTTGACTCAAGTGACACTGACAGGCTAGTGATTGCTAAGGAAGAATTTCATGCAATTTTGGAGGTACTTGTTCCTGATTTGCAATTTTCTATGTGTGTGTGTGTGTGTGTGTGTGTGTATTATATGTTATATAATTCTGACTATGACTCTGGTTATACTAACTTAAAGAATTAGAATAGCGCAAATTTTAACATGTTAATTGTAAATAAATTGTGCATAAATCATTGGAGACGAGTGTGTGATAATTGTCAATTCTACATGCATTCACAAGGTTAGCATGACTATTAATGTATTTAGTTCTATAGTAGTTACTATTGACTGGTTCGTACCGCAGAAGGTGCTGGTTATAAGCATAGTAGTACATGAGGGCTTGGTGATAGCAATTGGGTTGTGGAGGGGCATGAGGTATAAAAACTGTCAGGATATTGTGTGGCGAAGAATTTGACACTAGTACCGCTTACCCCATTGTTAAGTTCCATTTTCTAAGCTATACTAAATTCATATTTACTAGAATGGGTGTTCTGTTTGTGAAATTACTGCCACGATTTAATTTTATTATCTCTTTCTCAAATTTGCTGTCTAAGTCCTACTGTTGGAGTAGATCTAGTGTCCCATTCTCCTTTGCCTCTATCTTGTAATGCTTCTGGTTGTGGTTTTTAGCTTTATGAAAGTATTCCTTTATGTTAGATTCTTTCTCTGAACCTTTTTGTCAGGAGGAAGAACTAAAAGGTGCAGTTGCTCTGATTTTTGCAAACAAACAGGTCAGAATATTTGTAATATATTCCTACTTCAACAAGGGGGTGGGGGATACGATTGAAAGGATGGATATATTTGATTTGTTGTTGAAGAGTTAGATTCATTAATGCTTGATAATATATAGATTCGACATGGTTATATACCTTCTGTGTGAAAAATAAAAAATGATTTTTTTTAAAAATATTTTGAATCTTTTGTTTTAAATTTGTCTTTCTTCCTGATAGGATCTTCCTGGTGCCCTTGATGATGCTGCAGTGACAGAGGTTCTTGAGTTACACAAAATTAAAAACCGCCAATGGGCCATTTTTAAAACTTCTGCCATAAAGGGGGAAGGACTTTTTGAGGGTCTGGATTGGTAAGTCAAATAAAATTGAAGGATTACATTTATAGCCTTTTTATGCTTTTGCTGCTGTTTCAAGCAAGCTTCTGATTATCCACAGCGATTAGGCAGCTTTGCTTAATTCTTCACTTGGTGTTGTTCTTTACTTAATGGGTACAATTATGTTATACGTTACACCGTTACTATAATTTTTGGAAAATTTATAATATGGGTACAGGCAATATATATTAAAATAAAATATTTAATTTAATTTATATATATATATGTGTGTAAAAACACAAAATTCAAGTCTGTTTTTCCCTGCTCGTTTTTCTTCCCCATGATCTTGTCATTTGTTCTCTCCTGCTCTCACCTCAGTGCCTTATCCACTCAGCCATTTCCACCTCACTTACCATGAATGGTTCCAATTACTATACCTCATTTGGTAACATCAATGGTACAGGGGGTGTGTGGTTTATGGATGGTTTGTAACACCCCTGCTAATTGCCCGCTTCCATAGTAGCAAGCAATGCTCACAGGGTTGTTATGCATTGTCTCAGGTTAACTATTACCCTTACTGTTACCTTTTCAAATAGTTCTTATACGAAAATATGGACCAATTTAAAAATTCTTTCTTTTTCAATATGAGTTTGTAAACTAGGAGCCGTGCGTGCTTTAGAAACCATATAACAACAATCGCTATGAGCTAGGGGTAACCGAAGCAGAACATAAAGAGTATATGTACATATATATATATATATATATATATATATACATACAAGGTCCCACATATTACATCTTGCCATAGTAATACATACTTACACAAAACATATGCAAGTCATAGTCATAATACAAAACATGTGTTCTCCCCAAAACATATATTCCCCTCGTGTCAGCATCGTCCTTGTGTCTTGACTCCAATCAGCTGTCAGTCAAATTCCTCTGCACACCTGGATCCATAACCGAGTGGGTGGGG
>QANU01081237.1:0-22980 GCA_003254905.1 Nissolia schottii | reverse complement strand
GGAATTCCACCTGTCACTGAGAAACGGGTTGATAAAGGTGACAGGAAGATTGAGGGTGAGGAACAGAAGAGTATATTAGGCAAACCACAATACACGTTTCAAAGGAAACTGTCCCCCAAAGAAATGGATGAACATAGGGCACGAAACTTATGTTTTTTTTGCCATGAGAAATATGCACCTGGCCATGATTGTCCCCAGAAGAAGAAACTTCAGGTTTTTGTCATGGAAGTGGGGGATGAGGAGGAGCAGTCCGAGGACGTGGAGAGGACCACCAGCTTCAGTGAAGTGTTGGAAGGGGATGCCGGGGCGAGTCCCACTGTCTCGTTGAATGCCATTCATGGCGATTCAGGATACCCTATGATGAGGCTAATAGGGTGGATTGGTAAGAAACAAATCTTTGTGCTGATTGATACAGGGAGCACACACAATTTTGTCAATCAAGATCTTTGCAAAGGGGGAATTGCACAATTGCAGCCAATGGCACCAATAAGGATCACGGTTGCAGATGGAGGAGTAATTCAAGGTGCAGGGCGCTGTGAACATATTAAGTGGAGGATGCAGGGGTATGATTTTGTCACTTCAGCCATTGCTATTCCTTTGAGTAGCTGTGATCTCATTTTGGGAATGCAGTGGCTTAAGCAATGGGGCACCATAGCTTGGGATTTTAAGAATTTGGTAATGGAATTCACCATGGAGGACAAAAGAGTGCAATTGACGGCCATTAAAGGTGCAGCTCATAAATTGGTGGATGCTACCAAGTTGAACCACATGATGCTAGAAGACAAATATTGCTTTATGTTACATATTTTACCTTGCTTTGAGGACATGATCTATTGTTCGGTGGTGGCTGAAGATGAAGAGGTTATGCAAGCTGAAAAGCAAAAGGCTGCATTACTGGAGGAGTTTAAGGACGTAATTGAGGAGCCAAAACAATTGCCGCCATTTAGAGGGATACATGACCCAGGCATAGGTGCTGGGCTGACTCAGGATCAGCACCCGGCTTTTGATTGTACGGTGATTCCTTGAGGGCAAGGAAGTTCTTAAGGGGGGGGATTTGATACGCATAAAAAGGGGGATTAGTTGTAAAAGCAGTTACAACTGCCAATTAGGTGGTTAGAAGTTCACCTATATAAGCTGATTGTGTGATAACAAATGTATTTGATGAATGATAATAAAGTTTCCCCTATTCTCTTACTCTCTGTTCTCTCTGCTTCCCCTCTGTTCTTCCCTCTTTCTCTCTTCTATTCTTAACAGTTGCTTTCAGTGATTTGAGCATTAGGTTGGTGGTGCAAATGTTAGGGAATCAGGGGATAACGTTACATATATAAAATTTTAAGAAAGACAACAGTGAGATTCTCTTGTGCTTTAGACTTCAGTTTTTTCCTTGCTTCTCTCCCAAGATCTCGCAAGGCTATAAATACTGACCCTGGCTAATGCTTAACTGCTACTGTGCTACAAGCTGTAATTCTTGCGGATATAACATTCTAATGCCTCCCGTTCAAGAAATAACGTTGCAATGCATTTGTTTGTTTCCTTTTTCTTATTGCATATCCTGGCTTTCATTGTAGGTTGAGTAATACACTCAGGTCCGGAGGTGGCTAATGGTGTAAACTTTAGAGAATTTGGTGCTTATATCGATTGATGAGATTAGAAGGGTCGACATGTGTATTTGCATGCCTTTCACCATGAATGATGTATTGACAAAATGACTATTATAAAATGCTCATACTCATGTATTCTCTTTTCTTTTTGCGTTTGAAGATCAAGAATATGAATTTTAATCATTTTTGTCATGTTCTTTTGCACTGCATTTCTTTTGGCTCGATTCTGTACTTGAGTATGTAATTTTGGTCGTTGTATGTTGCTAATTATAAAGACAATCCTCAATTTTACTGTTTGTTTTATCAAGTTTCATGCATTTACTCCGCACTATGAGGAAAAAATAAATAAAGAACTTAAAAGATTTACGAGGTTAAACATGCGGGTGCTCCATTTGCGATGGAGATGCGAAGGCCCTACAAAACCGCCCAGTGGGGCAAGTCAAAGAATGGCTCTTTTGCATGGATCAATTTTTGGTTGATGAGAGTAATTTTAAATCAAATATATCAAAGTTTAGGGTTTTTTTTTTTCAAAAAAAAAAATTGAACTATGAGATTAGTAGGATAACGCATAAAAGAAAGAGTGACATGCATAAAAAAGAAAAGATTAGTAATATAAGGTGAGATGATATAGATTTGTGTTAATGGTACAGTGATAGTGTGATTTATTGAAATATGTTTGAGCGAAAAATTTTCCCATAAAATAGTGGCAGGAAAAACTGCAAAATTTAAATAATAATGACAATCTAGTAAATAATGGGTAAGTTAAAAGTTTAAATATGTTTTGGGTTCTTGACAAATTTTTAAGATTTGGCTTAGATTTGAAAAAAAGATTTATATATATATATATATATATATATATATATATATATATATTGGTTCAACTATATTAGAAATATTTAGTTTTAATTGTTGTCATCAATAGAGTTATACTAACTACTAACGTAACTAACAGATCACTTTGTCAATAGTGTTATGTAAACAAAATAAATTAATTATTATGTCACAAGGGACTATTTTTCTTGTGGAAGCCTCTTATTAATCTAAGAAGATGGAATAACAATCAAGTGTGAGGGGATCAAGTCTGAGTGCGGCTGCATAATTCAATTTAGGTTTCACCTAGAAAAGTGCGAAAGGTTGGGTTTTGGAGGACAAATGAGGGTGTGCTGAGCTTAAGAAGGAAAAGGGACTAAGGGTGCGAGGGAAGCAAAGAGAATATAAAATCAGGAGCGATCGAGGTCAGGATGGTAACCTTAAGATATTAACGTGAAAAGGGAGAATTTAAAAGAAATAGAAGGAATGTGGAATACCAGAGAGCCTAGGAATAAAAGAGGATGCATGGGAACGCTAGCAGCGCTAGAGACATCAGGAAAGTGGAAGCCTGATTCCTTAGGACATGAGTGTCTATAGAAATTATTCTATTTAGTTTCTCAAAATTCTACTGGCACTCAAATGATTCCTTTTAACCTTTAGAATTGGATAGAAAACCTAAAACGTCGGCCAAATAGAATTCTGTTCAGTTTCGGACGATTCTGCAGACACTAGAACAGCTCATTTCAGCCAGTAGAATTCAGCGAAGTGTTTAAAGTCTCTGGAAAACCATACCCTTATAAAGGAAAAGGTTATAAATACCTTGAATTAACCCCAAATCCTCACCAGGAAGGTTAGGAGATCGCGAAAACTGGATGCGGAAATGTAAGTGGAATGGGTGTCTGCAGTCTCTGGAGCTCAACGATTTGTCAAAGGTATCGGTGAAGGATACTCCTCCGGAGAAAAATTCATAAATATCTTAAAACAATCATAGTGCCATGTCAAGGGAAATTAGGAGATAGCGGCGGTATAAGCAGAATATTTTTCGGACGACCGTGCGCGACGCATCGAGACTGCGAACGACCAAATACGAGTGAAACGGGACTGAGTGGGACCCACATGGGAGATAACCACATGATGAATCATATTTTTTAGGAAAAATTAATAAAGTAAGAGTTACTATTCATTGATGTGACCTGATGTGACTTCGTATTTATCTAAATCAATTAATTAATTAATAAATTAAATTAGAAATGGCATTTTGTTGATTTTGGTAAGGGCAAAATGAGAAAGATGAGCGAAAATTCTTGGCTATAAATACCATGCCACCAGCCACTCAATTCATTCATCCATCCACATTAGAAGTGCTGAAACTCTGCCTGTATGCCCTGCGATCGAGCTGCGAAAACCTTGACGGAAGCTAGGAGGAAGCTCTACACTTGGAGGACTACTCTCCCCCAACCC
The DNA here is from genome assembly GCA_003254905.1 of Nissolia schottii. NCBI lineage: Eukaryota > Viridiplantae > Streptophyta > Magnoliopsida > Fabales > Fabaceae > Nissolia > Nissolia schottii. The sequence goes on along the minus strand of QANU01081237.1, from coordinate 19,108 downwards.
TCTCCTCATCCAACTAGCCTCTAAATAAGGTGAGTAACTCTAGCTTACTCACCTCCTTGGTGGTTGTACTTGCTTACGTGTGTGTGTGTATGCTTTGTGTTTATGTATGCTTGCGCATATTAGAACTCTTGCTACGATGATTCTGAAGGGTCTTGTGACCTGGACTAGATAGTATTATGATGGTTGGAATATGTGTAAAAACCTCAAGAAGTGTCCATGAGAAAGGAGGAAAAGAAAGGCAAGAAAACAAAGAAGTATGTTTCAGTTTCGCCCAGGTATCGCTGAGCGGGCTCAGGAGCCGCTGAGCGGACTCAACCGCTAAGCGCGCCGTTGAGTGAACTCACCCGCTGAGCGGGCGGAAGTTCACCGCTGAGCGACCGGAAGGCCACTTTGAAAAGATTTTTGAAAAAGATGTTTTACTGATCCCAGGAACCGCCGAGCGGACCCAAGGTCACGCTGAGCGGTCTGAGACTTGAATATCTCATGGAGGCTGTCTTGGGGGGACATAGTCCAACAAGCCATGATTTAGAGGATGTATATGATTGAAGTACATGAACTATGTGATGTAATATGTTAGAATTCCATGCATCATGCTAAGACAACTTTAGAAGACTAGACGTTAATCACGTAATGAGCAAAGATCCTAATTGAACCTTAGGGAACAAGTCATGTCATGATATGTGCAAATAAAGGAAAGAAAAGAAGAAATGCTGAATGATAAGGGACGTGACGTCACAAAGGTCCACATAAAGTTAATGATCCCACGTCAGTGATGTCGCAAGGGCATACTGAAAGTGGAAGCCCGCCACAGATAGAGTCGCAAGGGCATGCCTGTCGGTGTGAGGTTATCCCGTCTAGTAGCGTTGCAAGGGCATGCTAGGTGGGGGTAACAGAACGATCCCACTTCCGTAGCATCGCCAGGGCATGTGGAAGGTGGAAACCCACCGCAGGTGGTGAGGCAAGGGCATGCCTGTCGGCGTGCGGGTATCCCGTCAAGTATTGTCGAAAGGGCATGCTATGGTGGGGATATTGAGTACCACACTCGATCGCGTTGCCAGGGCCGACCCCTCACCATCCCTTCAGTTGGATGGTTTTTCATATCGTTGCTCGATGCATTCCTCCTATGAGCTTTACGTGGTTAGCTACCACACCGGTTAGAGCGCTGCTGGGTTGTCAACGATAGGGAACGCAAGAAGGTTGTAGTCGAGGCCACGACTACAAGAGTGTAAGGGCTCCCAAATGAAAGTATGAAAGAAAAAATGAAAGAACTAAAGTTTGTGATATGTGCATGAATGTATGTATGTAATGTATGTAAGAATGTATGTATGAAAGTATGAATAAGTAAGAAGATAAGTAGGTATTGTGTAAGTACCGTCAAGAGAACGCTTGAGATGGCCTATGCAAACGTAATGTTAATAAGCACGAGAACTTAGTTAAGAAAGACTAGTTCCCCTATCACCTAGTAACTTAAATAAAGTTGTTCAGGACCCTAGGCAAAGATAATAATCAGTAGGATGTTAGTATGCATGATCACTTAGAGCTCTCCTGAACGGCCTAGAGGATAACCGAGAAATGAAGCGATAGGTAGAGCTAGGGAGCCCACTGAGGACTAAGTGTTCTCACCCCCACTCGATTATGGACCCAGGTGGGCACAACGAGGAAATCGACCCAAGGGACGCATGGTAGACGACAGAGAGCTATAGAGTAGAGTTGGAGCAAAATGACTACGGTCGCTCTAAGGCGACAAATGTCTTGTATTATTTTCTATGAGTTGTATACTTCTTGTGTAAATATTTATTATTAAGGCAAATTTGTAACTGTATTTTGGGACCTTGATTGTAAATATATCTATACGATTGCTTTTCATGTTCCATTATGATCTCTACCTAACTTGTGGTAGACGCTAGCGATTATTGTTATATATTCTCTTAATCACACATGGCTCCTAATTTATAACTTGATAAGCACACGAACGATTTTCAAATTGATCCATATTTTGCGTAAGAAATATTTGCAAGGGTAAAAGTAAGGGCTAGAAGTAACCCTAACCAATGAGAATAACAACCCTATGATCAGTGTTACGATGATCACGTAGACTGAAAGTAGGGGTGTTACATTTCACAAGCATGATACATGCACATGCCGAATATAAATAGTATCAACATTGTACATCATAATACAATTCATAATAAATATACATAAAACATAATAAAAATATTAACATTGAGGGGTATTTAAATAGATGGGCCCAAACATCACGATCTTGCTATCTAAACATGATAAATGTTTGAGCATCACAATCTTGTTATATGTTCGAGCATCGCAGACTTGCATTTCTTAAACGATATGAATCTCCAAGCATCAAGGTCTTGTTTTCCTAATTCTAACATGGTTATCATACAAGATATATCATAATTAACATAGATTATTGTTGACATACAGTTCTAACTCCCACAACATTATAGACATGAACATTAAATTAGATAACATGATTTGAGCATCAATAGTTTTAAAACTGTATATCATAATTAACATAGACTATTGTTGACATACAGTTCTAACTCCCACAACATTATATACATGAACATTAAATTAGATAACATGATTTGAGCATCAATAGTTTTAAAACTGACATAATCATAAGCATCACAAACCATAAACATATACATGCAACATGATATGTATTTTATGGATTCAACACAATGGTCTCATGAGTTTCTAAAATAGTTTTCATGATACCTAAATTTCTTAGCAAAATATTTCATAATTATTTTCATAACCATTTATAACCATAAATATTGTTTCATAAAAACCCATGATCCAATCATAATAATGCAATATTTTTTAAAATACTACAAGGCCTAAAAAAATAACATGAGAACTACCATGCGCTTGGAGTCACCAGAGACCTAACATTGTAACTTATGAGCTTTGAAGGAGCTCAAACAATGCCACTGATTGAAGTGAAACACAACGAGGAACACATAAGGACACATGTCATGAATAACAACATAAAACCACACGAATGTTGTTGTTGGGGTTCAACATCGATGTTGTGACGTTCTGGCAGTGCCACGACACTAGCGGCAATGATGCCTAGCTGACTTGCTGCAATAAACATGTTTGAGAGGGTTGAGATTCTTACTTAACGTTGTTTTGTGATGGTGGGATTGGAGATTTCTTGATCTCAACCCTTGTGTTGCTTCTCGCTAGTCATTGGATGTAACCACGAATGAATTTTACAGTATAAGATTTAAGAGAAACTTGAAGAAAGATGGAGGATTAGAGTTTCTTTGAGTGATTGGATCTCTACTAGGGTTTGGGTGCATGTTGGGTGAAACACCCCTGCTAGCTGCTTACCCGTACGTAGTAAACAATGCTCACAGGGTTGTTTTCTGTTTGGTTGGGTTACTTTTAACCCTTACTTTTATCTTGGCAAATATTTCTTACTTGAAAATATGGACCATTTTGAAATCTTTTTCCTTTTTCTACTAATTCGTAAACTATGAGCCATGCGTGTCTAAGAAATTATATAGACATACAAGCAACAGAGTCTCAAAAGACTTAAGCATTTACCAGCATACCACACATGATAATTTCATAGAAGGCATAGCATAGATATTTATACATACAGGTCCATAAACAATTACACCTTGGTCTATAATTACATAATACAACTACCACACTTAGAAGCTAATGGCATAATTAGTCCATCAAGCTAATTCAAGATCCAAAAGGCCAAGGGGTTACGATGAGTAGTTCCAGCTGTAGTCTCTCTGCTTCTGAGTAACTTCCTGGCGCTTAGGTCCTTGTTCTTTTAGCGAAGCTTATTCCCCTCTGGTGCACTCGTTGTGTCACCTTGGAACCATAAGTGAGTGGGGATAAGAACGTTTCGTCCTCAGTGGGCATCCTAGGTCGTACCTATCATTTCATTTCTCAGTTATATTCCAGGCCACTCAGGAGATCTCTAGGTGTCATGCATACTAAAACCCTACTAATTATTATCTTTGTCTAAGTCCTGAATGGTTTTATCTACTTTAATAGGTGACTGGGGATTCTCTAATCTTGAAATTACCTATGGCTTCGTGCTTTTTTTAACCCTGATCGTGTCCTATGAACATGCACCCACGTAACTTATACTCTAGAGGGCAGTCTTGTGATATTGTTTCACTTGACAAGTCCTATCACATACGGTACATATACATGCTTACATACTCACATACTTCATATATCTTATGCATGCTGGGATTTTGGCTTCACTCACGTGTTCTTCTTGACCTATCTGCTTGTCCATCCTTGGGGACAAACTCACTTCGTCCATTCTTGGGGACCTGTCCACACTTGAGGACAGTGAAGCTTCGTCCGCACTTGGAGACTTGTCCACACTTAGGGATTCGTCAACACCTAGGGACCTGTCCACACTTGGGGACAGATGTACTACATCCACACTTAGGGACCTATCTACGCTTGGGGATAGACTTACTTTGTTCATGCTTGGGAACCTGTCCACGCTTAGGGACCTATCCACGCTTGGGGATAGTCTTACTTGGTTCACACTTGGGAACCTGTCCACGCTTGGGAACAGTGACACTTCGTCCACACTAGGGGACGTACTAGACGACTGACTTTACGATAGATTCTAAGCTTTATTCTTTTTTCTTACTTTACTATAAGATCAGGTCAATGCCGGCGTTCAAATCATTGTTCCCTAGAATCCAATTATGATCTTTTCAAACGTTAGGTGATGACTTCTAGTGATCTACGGTCGTCCTAAGTCATATGACGACAGATTCCTCATGATGCATGCTTTCATATACAATAGTATACATATTTTTTACTTGTTGGATCCCATAGTACGGTTAAAAACTCAAGTCCTTTAGGTATCATTCGAATGACTAGGGTTCAAGCCTTCGAATGAATCTTGAGAATTCTTTCATTCTGATGAATTGGGAATTCAATCGAATGAAACCTCAAAAATTCTTTCATTCTGATGAATTGGGAATTCAATCGAATGAAAGTGTAAAAAATCTCCGTGAGGCATCAGTTTTCACATTTTCTCCAGAAGCTTCGCTGTAACTTTCCAAAACATTGTTTCCAGGGTTCCAATCAGTACAGTTACACTTTTCTTTTGTTAAAAATACTAAAATCCGTTTTCACATCATGATCTACCTAATTTCTACTTAAGGTTTCCACAATCAGACACATATAAAAACACATAGAAAATCATAAAGAAAATCACATAGACAGTGGGCTTAGGGTTACTCACATCTAATGCAGATTCTGAATCGGTAGAGTTGATGTGAAGAATTTCCTCTTCATGATGGCTTGATCCTATAATTTTTTTGGAGTCCAGCAACTCTACCGTGATGTGCAGGAACGGAACAGAATAATTAGAGAAAATGAACAAGGAATAAGTGAAGTCTCAGTAGCAAGGCTTGTATTTATATATAAGCACATGCATTGTGCTTGATATTTGCTATATATATATTATTATTTTATATATTATATTATCTATTATATCATTTTATAATATATATACATATATAGTTACGTAACAATAGTGGCCATTCGGTCACTGTTACTATTTTATTATTATTATTATTATATTATATTATATTATATAAATATCTTAGTTAAGGATAACCTTTAAGGTTTTCTGTTTAGTTTTGATCACGTTTGATCGTGTTTGGTCGTTAATCGCTCTTGTCAGAATATCTTAAAAATACTTCGGATACATATCCACGATCTACTAATTTTCCTGGTCATAATAGTATGTCAGGTTAAGGTATTCGTGAATATTCCTCTGTAAGAGTATGTTTTACAGATACCTTTGGGACCTGACGGAATTTCCGGTGCTGATAACAAATTAACCCAACATTCGCGTTATCTCTGTGAGCTGACAAGACCATTATTTGGACTGGTATTTTGGATTTAAACACATTAATAATAAATTGTCAATCTAAATAACCGTCTTGTGACCACTTTAATTACTCAAGTCTATTAATTTCGCGAAACCTTTGTAAGGGGAAAAATCGGAATGTTACACTCCTCCCTCTTAAAAGAATTTCGCCCCGAAATTTCAGCGTTGCTGAAGTTTCCAGATATCTTTCTGTGGCCTGTTAGGGAAGTATTCATTACTGCTTACTTACCCTGAGCAAGATCGTCTGTATCTCGGCTGCTTCGATCGTCATAGTAATGACTTGTCCATGCTGCTAGGTTGGGGATAGGTTACGATGCAAGTTCTGGCGGTGTGGTCAGGCTTTCCGCATCGATTGCAGACATCTTTCCCAGCTAGGCAAATTCCACGGTGGGCTCTGCCGCATCCTTGACAAGGTGGAATGCGTTCTCCTCCTTGTTGTTGCGGTTGTTGGTGTTGGGCTTGACAAGTCTCATCCTCTTCTAGTATTGCAAGCTACTGTCTTGTTCGACCAACTTCCTCTTGTGTCGCTCGTTGCGCACCTCCGGCAAGCTTCTGTTGGCTTCCTCTTGGGCTAAGCACGTATTCACCAACGTGGCATAATCCCGATCACCCAGCCCATTAAGATATACTCGCAACTCCGGCTTCAATCCCCGCTGATACTTTTCGCATTTCCATGCTTCGTTTGGGTGGAGCTTGTACGTCCTTGAGTACCGGCAAAGTCTTTCGAATGTTGTTATATACTCCACAACCGTCATCGCTCCCTGCTTGAGTTCTAAGAATTCAGCTTCCTTTTGATCCTGTAGCTCCCGGGGAAAGTACTTATCCATGAAAGCCATAGTGAATTGGTTCCAGGTGATTGGAGCCTCATTCTGTTCAAGAAAGGGCCTGGTCCTGTCCCACCATTCTCCTGCCACTCTGTCCAGCTTTCTTGATGTGAACTTGACCTTCTAAGGTTCGGTGCATGGGACGTCTTCGAAGATTTGTTCCGTCTTCCTTATCCAGGCATGAACCAGGTCGGGGTCCATCACTCCCTCAAATACTGGTGGGTTTGCTTTAGTAAAATCCCTATATTTCCGAGCCTTGGACTCCTGAGCCGTCAGCGATGCATTCAATTGAGTAGTGGCGGCTGCTATCTGAGCGGTGGTGACTGCCATCTGAGCGGTGGCTTAGGCCTAGGCTTGAGTGGATTGAGCCATTTCCCTTAGAATGCCTGCGAGATCCGTAGACACATAAACTTAGCACATACCACTTAGTAGAAACATACACCGTCATCATGCCAGAAAACATAGTACAGCTCAGTCCTCAGGCTCCATTGGACCAAACTACTTTGATACCAAGTGAAACATCCCTGCTAGATGCTTACCCATACGTAGTAAACAATGCTCAAAGGTTGTTTTCTGCTTTGGTTGGGTTACTTTTAGCTCGTATTTTTATCTTGGCAAATATTTCTTACTTGAAAATATGGACCATTTTGAAATCTTTTTCCTTTTTCTACTAATTCGTAAACTATGAGCCATGCTTGTCTAAGAAGTTATATAGGTATACAAGCGATAGCGTCTCAACAGACTTAAGCGTTTATCAACATACCACACATGATAATTTCATAGAAGGCATAACATAGATATTTATACATACAGGTCCATAAACAATTACACCTTGGTTTATAATTACGTAATACAACTACCACACTTAGAAGCTATGGCATAATCAGTCCATCAAACTAATACAAGATCCAAAAGGCCAAGGGGTTACGAGGAGTAGTTGCAGTTGTAGTCTCGCTGCTTCTGAGTACCTTCCTGGAGCGCAGGTCCTTGCTCTTCCGGTGTTGCCTATTCCCCTCTGGTGTACTTGTTGTGTCGCGCTGGAAGTTGGAACCATAAGTAAGTGGGGGATGAGAACGTTTAGTCCTCAGTGGCCATCCTAGGTCGTACCTATCGTTTCATTTCTCAGTTATGTTTAAGGCCACTCAGGAGATCTCTAGGTGCCATGCATACTAAAACCCTACTGATTATTATCTTTGTCTAGGTCCTGAATGGTTTTATCTACTTTACTAGGTGACTGGGATTCTCTAATCTTGACATTACCTATGGGTTCATGCTTTTTTAACCCTGATCGTCTAAGTATCGTGTCCTATGAACACGCACCCACGTAACTTATACTCTAGAGGGCAGTCTCGTGATATTGTTTCACTTGACAAGTCCCATCACATACAATACATATACATGCTTACATACTCATATACCTCATATATCTTATGCATTCTAGGGATTCTGACTTCGCTCACGCGTCCTTCTTGACCTATCTGCTTGTCCACCCTTGGGGACAGACTCACTTCGTCCACTCTTGGGGACCCGTCCACACTTGGGGACAATGACATTTCGTCTGCACTTGGAGACTTGTCCACACTTGGGGATTCATCAACACCTGGGGACTTGTCCACACTTGGGGACAGATGTACTACGTCCACACTTGGGGACCTATCCACGCTTGGAAATAGACTTGCTTTGTTCACGCTTGGGAACCTGCCCATGCTTGGGGATAGTCTTACTTGGTTCACAATTGGGAACCTGTCCACGCTTGGGGGCAGTGACACTTCGTCCACACTTGGGGACGTACTAGACGACTGACTTGACGGTAGATTCTAAGCTTTATTCTTCTTTTTTACTTTACTATAAGATCGGGTCAATGTCGGCGTTCAAATCATTGTTCCCTAGAATCCAATTATGATCTTTTTAAACGTTAGGTGATGACTTCTAGTTATCTACAGTCATCCTAAGTCATATGACGACTGATTCCTCATGATGCATGTTTTTATATACAATAGTATACATATCTGTACTTGTTGGATCCCATAGAACGGTTAAAAACTCAAGTCCTTCAGGTATCATTCGAATGACTAGGGTTAAGCCTTCGACTGAATCCTGAGAATTCTTTCATTTTGATGAATTGGGAATTCAATCAAATGAATCCTGAAAAATTCTTTTCATTCTGATGAATTGGGAATTCAATCGAATGAATCCTGAAAAATTCTTTCATTCTGATGAATTGGGAATTCAATCGAATGAAAGTGTAAAAAATCTCCCCGAGGCATCAGTTTTCACATTTTCTCCAGAGGCTTCGTTGTAACTTTCCAAAACACTGTTTCCAGGGTTCCAATCAGTACAGTTACACTTTTCTTTTGTTAAAAATACTAAAATCCGTTTTCACATCATGATCTACCTAATTTCTACTTAAGGTTTCCACAATTAGACACATATAAAAACACATAGAAAATCATAAAGAAAACCACATAGATAGTGCGCTTAGGGTTACCCACATCTGATGTAGATTCTGAATCGGTAGAGTTGATGTGAAGAATTTCCTCTTCACGATGGCGCGCTCCTATAATTTTTCCGGAGTCCGGCAGCTCTACCGCGATGTGCACGAACAAAACTGAATAATGAAAGAAAATGAACAAGGAAGAAGTGAAGTCTCAATAGAGAGGCCTGTATTTATATATAAGCACATGCACTGTGCTTGATATTTGTTATATATATATATATATATATATATATATTATTTTATATATTATATTATATATATTATATTATATTATAATATATGTGCATATATAGTTACGTAAGCAGTGGCTATTCGGCCACTGTTACTATTTTATTATTATTATTATTATTATTATATTATATTTTATTATATTATTATTTTATATAAATATCTTTGTTAAGGATAACCCTTAAGGTTTCCTGTTCAGTTTTGATCACGTTTGATCGTGTTTGGTCGTTAATCGCTCATGTTAGAATATCCCAAAAATATTTCGGACACATATCCGCGATCTACTAATTTTTTGGTGATAATAGTATGTCAGTTTAAGGTATTCGTGAACATTCCTCCATAAGAGTATGTTTTACAGATACCTTTGGGACCTGACGGGATTTCCGGTGCTGACCGAAAATTAACCCAACACTCGCGTTATCTCTGTGAGCTGACAAGACCATTATTTGGAATGGTATTTTGGATTTAAACACATTAATAATAAATTTCCAGTCTAAATAACCGTCTTGTGACCACTTTAATTAGGCGAGGCTATTAATTTCGCGAAACCTTTGTAAGGGAAAAAATCGGGATGTTACATGGGCTATGTAAAACTGATAGAGAATGTCTAACTTGGGTATATGTGTTGGGTTGGGCTGAGACACATCTTTTACTATTCATTGTGTTGTTGCTAAGGCCATTGCACACTGACCTGCAACATTATAGCGTTGTTGTAGCACTGTAACACTAGTGATGTGCTATTATGTTTGTGAAATCTGAGTGTTGTGGCAGTCCCAAGGCGCCACTATGCTGACCTTGATCCTCAAAAAGTTAATCTTTGGTATTGTGGATCCTACATGTCTATTCTTGTATCCTAGGTTCTTTGTTTTAAGGGAAAAATCTTTCAGGACATCACAAATTAATTAGTAGGGAGTTACATGAAACGTGGACAAAGCATAGGTTCTACCTTACAACCTTATGTAAAATTTTACTGTTATTTAGATAAATGAGGAGGAAAGGATCAAACTTTGGATCACTTAATCACAAAGGCTATGATATTAAGTCAAGACCTATCTCTCCCAAAAGCTTAAGTTGTTGTGTTGTGAAATATGAATGATTTTTATATCTAACATAGTCAACATATGGAGACTAAATTCAACTTATGAATATCTCATACTTGGTCAAATTGATGTGATTATTGTTGAAACACTACAAGGAATTTTAAAGTTCCCAACGGTTCATTTTACTATTCTTGGCGGTTTAAACTAACACTAAATGCATTTACCAGCGATTCATGAACCGCCCCTATTACTAGTGTCGCCAAAAACTTAGCGGTAATTCAAATGAACTACCGGAACAACCCCCGATAACTTTACAGGCATTTAGCAGCTGTTCAGAAACCGTCGCAAAGAACAAAACTAATATGGACTACTATATTTTGTGGTGGTTATAAATTGCAGTTCAAAATTTAAATAATGACAACACATAATGCGACGGTTTGTAACCATCGTGAAAAGCAGCAAGTTATTTTTTTAAAAAAAATTCATTTAAATTATAACTTTTGATTTTTTTTTCTTTGTTAGTTCCTTATATTTGCATACTTTTTTTAAATTACCAACAAAATATATATTTTTTAACATAGACCCTGGAACATGTAATATTCAAAAATAAAATTTCATGAACATAAGTATAAAAGTGTCAACTATTCATTACTTAAAAAGATTCATAATAAGCATATCATCAAATGTATTCATTAAAAGAAAATTACAAAATATGCAAATCTTGATTATCTTGCAATAACATAGAAGCTTGAGTTTCATCATCCCCTTGGCCTAAAAAAAGAGTTCTATAATCCTATGATACTAGAATGTCTAATGTTAATGACACACTAATTAGTCTAATGGTCCATCATGATCGAGTTCATTGCTACTAGTAGAAGACACTCTTGCTTGCAATGGTAACTCCAAATCTACAATTTAAGATAAAAAGCAAAATAAAACATTAATATTATAGAATAAGAGATAAGAGACAAGAAAACCTAAAACAACTACCCATAAGCAAGCGAAAGGTTACTTGGATCCATCATTCATATGTACAAACAGGGAAGTTCCAAAGCATGGACATTAATCAATAATGTGGTGAGCACTTTAGTAGGATAAGAAGATTGGATCTAATCCTGGCTTGGTTGCCAAGTGCATGAAGACGAATTGGGAAGAGGAAATATTTTATGTTTGTTTTCTTAAAATTAAATCAAAACAATTGTGAACATGAGAGAATGAAACAAACTATCACACATCAAATACCATAGAGCCATAGGCCTAATTAAAAGCTCTAAAATTGGCCAGTTTCTACAACATTTTCTTATCAACTTAGCTATGAACTAACATAGTGAAAATACTATTGATTACAAGTACAACTAGGTAAGTGATAAAATCAAATCAAGGCATAATAAAAGCAACCATATATCCATAGTGTTCCTATTTGCAAGCACAAAGCACTAAGTATAACTGAAATCAAAGGCGGGAAATAAAAGACACTTGGTTTACTATGAATGACAATAAAAGACACTTGGTATACTGTGATGGGATATAGATAGATAGTTCATCTATGGTTCTCAATTTTATCTCCTTTAACCTTTTAGGACCCACTTCCATTAGTTCTTCCGTAACATCCTGCTTTTTCCTTAAAAAGGATTTTACGTAATAAATAAAAATGCGAGCCATTTATTTAGACTGAAAATTTAAATCACTAAAATTATTTTAAAAAATTACCAGTCAAGGTAATGGTTTGGCGGTCTCGCGAAATTCTGCGAGATCTGTATCAATTTTCTATAGTCGCCAGAATTTAAATACGTATCAAAGGTGTAAAACACACTTTTACGAAAGTAAATTTACGAGTACCTTGGATTAATTTAAATTCATTATTAAGAGAATTAGTATAATGTGTTTATGATTAGAGAATTTTAGGATATCTGTTAAATAGCCGCGCATGTACACGAAAATTTAACGACCAAACATGATCAAACACACCATTTCTCATTTCTAATTTCCCATTCCAGCTATGCCCTACGGTTCCCCATCCCCCTAAAATTAATTAATTCTAACTAGTCAAACTTGCCCATAATGCAAACATTATACACACTATTCATTATTTGACCATTTTGATCAATTTTTCACCAAAATAAATACCCTCCCAACTGAAAATATATCTCAGCCCCCTCTCCAAAAAACCCTAAATTAAACCAATTTTTGCCCAAAAATGATCAAGAACAATCACACACTCTTACACTTTTCCATCCTATCACTTACACTCTTTTAATCACACAATTCTCTCAAAACCAATACACCCACGGTTCCAATTCAGAGATAAGGCAGAGAGAATGAAGTTGGAAGTTATAGGAAATTGATTAACATACATGTGTCACTAATGTCAAATAAGATACCTTAGATACATGAATCCTACTCACAAATTTTCTGCAGCTCCAAGACAGATAGCTAGGGTTCCTAACTATGTGAAGCCGTAAATACACATAAGCAGTCAAAATCGAAAACAAAAAATTTTTTAAAAAAAATTAATATTTTGTAGTATCTTTGGAGAGAGGGGCTTCTTGGCTATAAACCCTGATCCCAAGACATGAGAGAAAGAGTGGGGTAGACAACAAAGTGAAGACCAACAAGATGTGGAAGGTTGGGAAGATGAGGGTTGCGGAGGTGAGGGCAGACGAGGAACGACGTCGGGGCGGAATCGAAGGCGAGGGAAGATGAGGTTCATAGTGAGGGAAGATGAGGGTTGCGGCGAGGGAAGTGTTTTGTATTTGGTTTTGGTTAAGAGAGTGAGTCAAAGAGGAAGAATATAGGGAACTGTGTAGTTTGATGAAAAAAATCGTGTGAATTTGTTTTTTCAGCGAGGAAAGGGGTGGAAATTCATCTTACAATTAGCGGCTGTTTAAAATCGCCGCTAAATAAACTTTATAGTATACAACCGCCGCAAATGGTTCGCAACCACCTTTTGCTTCAATTCTATCACGACGTCTAAAGCCAACCGCCGGGAACCACTAAGCATGATCACATTCGCGGCGGTTGCCTATCAACCGCCACTAAACAACCACCGCACAGTTTCGTGTAGGGAAAGCACTTAAACTATAAATCCAATAAAATAATCTTCACGGCATTTGAATGTGAGACCCTAGGTTTAAAACATTTTCAAACAATTAAATGGTAGGAGGAACAATTAATTGTTCTACAATCTTGTGAGGCAACAATTTAATAATGAAAAACTTTAGTAAACTAGATTTTAGGAGAGAGCTCTACTATTGATGGTAATATTATCCACTCTAATGAAGATTATAAAAACTAGATCTTAAGGATAAAACGAAAGAGAGTAATTTTGACAATATCAATTTTCAATACACCGGGCCAATACAAAAATTATATTACATATTGACGACTTGCATGAACCCATGCAATGAAAAAATCGACCTCCATAGAATCACTCTCCACTAATCATGAATGACTGGAAAGGCTCTCTTTTTATTTCCACAAATGTCGAGTAGTCCTTGCTCAATGGTTGTTTCCATGGTTCTCCATCCATTTGCATATATGCATCTTTCCACTCCCCACCTCTTACTTCCAATCGAATTGCTGTTGCCTGAAAGATTCAAGTATATCTCTATTAAGACACCAATAAAATTGGCCATTGAGAAAGAAGAATTTTGAAATTCCAACCGATGGTAATTATTGCTCGAAAAGGGCAATGTATAACATTGATTGCTAAAACTGACGCTAAAATAAGAGACAATATTCATATTCATGATAGCTTTCAGAGCTATAATAAAATCACGCTCTATGATGGAAAACAAATGTGCATTTAGTTCACGGGACAAGAGAAAATGTCTTAACATTGCTGAATTAAAATACTAAGAATTATCTTCGCTAGTGTGAGCAGAGGGGTTTTGCACAACGCTTAAAGGGTGTCTTCCATATGCATCGAGAACTATCTTTGTTTGGTGCTCAAATTAGCAAACTTCTACTAATTGTACGAATTTATAATGCCATGTGCATTAACAATCTGCTAGACTGTGAAGGTGATCAACAAAATGCAAGCCCAAAATAAGAATTTCGAAACCCAATAAGCCAAGACCAAGAATAGTTGGAAAATATAAAAGGTTCACTCAATTACTAGTAAGTGTCCCCAAGTGCTGCATGATGAGATGATGGGATCGAGATGGTAAATCTCGAAGATGAGAATGTATTTATTGTAGCCATGACATAAATTTAAAAATTAAGAAAGTTTATCTATTAGTCCAGGGGCAATTGATACTTTTGGGGTGATTCTGCGTTAGTGAATCAGGGTGAGTGCATTTTAAGTCAATTTTAACTAAGCTATAAAATTTCCCCCCAAAATTAGAGGACGGTTTACGGAAAAAAAAACACCCTTAAAATATTGTAAACATATAATATAAAACATAGATTAAGTTAAAAAATCTAAATCTATTTAAAATTTTGACTTCAGATTTAGTCCAAGTAGTTTCTCATTTTTATGATCAAAAATTAAAATTTGTTTTGAAAATTTGATAGTAAATTTTGACTGCTAATATATTTTTTTATTATTAATGAGAGATAATTATATGTTGGTGAAATTTGAGAAGGGTAGAAAAATTCATATCATAGTAAAAACCCAAGCTATATATTAGCATCCAGTCGACCTCTCATTTCCTAAGCAATAACAAAATCTTTAGTTCATTTTTTTTTCTTTCTTTTTTTTTTTTTTTACATTTGTGACAATGTTCGCCACAAGAGTCCTGCTACACGTACACCAAAAAATATACACCATACATACACCATATACTTATATTCATAAAATTTGTGTTTTAATACTTGTAATGTTTGTGCACTTAATTAAGTATAATTGAAAATATCATCTATAAGTTTGTAATGTTTGTGCACTTATGAGAATAAAGTGTATGCATTACTAATGGTATATGTATGAGTGTATAAAATTGGGTGTACATGTAGCATTTTTGTCGCCACAAATCACAAATAATAAACACTTGTACCTGAGCTATGTGCTTTGCAGAAATCAACTCAACCATGACAAACGATGCATGCCATCCTTGCTTTAGACCAAATATTTCCAAAAGTCCATCATCAACTTGTGCTTCAACAAAGCCTCTCTAAAGAAATCAAAAAGCTTTTCCATTTAAACATAAATTTGGATAAAACAATTGACAAATTTATTAAGTAAGCCAAGTTCAAATTTAGTAAGAACCTATCAAATAGCAATAGTAATAATCACATAATATAATTGTCAAGCAAATAAGAACAGGTGGGACTACGAAGAAATGCATATGCAAATATACAATCCAAAAGAATTACGGATGAAGGAGAGCATTCCCATAACATCAATTAGAAAATCAAATAGCAAATGCATTTACCAATAGCCTTCCAAAACTAGAGGATTTCAGTAGCTGACTAGCAAGTTGGGACTAAAGAACACTGCCTCCTTACCAGCATGAAAGGAGTGTTGCATTATCTTCTTTGATTTTGAGAGATATTGTTTGCTGCTATTCCCTATTTCTTTTTGTATTTATTTTCCTGCATACTATTTTCTTGTATATTGACGATTCCTTTCTTTGTTTATGTTAGCCAATATTGTTGATTCCTTTCTTTATTTATGTTAGTCAATGTCAATAATAAGGATAATAATTTTACACCTTAACCATAGGAGAATATACATCTCGTATATATAGATAGATTTTTTTTATAATGAGTGATTAATAATAATTCAGAACCTTTATCATTCAAATATCATGGATCACTTGTAAATCGTTATAATTAAAAAAGAGATCTCTGATTCTTATTCAAAAACTTCCCCTCTAAATGTTTTCTTTGTTTTATCTTGCTTTCTATACTTAGTCACATTATGAATTTTAACATAAAAGCAATTCACGTGTCTCTAACAACATAATTGGTATACAATAAATAAATAAAAATGCTTTTATATATTCCTTACAACAAGTTATTATCAAAGCAGTCCAATACCTTTTCCAAGTACTCTGGTTTCAAATTGCCCCATGGATTTCTTCCACTTCCATAGCTATGAAGGTTTAGAGCAACTATTGCCCTTACACTGAGAAAATAACCGTAACCTTATGTACAATGAGACAAACCACAAACTAAATTGTAGACAAGATTGTTACTACACAAGTGTAAATTTGAAAAAACTAGAATTCAAATTAGGGAAAAACCTCAAAACTATGAATAAGAATGACATACACAACCTACAAAAACTAGAATATGGTAACAATTAACAAGCTCTATTTTAAAAATGTTTCTTTGTTTACCATTTATAAAAAATACTGGCAATAAAAACTATATTATAATAAATATACCTTGTAGGAACTGGAACCTGCTCCCATTCTGAGCCATTGCCTTTCTTGACATGCATCCGCAAAATGTTCTTAAGTCCCCTAATACCAAAATATTTTTTCAAGAATTTAGTTAATATAATAAGCATGTATAAGGCCATTTATTTACCTTTAATACTGAAAAGCAAACCATTCACTCCAACAACCAAAGGGTTTCTAGAAATCGATGTAAATTGTCAATTAAAAATCATAAACTCCAAAGAAGTTACCAGATGCATTTAACATAATGTGAAATCAACATGAAGGATAAAATATATCAAGAAACTTTCTGTTTCGTTAATTTATCATAATGATGAAATGCTTTAGTTATGATAAATCTTACCTTAAACCTGGATCACTTGTGCAAGGAGTAAAGAACCAGCCTTGGCTGCAAGTGTAACTGGAGTATATAATCTACAAGAATAAAATAAGAAAATGAAAAGAAGAAGAACATATTGATCACGTATTGGTTTGACTAAATTTTATGACCTAATTTTTAAAGTAGATGAGCAAATGGTAGTTGTTTGAATGTTAACATGAATGCTAAAAATATGATTCCAAATTATAACGTGGTACAAAAAAGTATTATATGCAAATAACAACTATAGATAGCTTACTAACAATGTTTCCATAATATTAATGAAACAATAACTAACATATCTCAATCGATAAAACATATTCAATAGCTCTAGAAGTTTAATTGCTATTACCTTATTTGCAATGGGACCTTGTGCAAGGTAAGGTTTTTCATTACGTAGATGATGGAAGCCGTAAGCTACTTGGGCATCCATTCCTGTAAAACATTAAACTCTAAGAATGTTCACAAATATGAATTAGATATTCATTTTAGGCATTTGAAAAGTTTCCATCCCAAATCGAACAACCTAACTCTTTAGTTGCAAGTGTTCTCACATTTGTTTTTGAAAAACAGTTTTAGTACACACCAATCAAGCATTTTTTTCAGGCATTGAATCCATTAGTCAAACGGTGCCACCACGTTTTATTGAAATTCATGTCTATAGACAAGTCATTTAAGTCTTTTAATGATTTTGTTTTCACTCTTTCTTGGTCTCCATTTACTTCAACCTATAGACTACTCTAAATATTCTTTCTTATCAGAGATTCTATACAGGTCCCTTTTTTTTTCTTCTTCTTTTTTCTTTTTTTTCTTCATGTGACCAAATCACTTAAAACATGATTTTTCAATATCTTCTATAATTTTATTTACTATTGGGGTGTGTCTTAGCTTCACTAAACTAATCACCTTAGACCCATTGAAATAGCATGTGAACCCCAATAGGTAATATAGTGAAATTGAATGTCTGAATCAAACAATATACTCCACCCCACAAGCTCAAACACACAAACTATACGGGCACGTGTCCCTTCACTTTATCTTAACCTTTGAGATAGAGATCGTTGGTTGTGTGTTATTTCTTTCCACATCTAGAGGATTTGAACACACGACCCCTTGACATAAGACCAAGAGAAATGTCAATTGAACTACTAGCTCTTAACCATCTCTTCTATAATTAGAACTACTAGAGCTTGAATTTGCATCCTCTAGAGCCAAATCCTTAGGAACTAAGAAAATGAGGGGTTATTAACTCTTAGATTATTTGGTGGGACCCACACGTAATGCATTATATTGACTCAATCCTGGATAACTCATTAATTTTCTATTTTGAAAAACAAAAATTATTTTAGAGGATCCAAATTCCTCTAGCTCAAATGTATAATGTGCTTAAATAGTTCATACAAAATTTACATGGAAGAAGTCATTTGAAGCTAGTGGTCTCGAGTTTAAGCATCGAGAAAAAAAAATAATCTATCAATGGGAGATACCTACCACTTACAAGATGGTCAACAATAGGGTAAGGCCGAGTAAGTGAAATTTTTAGTAATAGGGCAGAGATGGTGGTGATTCAATTGAGATAAAAAAAATTATTAAAAAATAAATATGAAATTGATAGCTCTCGATCCATCTAAATATTGTAACAGCCCGATGCCCGCTAGCAAGATATTGTCCGCTTTGGCATCAACCTCACGGATTTGTTCTCCTGGTTTGGCATCAACCTCCCCGAAAAACGCGTCTTGCTAAGGGGAGGTATCCACACCCTTATAAGGCATGCTTCGTTCCCCTCCCTAACCGATGTGGGACTTGGCATCAACCTCCTCCCACCCCCCTTTGGGCTCCTCCCGTCCCCGGCAGGACCACCGGTTCGGGCCCCGGCTCTGATACCATTTGTAACAGC
>QANU01081221.1:81849-95157 GCA_003254905.1 Nissolia schottii | reverse complement strand
TAAAGTAATATGTTAGCATGCCATGCATCATGATAAGGTACATTCAAAGGACTAGAAGTTAATCAGGTAATGAGTAAAGATTATAATGGAAATGAACCTTAGGAAACAAGTCATGTCATATTATGTGCGGAAGAAGAGAAGAAAGAAGAAATGTTATGACGAAGTTAAGATGAGAATATAAAGAAATGCTATGAGAAAGAAAAAGATGATATGCTGAAAGAATATGAGAAAGAGAAAGAAAAGTTGATGTGCTGTAGCTGGCAGCGGGTTCACCCTTCTGTCAGTAGGTGGCTGGCAGGAGAGATGAACCAATTAGCACAACCCTCCTGTTGGTAGGTAGCTGGTAGGATGCGGGGTCACTTCCCTGTCTGCAGGTGGATGGCAGGGAAGGGGATGATGGTTGTTGTCGGTAGGTAGCTGGCAACGGATTCACAGAGATGAATCAAATTTGATTATGCTGAGAAGTGTATCAGAGCAAGGGCACGTCGATGTGGAGGGAAAACCTCCTTAGCAAGACGCGCTTTCCGGGGAGGTTGATGCCAAACTGGAAGAACAAGTCCGTGAGGTTGATGCCAAAGCGGACCATGTCTTGCTAGCGGATAGCCAGACTGTTACAATGGCTGTATTATGAAAAGAAAAGAATATGAAAGTCTGAACGCAGAGAAAATTATGAAAGAGTAAAGTATAAAAGAAAGAAAGAATTATAGTATGTGATGTATGCTTGAATGTATGTATGTATGCAATGTATGTAATAATGTATGTATGGAAGTATGAATACGTAAGAAGATGAGTAAATAAGTAAGAAGATAAATGAATATGAAGAAGATAAGTAAATATGATGTTAGTATCGTCAAGATATCGCTCGAGACAGCTATGTATGTATAAGCGAAGGAAAGTAACAAGCACGAGAACTTAGTAGGAAAGATTAGTTCCCCCTATCACCTAGTAATGTAGATAAAGCTGTTCAGGACTTTAGGCCAGATCATAATCAGTAGGAATGTTAGTATGCATGATCACTTAGAAACACCTGAGCGGCAGAATCATAATTGAGTAGAAAATAAAGAACGTTCCCCAAGGTTACCCATTGAGGACCCGAGGTTCTCACCCCCACTCCTTTATGATTCTAGGAGGGTACGACATGTACGCCGAGACGGAGCCAGTATCGGAAGACATGTAGCGATATGGACGTCAGAGGATTCCGAGAAAGCGACGGACAAAGACTTCTGTTTTATGTTTTAGATTAGCTTAAGGGATTAGGTGCTCCCTTAGCTCATATGGAAATATATTATGACTTGTATACTTGACTTTATAATTATGTATTACTATTTGATTGTGCAACTATGTGATGGACCAAATACTTGTATATTTATGTATTTTCTTGTAAGATCTCACTACAACAAAAAAGCCTATTACCGTCGCAGAGTTACCGTCGGACAAAATGAAATAACCGACGGTAACCGGTCGACGTGCGAAAAAGGCGTGGAATCACCATGGGATAGACTTCCCGACGCAAAGACCGACGGTAATGTTTTGGCGGATACTGGCGGGAATGGATTTTTCGACGATTATAACCGACGGAAAGTACCACCAGTAGAAAAGTGGCACGTTCAACCATTACCGGCGGAAACAGACGACGCAATTTTGTCCTTAATTTACCGTCGGTCACCGCCGCCGGTAATGTGCAAAGAATTCACAGAGGCGCTTTAGCGGCGGTTATAAACGACGGAAACACTAATGGTACTATTTTAGCGTTGGTCAATAGCGACGGTAACGGCATCGATACTTTCAAACGACACGTCATTAATGCACATAGTTAGGCGCTTTAGTGGCGGTTACAAACGACGGAAACTTTAATGGTACTATTGTAGCGTCGGTAATGACCGACGGTAATGGCATCGATATTTTCAAACGACACGTCATTAATGCACATACTTACCGTCGGCTTTTGCTGACGGTAAAGTTCTTATAAATTCATCGCGGCTAGAACCTCTCCTCCCCACCGAGACCACACTTCTCCTCTCCTCTCTCATCCTCTCTCGCGCGCCTGTAACGCCGCCGCCGCCGCACCGTCCGCCGCCACCACCACCGTCCGCCACCGCCACCGTCTTCATGTATGTATAACTGTGTATATATATGTGTGTGTGTTGTATGTATGCTATATATATATAGATATTTATAATANTATATATATATATATCGGTAGTGTATGTTATATTTATATATGTATATATATGTGTGTGTTGTATGTATGCTATATATATATATTTATAATATGTTGTAGTATATATGTTATATATATATATATAGGTAGTGTATGTTATATTTATAATATGTTATAGTATATGTGTTATACCGGCAGTGTGGTAAGTCCGTTGGTCAGCCAGTTAGGTGGTCCCGTAGCACATCCAAAATAAAATGGCACAAAAGTTTAAAAATGTGATAAGAACCTTGAGTGATTTAAGCTTAGGAAAAAACAATAAAATGATAGTTAGAGATCCAAACCAGCCTTCTAGCTCCAATGCTGGAGAAGCCAGTTCATCAAACATAAAGCAACAAGAATTAAAGATTGCAGAATTAGAACACTCTCTTCAAAACTGGTCATTACCAAAAGTAAAACCTCAAGAAATTTATAAATCACGATCATTATTCTCTGTAGCTAATGAAGAAATTCATATGGTAGAACATATTTACCCTGGAACAGGGGCAGATCAAACCATAGATCTTCTAAGCCAGGAAGATTTAGATCAACATATTGCAAGAGGATTTAACTTTATTCATCTAGGTCTAATCCAAGTAGCAATAAAACCAAACTATAGGATAGGAGTCAGCCTACCCATAGTATCATTATTAAGAGATCATAGATTGGTAAAATTTAAAGATCAACTCTTAGCAATTATGGAAAGTAACCTACATGACGGGCCAGCCTTCTTTAATTGCTATCCTAATTTTTCAATGGATCTTAAAAATGAGAACACCGCATCATCCCAAAAATTACATATCCAAGTTCCCCCAGGAACCGTCAAACCAGATAGAGGAACCTTTCGCATAATATACCGAATATATTACAAAGTAACTAAAATTGATTATGGTTATAGGGCACTGCGGTCTTCAAGCCGTAATGAAACCACAGTAATTGAAGCTAATCTATCAAAATCTAAAATACAAACCCCCAAAAGACTATCTCATCAAGAAGCCCTTCTTCATATGCCTGAAGAATGGAAATTTGAAGATGCTATTGAAGAATCAGAGATCTATAATACTCAGGTACGGGATATTATAGAAGAAGGTTCGACAGTACGTCTTAAAATGAATCGGTCAACATCAGTAAGAATTGGTACCCCTAATGTTTACCCTAGGATGGATTCAGCCAGATTTTCTGTAGATAATTCAGAAATATATGGGATACAAAATCCTACCCCTAGTGTAGCACAGCCGGTTTACCAAAGTAATCCAGATTCTCCTCAATATTCCCCAGGAACTTCACAAATGATTAATACCCTAACCAAAGATTCTTCGTTTCAGATAGATAAAGAATGGATAAGAGAAGATTTTAATGCATCCTATAACAAACCAAGGGTAGATTGGTTCTTCCAGAACTACTCTCCCGAAGAAAGAAATAAGATCCGTTCTCAGTTCTACCAGTTTATGGAAGAGCATGAGATAAATCTCTATTTCTTTCACTGGTTTGAGCAACATTTTGTAAAATCTTTAAATCCCTTAGACAAAAGGGTAACAACTTGGAAGTTACTCAATGATTCCACAGTTGAATCAGAGTACCCTCCAGCAGAAGGAATAAAATTACAAAACACTAAAATTGAAGTAGAAGCAATACCGTTCAAAACTATACTTAAGGAAGAACAACCTTTAAGTAAGACTGATATAAAGAATCTTCATCAACAATTAAACTACTCTAACACTATGTTAGGAGTAATGTCAAAACAATTGACTAGAATAGAAAACCATCCCGACCAACCCAGTAGTTCGGCTGGGTCTCTGGGAACCTCAAAGCCTAATGCTACTCCTATATACAAGATAGATACTTCTAAGAAGGATCAGATAAACCTCTCGTCTCATACAGATAACAAGGTATCGGAAATCTGTAAGACCTTAGAAAGGCTAAAACTTAGCTCTATTAATACCATTGATTCCGAACCTCCAGAAATAAATAAGTTAACCTATCAAAAATACCCCAATCTAAAAAACTATTATCCTAGGCCTACATATGCAGATATACAATTTGAGGAACGCCCCCAACATATTACAGCATCATTTAGCGGAACAGACCTCATAGAATGGAACCTAGATGGCCTAGCAGAACAGCAAATCTTAGATTTAACCTGTCAAATGTCCATGTGTGCCACCGCATACATGAGTAAAAACAATACTAATCAAGAAGCAGCTAAAGGACTGATTAAAGGGTTTACAGGACAGTTAAAAGGATGGTGGGATAATCTTCTTACCCAACGGGAAAGAGATTTAATCCTAACCTCGGTCAAAAATGAGGGAGGGGAGCAAGACGCTGTACCTACCCTTATTTATTCTATAATGAGAAATTTCATAGGCGATCCAACAATGTTTAAAGATAGGGCCGCCAGTCAACTGACAAATCTACATTGCCCAACAATGTCAGATTATCGTTGGTATAAAGACACCTTCCTATCTAAGGTTACCCTTAGAGAAGATGGATCGGCAGGATTTTGGAAAGAAAAGTTTGTCGCTGGACTTCCAAAACTCTTTGCTGAAAAGGTAAAACTTAATCTTCAAAAACATCAAGGAGGAACTTTAAACTATCAAGCTTTAACTTATGGAGAAATCCATACAGTTATCGTAGAAACCGGAATACAAGTATGTACTGATTTTAAACTTCAAAATAAAATGCGTAAAGAAGTAACATTTAATCGAAAGGAATTAGGAACCTTCTGTTATCAATATGGAATAGAACCCTTAAGGGCTCCAAGTACCTCCGTAAAACGAAGGCAAAAGGCTATACCGCCTTATAAGAAAAAATCTTTTAACAAACCTAAAACTTATACAAAACCTTCAGTACAACAGCATTCCAAACCTTACCGAAAGAAATCCTCCCCTAAATACCCAAAGAAAACAAGAAAAGATAATGTCCCTAAAAATGCCTGTTGGAAATGTGGCAAGACAGGACATTATGCTAACACTTGTAAAACTCAACAAAAAATCAATGAATTACAAATCGATGAAGAATTAAAGAAAGGATTAATCAATATTTTATTAAACTCCGAACCAGAACCCTCAGATTCTAGTTCAATAAGCGAACTAAGCGATCAAGAAGAACCATATGAAATACATCAACTGGAACAAGACTCTTCTTCTTCAGAGAACTCCTCTGACACAGAAAATTGTTTAGGTCCAGGACTTTGTCCATGTAATGACTGCATGAAAAAGATTAACATTTTAGATGCAGAACAAACTTCTACATTAATATCAATAATAGATAAAATGGAAGATTCTCCATTAAGAGATGAGTTTATTCATCAATTAGGAGAATTAGTTAGAAAACAGGAACAACAAAAACCCGATATAATGCCAATCAATATGAATGAAATTATGGAACGATTCAAAAAATCTAAAGAACAAGTCTCTGTAAAGGACTTGCAGCAAGAAATAAAATCTTTAAAGAAAGACATAACCGACTTAAAGGATGAAGTATTATCTCTAAACTTCAAGGTCTTACAACTTGAAGGAAAAGAAATTCTTCGTTCTCAAAAAACTGATACAGATTTAGAAAAGGCTATTTTAAGCCATAACCCCTCGTCAGAAGAAAATGATCAATTCATTAATACTCTTAGTATCATTACTCAGCATAAATGGTATTGTCAAATAACCTTAGTCATCCAAAATAAAAAATTCAATATTACCGCTCTAATTGACTCTGGGGCTGATATGAATTGTGTTCAAGAAGGAATAATCCCCTCTCAATATTATGAAAAGACTACTGAAAATTTAGCTTGTACCAATGGATCAAGTCTAAAAATTAATTACAAACTTTCTAATGCAAAGATTTGTAAAAATAAAATTTGTTATACCACTTCATTTGTCTTAGTTAAAAACATGAGTCAGGAAATGATATTGGGAACTCCTTTCCTAACTCTTCTATATCCGTTTTACGTAACCAATAAAGGAATCATTTCTTCTCCTTTAGGACAAGAAGTTATGTTTGACTTCCTCGGACCTCCTCAAGGTCGAGAAGTACACAATTTACAAGAATTATCGGTCAAACAGATTAATCTGATTCAAAAGAAGCAAGCTCACATTAATATGCTTAATAAAGAAATTCAATATCAAAGGATAGAGCAACAGATTAAGTCTCCTAACATTCAAAACATCATTATCAAATTACAGAGTAAAATTGAAAGAGAAATTTGTGAATTAAATCCTACAGCCTTCTGGCATAGAAAAAAATATGAAATCTCTTTACCATATATAGATAACTTTGATGAAAAGAACATTCCCACTAAAGCTAGACCTATTCAAATGAATAAAGAATATATTCAATATTGCAAAAAGGAACTTCAAGAGTACTTAGACAGAGGTCTTATTCGCCCTTCTAAGTCTCCATGGAGTTGTGCAGGGTTTTATGTAATGAACGCCTCTAAGCAAGAACGAGGAGCTCCTAGGCTAGTAATTAACTACAAGCCTCTCAATAAAGCTTTAAAATGGATTAGATATCCTCTACCAAACAAAAATGATCTTATCAAGAGACAACATGGAGCCACTATCTTCTCCAAATTTGACATGAAATCTGGTTATTACCAAATTTCCGTGAGGGAGGCGGATAGGTACAAGACAGCATTTGTCGTCCCTTTTGGCCATTACGAATGGAATGTAATGCCACAAGGACTTAAAAACGCTCCTAGTGAATTTCAAAACATTATGAATGATATCTTTTATCCCTACATGGATTTTACTATCGTCTACCTTGATGACGTATTAGTATTTTCCAAAGGAATAAATCAGCATGTTCAACACTTAGAAACCTTTATTAAAATAATTAAAGATAATGGACTAGTTGTGTCTGCTAAGAAAATAAAGATTTTCCAGACCAAAGTTAGGTTCTTAGGATTTGAAATCTATCAAGGAACTATAACTCCCATTCAAAGATCTTTAGAGTTTGCCTCAAAATTCCCTAATAAAATTTTAGACAAAACACAGCTACAAAGATTTTTAGGGTGTCTGAATTATGTAGCCGACTTTATTCCCAATATTAGAGTTATTTGTGCCCCTCTTTACAAGAGATTAAAGAAGAATCCTCCACCATGGGATGAAAGCATGACCAAAATAGTTACTCAGGTCAAAACCATGATCAAAACCCTTCCTTGCTTAGGAATCCCAGATCCAGATGCAAAACTTATCATAGAAACCGATGCCTCAGAATTAGGATATGGAGGCATTCTTAAACAAATACTACCAGACTCCAATACTGAACAGATCGTTAGGTACCATTCGGGTATCTGGCATTCCTCTCAACAAAAATACTCTACTGTTAAAAAAGAAGTTTTATCAATCGTTTTATGTGTTATGAAATTTCAAGATGATTTGTTTAACAAAAGTTTTCTTATCAAAACTGATTGCAAAGCAGCTCCTTCTGTTTTACAAAAGGATGTTAAAAATTTAGTTTCCAAACATATTTTTGCTAGATGGCAATCATTATTATCTTGCTTTGACTTTGAGATCAAACATATTAAAGGAGAGACAAACACCTTGCCAGATTTTCTCACGAGAGAATTTTTACAGGGATCACATGAGTGAGAATAAAAGGACAAAAGAATATTATGGAACCCCACTGGGTTCTGAAAACTCTAAAATGACAAGATCAAGATCAAGTAACCTCATGGGCAGTCCTAGCCCCAGCTCAATACCAAGCCCAAAATCAATATCCAGTAACCTTAGGCCTACAGGCCCTAGCTCAATACGTCCTACAGGACAAAATCCAATATCCCCATACTCCGAAGTCCTCAAGACTCCCACTCCAAGTCAAAATACTGTACCTCCCAGCCAGAACAGATTTGCTTCCCTTAACTATTACAATACTTTAACCATTAACCCAAGTCGTTCGTCAGCCGCTCTGACCGAACCCCAATATCAAGAAAAGGATGATCTTTTGCCTATAGCAATAATCGAAAAAGAATGGCAAAAGAAACAACCCAGAGAAATTGCTCAAATAATCNTTTTTTTAATGGAAATACGTGTTTAGAATAATGTGGGACTGTTAATGCTTGTGTCTACAAGTTGTGACGTTGTTAACATTTGGTCTCGGTTAAATATTAATTTATTTGCCATTGAACACTAAATTGTGCTATTTATTATTGCTTTGTTCTGTGTACTCTGTTATGAGTTTGAATTGAGTTATTTCTATTATTTCAAGATGAGTTTTTCTGTGGTTTTTCACCATGGGGGTAAGATTGACAAAAGGCCGCAGTAAAATATTTGAATGGATTTGTAGAAGCCGTGCACGACATAGATATTGACCGATGGTCTTACTTTGAGTGCCTGAATAAAGTGAAAAGGCTTGGATATAGCAATGATGTGCTAATATGGTGGAGAGTTCCGGGTTCTGGTGCTCATGCGTTGGCATCTATCACAGATGATTCACAAATGGGGATGGGTAATTATGTTATAAAACACAAATGTGAAGTTGATGATTATGTGGAGTACATCATTTCTATGCCGGAGGTCGTGTTGGAATTAGAAGGTGCTCATGATGATGGTGAAGGTAAGTGTGTGACCCAACTTGAAAAAGATAACGCGAGAGAGGAGGAGAAGGCTGAGGGCAAGATGAAGAATAATGCAAAGGAGAGTGCCAAGGGCAAAGGACAGGGCCAAGAGCAAAGGAAAACAAAAGATCGACATTGATCCGCTCACATCTGAAGACGACGACGATGAGGGCGAGGATGAAAGTGATGATGAAGACCATGGCATGATATGTGGTGATAGTGAAGAGGAAAGAGACATGCAAAATGATACTGATGGTTGGGATGGATGGGACTCAGATGAGCTACTAAGGGATGTAGTGAAAAGGAAACTGAAACACAAAAACAAAGGTGAAAAAAAGAATTAGAAGCAAAAGCAGAAGCAGCAGCGAGATGTGGATGAGCCATATGTGGGTGACTTAGATAATGAAATTGATGAAGAGAAATTGGAATCAGATGATGGTTCTGAGAGTAAATTGGAGGGTAGGAGAAGATATGCTAAGTTCAGAGTGGAGGACATGTGTGCATCATTCGAATTCAAGCTGAACATGGAGTTTTCGTCATTGAAGCAATTCAAAGATGCTTTGTTGGAGCACTCTATTCTAAACAATAGAAGTGTGAAATGGGTCAAAAATGACAATTCCAAGGTTAGGGTTGTTTGCAAAAGTAAAGGTGTATGTGACTTCACATGTTTGCGTTCCAGGGTGGGTCAGAGTCACACATATAGGATCAAGACATTAAAAGGGACCCATTCTTGTGGGTTGGTTTATATGAATAAAAATGTGAAATCATCGTTTGTAGCGAAGGCATTGGTAGATAGGGTGAAGTGTAGTAAGCAGGTGTCAATCAAGGACGTTAAGCATGAGATGAGGTCCAAATACCAATGTGGCGTCTCACGTTGGACGATGTTCAAAGCAAGACAAATTGCGAAGGAGATGGTCCAGGGAGATGAAGGTACCCAATATGCACTACTGTGGAGATACATTGCTGAACGTAAAAGGGCATGTCGTGGCAATACATGCCTCTTGCAACTTGCTGATAATGACCTTCGGATTGGACGTACATTAACGTCGAGGTTTGTTTCTTTTTACATGTGCCTGGAGGGCTGCAAAAAATGGTTTTCTTGCTGGCTGTCGACCTTTCATAGGTCTTGATGGATGTCACTTAAAGACCCAGTATAAAGGCCAACTGCTTACAGCGGTTGCAAGAGACGCAAATGACTAATACTTTCCGTTGATATTTGCTATGGTTGAGATGAAGACGAAGGAGAGCTAGAATTGGTTCCTGACAAATCTGCTTGGGGATATTGGCAGCCTGGAGACAAACAGATGGATCTTTATCTCAGAACAATAGAAGGTAATCTCTTGAATTGAAATGTAAATGGCATGCTTGGTTCTTTATGTGACTTTTGTGACTTTTGTTTCGTTTTGGGCCACTGAAAATATGTGCATGTTGTTTAGTTCGTGCCACTTGAAATATGTGACTTTTGTTTGGTTATTGCCATAGAAATATTTGCATTTTGCTTGGTTCTTGGCACTGAAAAATACGTGCATTTATGGTGGCCTTACTAGGGTCTCTTGCCTATATTTCAAGAACTAATGGAGGGGCTCGAGCATAGATTTTGCTTGAGACATCTTTATGCCAACTTCAAGAAAAAAATTGGTGGTGGAGTTTTAATACGAGATCTAATGATGGCAACCTCCAAGGCAACATACTATTCAGCATGGGAAGACAATATGGCACACATCAAGGAGATAAACGAGGTAGTGTATGAATGACTTCTTTCCATCCCTAAAAGAGCATGGTGTAAGCATGCATTTTATTTCTATCATAAGTGTGATGTTGTCATGTACAACTTGTGTAAGTCTTTTAATAGCGCCATTCTTGAAGCTAGGGATCAACCTATCATTAGCATGTTTGAGTGGATTAGATGTTATATAATGAATAGGATGGCAACGCTTAGGCAGAAATGGGAGAGCTACAATGGAGATGTGATGCCTAAGCCTAAGAGAAGACTTGATAGAGAGATAAAATATAGCTTTAATTGGGATGCACTCTTATCGGGGAACAGTAAATTTGAAGTGGTCCACCTGCATCATGGTGAGAAGTTTGTTGTTGAGTCTCGCGACGAAACTTGTTCATGTAACTTTTGGGTGTTATTGGGGATACCTTGTAGGCATGCAATTGCAGCATTGCATGCAAATGGTGAAGACCCCATCGTACGAGTGCACAAATGCTACAGGAAGGAAACATATGCAGCTTGCTATGCTCATTGCATTTCACCCATAAATGGCCAAAGTGCATGGCCGAAAAGTAGTAACAACCCAATATTGCCTCCTGCTTACAAGAGAGGCCCTGGAAGACCAAAGAAATTGAGGAGGAGGGAGCCTGAGGAAGAAAATGCCAAAAAGGCTAGGAGATACACCGCAACATACATGTGTGGTAGGTGTCGTCAAGAGGGCCACAATGCAAGGAAGTGAAAGAATCCTCCTGTAGATCCAAAGTGGGAAGAGGTAACACTCAAATTTTTATCTAAATATTGTTCTATCATTAAGTTATATTTGTATATAATCTGTTGCAAATTTTTGTGTAGATGAGACAAAAGAAAAAAAAGAAGGCAATGATTGACAATGGAATTGGCGGACACAGCGAATCCATAAATGGAGAAGGAGAAACCAATGTACCAAAATGAATATGATATTGTTGTGCATTTTGAGTTGCTAAGTAGTTGAGTAGACATGGAGATTACTAAGTAATTGACTGTTTTTTTGTGGCAACCATTATAGTGTTAAGTGAACAATTGCACTATATTGAGTTGGTAAGTAGTTATATTGGGGTAGGCTAGGCCATTGGAAGGAGAGGGACCTCATATTGTATCTTTTGGTATCTATCTTTTGCTTTTAATAGGAGCTTGCTCCAAGGAAATATCATATTATGTCATAAATATCAGTTCCTATCACAAGACAAGTAAAGTAGCTCAACCTTGACATAAGAATTAGGATTTCAGGAGAAACAATCTTGACACGGTTCAACATAGCTCTTTATGATATCAATTAGACCGTGACCCCATTTGATAACTAGCACAAATTAGATACACTCGCATTCTTTACGAATAGTGATTGCAACCTTAGAAAAGTGTGGTCACAAAATCCACAAAAAGGAAGAATTTTATATTGATTTGATCAGGCAAGAGTTCACAATTGCATCACATTACAAATACAAACATACTAATTTGAATACTTAACATATACGATACTAATCCAACCCTATTGCAATAACATATCCACATGCGATACAAATCAATGCAAAGTTTATTAACCCTAAACAAATAGCCATCTCTCCCCTACTTTTCTCGTAAGCTACCATCTTTTCAAGCTTCAAAAATCCTTCGTTTAGTTTCCTCATCGTTAACAGATGTTCTCACTTCATACTCTGTCTCTAACTCATCAATCCATCCAAAAAATCCACGTCTTATTGTTGTCAATCCAATTCGGGCACCGCCAAAACTTTCTACCTGCGTGCTTAGAATTGATGCCAGCTGTGAACACCACTAACTTATCTCCACATCCACATAGCCTGGTTCGTGTAAACGAGTTTGAAGTAGAGCCACGACTTGTCATGGTGACAACAATGACAGGATTCTCAACCACAACAAATTGCTTTCACTTGCAAACATGATTACTTTAGACTTGCATTCATAAAATATACAAAGCAACCCATTTATTCTTCTCTCAAACTTAATCTGAATACAAATGTGCTATACAAGTTGAAAAACACTTATCAACACTTATCCTTAAATCTATGACCAAATTCCAAAAGACAAAATCAATAGCATAGTTTGCAAGATACAATACAATAACATAGTTTGCAAGAAAAAATCTGACATATTTGCTCTAGTTCCTCCCTCTTGACAAAACAATACTCATACTCAGAGGGATTCACACATATTAAACCCAATCAGAGTTCAATCAATTAAAAACCCTAAACCCAATCAATTAAAAATCACAATTATAAACCCTAACACTCAAAATTCCCCCAAATTCAAGAACCCTACATTCAAGAACACAAATTGAAGAACCCAATCAAAATCAAATAACTCAAAACATAATTATTACTGTGAGAACGGTGGAGAGAGGTGGCGGTGGAGAAAGATTACCTTTCTTGGGAGAGGTCACGGTGGAGAGAAGTCAATCTGGAGACGCAGTGGCGGGCGGCGCGACTGAGGCTGCTACTGTGTGGGGGTGGACAGAAGAGAGAAGAGAGAAGAGAGAAGCACGGCAGCGAGGGCGCGGAAGAGAAGAGAGAAGCACTGTCAAACCGAGGCCACTCCACCAATTTTCGACGAGATGGAAGACGACGTATGGGGGCGTGGCGAAGTGAGTGGGTGGGGTACGGGAGGACGACGGCGGCGGAGAGGAGCTGCGGGGAAAGACACCAGTTGGGTGGGGTGGCGTGGGTGGGGCTCAAGAGAGAGATGAGAGGCTCGAGAGACTCGAGAGAGAGATGAGAGGCTCGAGAGAGAGATGAGAGGAGGATAACGGCGACAAAGAGGAGCGGCGGGGAGAAACAACAGCGGCGGAGGGGGTGG